>JAHREE010000572.1:0-16640 GCA_033628505.1 Tringa tobata | reverse complement strand
ACAGATAAATTATCCTGCATTACATTACATACTGAATTTCCTTTTTTCAGGGAAAAAAAAAAAAAGCCCACTGGATCCTCGAGGTTTTCACGTACAAGCCAGATAAGTTCAGTGAGATAAGAGAGATACCACGCTCTTCCTGCAAAAGCACTATTCATTGAGATGGTCAAATAGATTCCTACAGGACACAGCCAACCGGGATGAATATGCACTTGAAATGCAGACAGACCTTTCATTAAACGTGTTGAAAAACGCCATTATAACACGTTTTTTAGTCTGAGACCACAGAAAACACCTATCCGGTGACTCTGGCATTCCCTAGCACAAACCTAAAAATACATGTCTGCCTCTGTGTGTGTGCGTGTGCACACACTTAGGCAGGCGGGCACAAACCCACGCAGGGCAAACAGTACCCATAGCACAATTACCCGTTTGTGCTAAACAAAACTAAAGAGAGCTAAAGTTATAGAAGTATTTATTTTAAAAGGTATATGACTATCCATGCAAAATTCAAAAAGAGATCGGTGAAGACATCAATACCGTGAGAGTAACACTTTCCTAGATGAGTTCTAAAGACATTTAAAATGACAGCTTGTGTAAGGGGCTCAAAATTACAAGAAATTAATCAGAGGACGTCACTGATCAAATATGAGGGCGATGACTTTATGATGCAGAAAAAAGAAAAGCCATCTTATATCAGCTTCTAACACGAAATACCTGAGGAGACAAAAAAAAACAGAACGGCTGGCGGTGTTGACGAACACTAGAGTAAATAAATAAAAAAGCTTGTCGAATGAATAGTAAGACAAGTGATCAGAAGCCAATAGAGGAAGTTGTATCCAATACATGAAAAAAAATCCTGCTTGCTAAATTGCAGCGGGAGCAAATTCTCACAGAGATTAGAGGAAGCTCAAAAGCACTGAAGAAAACGTGAATAAATCATTGATTTTCAGAAGAACAGAACAGTGATCCTGGTGACTGCTATCAAGTCAGCATGACAGCTTCTGGTCTTCTTCCTAACATAAGGGAGTGAAGGACCACATAAGGCAAATGCAGCAAGTAAAAGAAAAGCACTGAGAGGGATTAAGATGTCGACGGGACTAACCTAAGAACAGTCGATTCATGTCTACTACTGATCTCATAACTGAGCAAACAGAGCAATTATTTAACGTCCTGCAAAACATAAATGGAAATAAGAAAACGAAGCCTCATATAACAGGAGAGGAACAAATCATTAAGGTTAATTATACCCGAATACTGGTTCTTTTTCTCAGGGCAGGTAATGCAACCTTATTACTGTGGTCATTGTATAAAGCAGACCTGTTCTGGATTCTTGAAGCACAATCCTTCCTAAATCCAATTCACAGTTTTGTTATTATTCACTGAAGTTCATTATAACCGCATGCCACATGTAAACCCTCAAACGATCCATCTTGCTCAGGCCTCTGTTTCAGGGGATTCAAGATGTCCTAGTAGAATATTACTCTAAATGTTCAACCAGCTACGGAGGGGTAAACAGAACTTCTCATCTGACCTTAAGGAACAATACTTGTTTTGGGGACAAAGGTTACGATTACTACATTTTCATGTTTAAAATGTTCACAATGCAAAAGATCCCGTTTTCTGAGAACTGAAAAGATCCAGGTTTTTTTCTAAAAAAAAAAAATCCAACCCATGCTCTGTTTCTTCTGGCATTTCTATCAATGCCAAATAAGCAGTATTTCTGTTGAAATCAAATGGGTTCTTTCTGTATAAAACAGAAGGAAGCCAGAAGATGAGGTTCATTATCACAAGTACACCAAATTGAAAAGTGAGGGAAAGCTGCAGGTGTTAGATCTCAGTGAATAAGCCAGAGATGAACCTGCTTCTTTCCTTCTTGCTCTACATTTCTAGTAACACACAATGTTTTCTTTGCACATCCACACTGCTTCAATCTGGAGTAAAGATGTTGCCAACATTGGTATGATGACAAAGTACTTACACAAGCTCATGGGGCACGTGAGTTTGCTAAAAAAGCCCTATAAAATCCAACACGATCCCCAAGGTGTCACTGAAACGTAACGCTGAAAATAAGCCATCGTAGGGAAGATGGTCATACAAACGTTGAGACCGACTTCAGCTACTTACGTGCCATTCAATATTCAGAAATATCAGAAGGAGGAGGAATTAAGAAGAATTGAAGACAAAACCTTAGTCAGAAATAAGGCAGAACAAGAAAAAGAAAGCAAGCAAAAAGTACGCTTCGTCAAAAAAGACACCAAAGAGGAAAAGGAGGTGAGCGTTAAAGCTTTGCTTCAAACCCTGCACGCCCGGGCATTTTTAAATTAAGGTGGCAAGAGAAAACAAAGCAATTGCCGGAGGGACACTTTTTTTTACAGCGCATGCGCGTGCCCACAGCGGCTATGGAGGACGCACCGCTTCACTGGCTTTACTGCGCATGCGCACGGTTTTGCCCACACTTTACAAGATTCCAGTAGATAAACAAACATTGCAGTGATCACAGTAAAGCCTTAAACAGGGATGTCTATGTAATCACTCTGTGATTCAGCAACCACTAAAACTGTCATTTTGCTTAAGTATTGCATTAGTTTCTTGACTAGTGTAATATAGTGATATATAGTATGTCACGCTCAAGTTACTATTACAGTTGTCTTCGAATGTATACACACTCACAGAGATAGAATTTGTCGACCAAGGACTGTTTACAGGTGATGCAAAAATGAGTCTGAAAGTATTATCTTTTTACGTTCCAGTCCCGCTCCTTGGCATTTAGATGTCAGTAAAAAAAAAAATAAAACCTCCTTATTTAACATCTGTTTCAAGACAGCAGCACACACCATATACAGACGCGCAGTCCTGATGGACTGACTGGAAGCAACCGGAGGGTCTGAGCTGAGGTGCACAGAACAGAACAGTTCTGTGGGGCCAAACGACCCCAGCTCCCGGGCAGGAACCCTAGAGGAGGGGCTCCCTGGTGCCGCGGGGCTGACCCAGCAGGGGACACACACCCTGCCCGTCGGTAACATCCACCTCCTGCCTCTGGTTCCTCTGCTTAAAAAAGCTGAACACAACATGCTTTTTTCTGCCATGATCCTCCCTGGGGTAGACAACAAATATGGTATTACTGACGGGTATGAGTGATGTCATTGGCAACACTTAAGGCCTGAAGAGATGGTAATTCAGGTTAATAGTTTAAATCGATAAAAAAAACTTCTCAGGTGAAAAACCACAGGGCACCTACGACAAATGCTATTCTGTTGTTATAAACTAGACATTGCACTGTTGTGTATTACCCATCTTATAGATATATGCATAATAAATTATATATATGCACACACACACATACATATAAAAAAGAAATATACGAGAATGCTCAGCCAAAGTTAGTTAGAAGGAAGCGAGGAAAGATGAATTCCTTCAGGCTGGGATACATGGCTGCAGTCAGTCAATGAAGTTGTATTAAAAAAAAAAAATCACAGAAGGAAGATATTCAACTTTTTATTGAATTCCTGTTAATAACTTTGTAAACAAAAACTGACCAACAGTGTCAACACCACAATGATTTGCTGTCACTGTGCTACAAAGAAGCTCCGGCTTCCCAGCTGTGGAGAGGAAGCAGTGCTGGACTGCCTACGTTGTGTCTGATTAAGTGTAACGACCGTGAGAAGTAGAACTGTCCTTGACCAGGGAGCGACAAGATTTGTGGAAGCATGTTCAACAGTGCAAGCAGAGCTTGACTATGCAGGAGAAGCGGACCATCTGTTTCAGAGACTGCTTTTTGTTAGGTGGGATCTTTAGTATTGGTGTAAGAGCTATAATACCAGCTATATCATGCAGGAAGTACTAAATATTATACAACTTTTATCTCTCCAAAAAAATGAAAGGGATATAGTTTATTATCAAAAAGAATTGTGTTACTCATACAGAAGAAACACTTTTATTTCAGGTATGTTTGGGGGAAAAATAACTGTGAAGGATATGGTCTTTCAGTAGTGAGTATAATTTAAACTAAGAATTAAGAATTTAAAAACGTGAAAAGCAATGTTTTCTAATACTGTGGAAAAAAACAGAATCATCTTACGTCATAAAAATTAGAACAACAGCTGATATTGCACATTACTGTTGCTCACTGTTTTGTCTGGGTGCAGGATAACTGGCTTCATACTTTTTCTTCAAGCCTTTCAAATATATACGCAAACTGTCTGGATCCAATCGAGAATTTCTGGCAGTCTGAACCAATCTCATTACTAAATGGTATGCGGCTCTCTGTTTCATCATCTCAGGAGTGCTTTTCTGCCTGTGCTGTTCTTGAAAACATATACATGCATTAAAATATGAAACAATTATGTTCTATTATTAAAGTAACAATATTAGCTATTTTCCAGTCTATTTCTGATCTCCTGATTCTTGGTTTGTACAGTGACATTCATGGGTTTGTACACTGAAATCCAATACTGCTACACCCTAAGGACTGCTTTGTGTTCTCACCTAATGGTGATCTGCAGAATAAACTTTTATAACTGGTTCCAGAAACACAAATTTTAATGAAATCTATTTTCATAAAACCATAGGCAGTACTTACCCTATATCCTTTCAGAAACTGAAAATATAGTTTTGTCAAAACTCTGAATTACAGTATTATAATTTCTACTACATACCAAAATTTGTTTTGCGATACGATTTGTGATTTCCTTTGCATCCAAAATTATGGATGATGGTAGTGAGGAAACTTCTGCAGCTTTTAATCCTAAAGATATAAAACAAAAATCAGTATTTTTGATGTAATTTTTTTCTTACCTTTCACACCATGTCTGCTAGAATTAACGTAGCCTGTTTTTTAAAGGGTGAAGTTTTAATTTTTATTAAAATAGGTTTTAGATACATTTTCTCTTTGTGTGCTTTTCTCTATTTTTTTTTTTTGTTTTAATAAACAATACGGTTTTGAGTCACAAAATAAAATGTCTACTTTGTTGTAACACCTCCAAGATACACTTCCACATGAAGTTACTGCTGGTATACTGTAACTGACACTCTAGGGGTTAAAGGAAAAAAAAAGCACTGTGGTGTTAGCAGCTTTCTCTGTTTAGTTTTTTAATTTGGCAGGCTGGAAAATACTGAGGTCGTGCTAAATGCACTGTCCGTTAAACCCAGACATCAGTGGACATGGATACTCAGGGTAAGAAAGATATGTAAAATATATTTTTCTGCTCTAACATGATTTTTTTACTTTTTCCTTTGCCTGTGGCTGTTCCGAGGAAAGTCTGTGCTTCCTCGAGTGCTTTAATACTGTAGGGTTAAAACTGAAAAAGGGTCAAGAAGAGCCCTTACATTCCTTCTTAGAACGTAATTCTGCTCAAGTAAGGTAAAGCCAAGACACGAACACTGAGTAACAAAAGGTCTGAGAATACTCTCTAAACATGAGATTTTTCTGAGTTAGTGGTGCTACAGCATCTGAAATTGAGCTTGTGCTGCCAAAGGTATAGAAACTTATTCTGAAATTCTGATAAAGATACGTTTCAAGTCCAGTTAGTTGAAGCTTGACTGGAATAATTTGTAGACTTTAGTTACCACTAGCTTGCAAAAGTCATGTGTAGCTAATTTCCTATTGACTGAACGTCACCTAAATAAAAAATCCAACTTCAGAATCTAGTATTTGGAAACATACAGATTTCTGTAACTCTTTAAAAAACATAGTTATGCCTTATTGTCACTCACTCATTTCTTTATTGACCCTTAATTTGTCAATCTGTACAGTCTTCAGTATGATTTATTCTAAAGTCAAAAGAGAAGTAAACCCACTTCCCTGAGAACACTGATGCTTTAATGGAATGAAATAGCCTGAGGCTGATACACAGTAAAATTCCTGTCCTTTTTCAAAGACACTTGACTCCTTTTTGGCTAATCAAAAAGGGCCAAGTTGCTATTTAACTGATGTATCATTACTTACAGCAGACACATAATTTTTACATAACAAACCTCAGTATTCACAGTTTAAGTCACTGCTGAACTTAGACTTGCTTCCATAAGCAGAGATAAAATCAACTCAAGTGCTGCGTGCTCAGAATGGTTCACCTCATTCAGAGGTCAATCAAGTAGCTACCCGCATTACTGAAATGCTTTTTTCACTATGAAATTGAGTGTAAGTTCTTCATACTACCCTAAATTATTAACTCACTACAAGGTTACTTGAAACATAAAAGTATTTAGAACATTCTAAAGATCTGCAGTTATTACTCTATGAGAGAGATACAAACTCAGCAGAAATCTGTCAGCAGAAAAATAGTTAGATGCCTAATAACTGAAACACTATCTTATATAATCGTTACAAAGTTAAAATCATAATGGAATCCATTACCGTAGTTCTTTTCCTCTGTATATCCTTTAGAGAGCGTGTAAGTGTAAGCAATTTTCTCCTTATTTCCAGCACTGCTTCTCACATGTTGCACTTCAAAATGGTAATTTTCCACATTGGGATATAAAGCATCTATATGACACAGCTCCAGGAAATGTGTAGCAAACAATGTAAATGCCTAAGTAAGGAAACAAAAAAGCAAATTTATTTTGGAAATGATCCTGGAATAAATTACTATAAATATGAAAAATTAAATGTTCTCACAGATGTCCACGTCTTCCTCCAAAACACTGAAAAGCTGCCTTTAAATTACTAAAGCAAATTAAAATCTTTAAGTTATAAGTTCTACCATTGGCAAGGATATCTTCCAACTGGGGATTCTCCCACTCCTCTCTCAAAAGAAGGAAAAGAATACCAAAAGTAACAGAAAATCCATGAAGCCTACAAAATTTTACTAGGGTTAACTTGAATGACTGTCAAATGGTTGCCTTAATACTCTCTAGGAATGTTTTGTCAGAAGTACAAACTACAGAAAGTATCTGAGCTTTTCAAACCAAACCACACCACAGAAGTACCACTGAATAAACTCTGAGGAGAAACTGAACACCTACACACTTATTTAAAAAAATTGACAACAACCTGAGGTTGACCACATAATCAGCAGTAGAAGTGAAACATCCAACCCATCTAAAACCACCTCCCGCTTTTCTAAACAAGCCTCTAACCTCTGTGACCAATTCCTAAGTTATGTGGAACTACCACTGTCCTTTGGAAACATACCAGCCGAGTAACGTTCGAGCATACAAAGCTGTGCTGAGCAAAACTAAAGAGAGCGGGCTATTCCCCTTCTCGACAGAAATGCAAGCTTATGAGTGAGTTGGAAAGAGATGGTGACCAGTGTATTGGGTTTTGATGGGACAGAGTTAATTTCTTCATAGCAGCCAGTATGGGGCTATGTTTTGGGTTGTGCTGAAAACAGTGTTGGTAACACAACGCTGTTTTAGCTGTTGCTGAGAGGTGCTTGTACAGCACCGAGGCCTTTTCTGCTTCTCACCCCACCAGCAATGGGCTGTGGATAAAAAGGTGAAAGGAGGGACACTCAGAGTGATGGCATTTGCCTTCCCAAGTCACCATCAGGCGCGGTGGAGCCCGGCTGTCCTGGGGACGGCCGAACACCCGCCTGCCATGGGGAGCAGGGAATGAATTCCTTGTGCTTTGCTGGCGCACGCAGCTTTGCTTTACCCATGGGACTGCCTTTATCTCAGCCCACGCGTTTTCACACTCTCACCCTCCCGATTCTCTCCCCATCCCACGGGGGAGAGCGAGCGGCTGGGTGGGCCTTGGCTGCTGGTATGGCAGCATTTTTTCTCTATCACTGTAATTCCTACTATTCACTAGTTATGAAAAATATATTTCAGAAGAAATCTCTACAAAGCTGAAGCAAAATTATGAGAAAATACCATATTTACTTTCAGTATGACAGAAGAATTATAAGGTTTAATTTTTTTTCAAAACAGAATTACCTTTAAATTCAACAGATGTTCACAGGCAGCATAACAAATGCCAATACCTTCTTCAGCACTGGTACCTCTGCCAAGTTCGTCAATTATGATGAGTGATTTGTCATTAGCATTTTGTATGATGTATGTTATCTAGGGGAATATTTGATGTGTTACCATTTTTATAAATTAATTTCTTAAAAACCCTAATAGGAATACTGCTGCTAATAGGAATTGTGTTATTCAGATTAAACTTAATGCAGAATTTTAAAAAACTCATCAGATCCAAAAATTTTACCTTTTCACAGCTTTTAAAATAGCTTTCAATTCTAATCAAGCAAAAACGGATACTTGGCAGTCTTTCTCTTTTTCACTGAACATACCACTTTCCCTCAGAATCATATCAGGTTGGGAGAGGGAACTGAGAAGGGCTTAGGTTCCTATAAATAATCATTTAAGGTCTAAGGAATAACAACACATTGAAACTACTTTCCAACAGAGCACTAATTTTTACTCCTATTGGGGTTTCTCTTTATTTAAGATATGCCTGGTTTTCTGTGGTTCATGGTCAAGGTAACAGATGAAAGCTGGATTTTTGACTACTTTTCAAGGTACATTTTTTTTCCAGTAGAAATATACCAGTACAATTTCTATTAGCTTAACAGCAAACATGGGCCTTGGACCCTGGATTAGCTATCTTTAATACCTCTTTCATTTCCTTCATGAATGTAGATGCATTTGTTTCTATATCATCATCCATACCTATTCTGGTAAAAATTTGCTCTGCAATTCGAAAAGAACAATACTCTGCTGGGACATAAGAACCTACAAAACAAATGAAATATGAGTTTTCTCGTAACAGTGGGACAAATGCCAATATGCCTGAATATATCAGTGGGGGAAAAAAAAATCAGTTTTACACTTGGTCTTTATACACTGTAGAGAATGCATCTTATTCTATAAAGTTTCATAAGATTATGTTCTACTTCGTAAGAAAAAATTATTATATAGATACCATAATTAAAGAAGCTCATCAATAAAACCTTAAGAAATCATATTCCTGAAGCTGTGTGTCAGTCTAAAGGGATGCAGAAGTGAGAATAAACAATAGGATTCATTTACATTTCTGTAGGCATTGAGTTACTAATCCCAAGGAATCTTAGAACAGGAGTATATTCCCTTTATCAGACTTTGAAGTTTGTTTTATTGTACAGAAAAGGCCAGGGAACCTGTCAAAAGACTTCACTGTCTTCTTTATTCATATTAAACTCATATTTTTGAGAGCAATTCCTGAAGAACTTGCAGTTGTTGGGGACTGGACTTCGAGGGAGTTGATTATCTATTAATTCTACTTGGCTGCAGGCACATTTCTCTATGTAAGTTAGGTACGCTCAGGTCATCTGTTCCTTTTGGGTGACTAACACACACGATGAGCACACCTCAAGGACACTTGCTATCAATCTAGCATAAGGTGCTAGATTGGGTTAAGGTGCTCCAAAGAATTAAAGAATACAACTGTGCTTCTCCTCAAGACAGACTGAAGGGGCTTCCAGGTACACAGATGGGGCCCCGTAAGTTTCCGATGGCAGACCCAAAGCCTTGTGGTGGCCTCAGACAGCAAAACAAGAGCTCGTAGGAGCAAACAGACTAAAAATTACCTGTTACTAGTAAGACAGAATCTTATTCCAGAAGCCAAATCATTCCACTTCATAAATATTTTTAACTAGAAACCAATAAATGTGCTGCAGAAGATCACAATACGGTACACTCTTACTCACCAATCTGTGCCATAATTTGACAGAGAGCAATCTGTTTGAGGTGTGTTGATTTTCCACTCATATTTGGTCCTGTAATAATGACAAAATTGTTACCCTCTGTCAGGTATGTGTTGTTAGACACAGGTTTTTCCATAGCTATCTTTTCAAGAATGGGATGCCATCCCTGCTTGATTGCTAAAGTATCTGTAAATTCTGGACGAACTAAATGAGAAAAAGGATATAAAACATTGCAGAGTTAGTACAGAAACCTTCACATTATTTAACTAGTGCGTTTTGAAATAAACTCTTGCAGAGCAGAAATCAAACTCTGTGGTTCCAATTCCCCCATTTTTACTGTCCTAGAGTGAACAAGACTAACATGCAACACTTGGGAAGAATTACCAGCCACATTCAGGTATAGATTCTGATTGTCAGACGAGTCTTCATGATATATTACTACAAAAAGAATCCCATAATTAACAACTCATTTCTAAATTAAAATTCTGTGTTTGTGTTCTATAGTAAGTAGGGTTGACTCCAGTAATAACGAAAAATACAAAGAGTGAAACTTGAAAAGTAATTAAAACAGAAACCCCCAAAGCCAGTTTCATAGCTAACAGATTTTTAATAATTTATTTTTATACTGCTATGAGCAGATAAAGCACAGGGGTCATGAACTCTGTTACTACTGCATATACACCTTATTACATAAGCACATAAAACACGGAAGTAGTGTTTCTTCTGTCTTTGTCATATTGATTATTTGGCTGTATACTGTGCCTGCACAGATCCATACGATCCAGAGACTATCTATATGTATTCTGTCAGAATACATATTTCTATATGTAGTTCTATATATTCTGTCAGAACACAGTTCTCTACTGAATCTATTCCATACGCTTCCTCTTTGTATGCCTCAATGGCAGTACCCCAGGCTAACAATGAAGAATTGTTAAATTTGGTGGTCTGTTTAAATGGAGCAGCCTTCAAGAAAGAAGTGCCAAAACAGTTTTTCAGGTTTAAACACTGGGGAACTCTAATTACCGGGTGTAGATTTTAGTCATTTAAAAATTTAGATGAGAAAATCAACGATTTAGATGAGAAAGGCAAAGGGGACTGAAAGCTACAAATGACAGCCCATTTGTTTTGGTGGATACACATTCATGTCTGGCTATGCAACTGCAGGTGTAGATTTATGGGAAAAGCTAATTGGCTTTGGTCTTATTATCACAGCTGAAGACAACCTGTCCGATTCCTTTGGCGGGAAAAGGCTGTGATGCCTCAAGGACATCAGTTACTGTTCAGTCACACATCAATTCACATGTGATGAATGGAACCTTCAGCAGCTGACAATTCACAGCCCATACTGCAAAGTAAACAGGTGCTGCTCACAAATTTGAAATTACAAAGCAGCATCAGTAATGATGAGCTAATACGTTTTCTGAGATGGCTTCCAGACCTGAATTAGTACCTACATCGTATTGTACTGTAGGTAAGTATCTCGGCTCAGCATTCACTGAAGACACTGTACTTGATTTGTACATTGAAGAACTGGGCTACGGAAGCAGGATGAACAATATGCAGATAAGCATGTGATCCTGGATTTCTTAGAAGACTCTATTTCCAAAAATGTCTAAAAGTGCTACAGAAATTGAGGCAGATAAACAAAGGTGGCTACATATTTTGTTTTACAGTATATACTTAATGTTGGTCTTGCTTATACTATCTTGTGCCCTTTCAGAACAGAAGTGCAAACTCAGAATGTTCACAGATCTGTGCTTTTGAATAGAATATGCTTTGAGAAGACAGGCTGTGAAGGCTTACAGCAACTAAATGGCAGAATGTAATTTCGATGAATAGAAACAGAAAGAACATCAGCACACAAGTGGCAAGGATAGACCAGAGACACTCATCTAAAGCCTACTAAGACCCAGAAAAATAAATTATGTTGGCTTAACAATTGGACAACCAGACAAAACAGCTTGGCTGTTTTCCAGCAGGAGGGTCTTTACCTGGCCCATGACAGAACCAAAGGAGAAACTTACCATAATCAGAAAGAGTGCAGGCATGGGCAAAGGAAAGCAGCATATCCAGCATGGACACAATGTCAGACAGCTTGTACAGGCAATGAATGTGTTCATAAATCTCATTCAGTAGTTTACACACTATTCTGAAATAAGACACTGATTTAGATGTTGCATAGTACATACCATCACTCTACACACAGAAGAAAAGCACGTTAATAATGTACATACTGCATACATTAGACAGGAGGTTGCTCATAAAATGCAATCATCTCTGCTAGGCGCAAAGGTATACATTTCTTTGAAGCCAATTAAGATCTCATACTATCATCTCAGATCACATTCTGGTATCAGACACATAGCTCAAATGCCAACAGCTTGTAAGAAAGCTTCATACAGAGAATGAACCAAAAATATAGCTATGGAATCAAGTACGCTTTATTAACGTGTCAAATGTGACTCTAACTCCCTTAGGCCTTCATGTTAATAGAAAACCCACATAATTTCTAGACAGAATTTCCCTAAAATTGACATGTAACATTCACTTAGTAAGTCTTCTGAAATAGCAACATGACAACCAGCAAGGACAAAACACAGACAGTTTTACTGTAAATGCAAGGAGCTTTTTAAAGGAGAGGTTCTGCATTACAAAACTAATGTGTTCATTGTGTCATTTATGGCCACCCCTATAAACAAATGCCTACATATTTGTAATCATGTTTAATTCAATATATATGCTTGGTAGGTTTTTTTTTTGCCTCAGGAAGTACAAATTATCAGTGTCACTTTGGATTATTTCTGTAAGTAGCCACTTAACAGAAAGACAGCTTTAAGAAAACACACAATTAGCTGTTAATTGGACAAAATAAATGTAGTTAGCAAATACTAGTTTTAAACGGTCTTACAAGTAGGTCATGTGATATATTTCTCTCAGGGACTCCTGACATCTTTCATTCATTTTTATTAAATCTGCTGAAGTGAAGCTGTATGTGTTTTTCATTTTAGTGATCTACAAGGAATTCAAACCAACAATAAGAACTTGCCATATTACCAGAAACAAAACTAGCCTCTAGAAAGCAAACTGGGAACACCATAGGGGAAAAAAGTAGAAAAAGTAATGCCTGGTTTCATTTTCCCATATACATTTTTATGAAAAATCAATGTAAGAGAATGCAGTTATCAGCATATACATAACATAACTGCATGTAACTGCACATTTCTAACAATATTAAGTATAACCAGGAATAGAGCAGTTATAAAACCATACCAATTATACCTTCATTTACTTCTAGATACCTTCACTGAAATTATTTTAATTGTTGCTTAAATTACTGTGTAACATGTACTTTATTAGTGTATTATACATTTTATATACATTACATATACAAAAATATTATGAAAAAAACATATCTAGTGTAGATACCTTTGTAAATTCTGAAGGAAGTTGGCCATTGGGTAATGCTGAACAATCAACATTCATCTGGATAAAAAACCCACGAGCAGAGCTGAAACTTGTTTTCATTGGCAGGTTGTACTTTTCTGCAAGTTGTGTTATCATACCTACATACCACAAATAAAAATCGGACCCAAAATATATACACTCATGTGCATACCCACACATACATGTTTGTGTTGGTACAAAGATGCATAGTTAATGTGATTTATAGGCGTAGACTGTGTCAGGTAAGTAAAATGACAAGAGGCCTTAGAGGTGAGTCTCCAGGGAGTTATTTAAGTAACATATTAATGTAACAAATTTGGGTGCATAAAGCTATTGGGAAAAAAATGCAGTACAGAACCAGACAAATTCATGTGTTCTTTAAAGACAGTTCATGCATTTGACCAACTCCCAGGCGGGTCTATCTATGGAAAGGAAAGTCTGCTCAAATCCTCAGCTTCCACGCAGCAGACAGAGTATGAAATGTAGGCTAGGGACTGTTTTTAATCAGTTCATGATTCTAAGCAATCTTCTTTCCCCAGGCTGAGGGTAATGCTTTACATCTGCAATTTCCCCCTTAGATCCATCTTTTTCCTGGCTAAGATACCGCATGTAGGAAACTGTCAGAAGAATATGTATTGTGAAACCATGGGAATTCTGAATACTGCAGAGAGGGTAATTCTGTGGTACTCCTGTGAGAAGAATGGATGGAGTAACTTAGCGGTGTTTCCCTGCTGATCATTGCTCTAAGCTTGCCCACTCTCATGTTCCAACCACCCACAATGTAGACTAGAAACTTGGGACATTATGTATATACAATCATGGAATGGTTTGGGTAGGAAGGGACCTGTAAAGATCGTCCAGTTCAACCCCTCTGTCACAGGCAGGGACACCTTTCACTAGATCAGGTTGCTCTAAGCCACATCCAACCTGACCTTGAATGCTTCCGATGATGGTATATCCACAACTTCCCTGGGAAACTCATTCCAGTATCTCACCAGCCTTTCTTCATGGGAGAGGTGTTCCAGCCCCCTGACCAGTTTTGTGGCCCTCCTCTGGACCCAATCTAATGGATCCATGTCTTTCTTGTGCAGTGGAACCCAGAGCTGGACACAGTACTCCAGGTGGGGTCTCACCAGAGCAGAATAGAGGGGGGAGAATCCCTTCCCTCAATCTGCTGGCCTTGCTTCTTTTGATGTAGGCCAGGATACAATTGGCTGTCTGGGCTGCGAGCACACATTACCGGCTCATGCCCAACTTTTCAGCCACCAGTATCCCCAAGACCTTCTCTGCAAGCCATTCATTCCCAGTCTATACTGATACTGGGGATCGCCCTGACATGGTGCAGGGCCTTGTACTTGGCCTTGCTGGACTCCAAGATGTTCGCCCAGGCTCACTCTTCAAGCCTGTCCAGGTTCCTCTGGATCAACTGCACCACTCAGCTTGGTGTTGTCTTCAAACATGCTCAGAGTCCACTCAATCCCACTGTTTATGCCATTGATGAAGATATTAAATAGTATTGGTTCTTTGGATGCAGCCATCCAGCCAATCCCTTATCCATCTCATATCCATCTCTCATTCCTTAGCCCACCCATCAAACCCATCTCTCCAATTTAAAAAGGATGTTGTGGAGAGCAGTATCAAAGGCCTTACAGAAGTCCAGGAAGACGACATGTATTTCAGCCTTAAAAGTAAAGTAAAGAAGTAAAAGAAGTAAAGTAAAGTTCCAGTAAAGAAGAAAAGAGAGAGGAATCCTTTCGCAAAGTATGTGGGCTACAGTGAAAAAAGGTAAGGGGAACACATCCATTCGCACATTCTGGAACGCTAGCGGCTACCGAAATTTGGGAAGTTTAGGAAGTAAAACAAAATAGTATCTGTACTTTTCACTGTATAATGTAAAAATGTAGAATGCAAGACTAGAAGGAAACGGGAAGCTCACAACTAAGCTTCCTGACATGTCCTGACAGCAACACGACAGA
This sequence comes from Tringa tobata, assembly GCA_033628505.1. Taxonomy (NCBI): domain Eukaryota; kingdom Metazoa; phylum Chordata; class Aves; order Charadriiformes; family Scolopacidae; genus Tringa; species Tringa tobata. The sequence continues at coordinate 1,591 of JAHREE010000572.1, read as the reverse complement.
TGCTGAAGTTTCTGATGCTCTTTTAAGTTTCCAATTACATAGTAAACTGAGAAGGTGGTGCTTTAGCAAGAAATCAACACTTTACACTAAAAAAAGAACCAGAACCATTCCAGAAGATTTTTTTTTTCTTCTATTTTGACAGGAAGGCCACTAAAGCACAGCAAAAAACATTATGCTAAAATTCCTTTTGTTTGTATTTTCCAATTCTTAATAGCTTGACTACAAAGTAGTCCACAGATAGATCAAGACTGCTTAAAATATTAAGAAGAACTTGGAAAGCTTTCTTCACTCTGAGGGTAGCGAGACCCTGGCCCAGGTTGCCCAGAGAAGCTGTGGCTGCCCCATCCAATGTGGGAGAGAAAGACACATGTAGCAGTAAAGACACGAGGAGTAATGATAATGATAAGATGGTAACAGCACATGGACAGGTGGGAATTAATGCTTGCCCTCCCAGAAATATAGTGGGACTCGGTCCAGTCCTGTTCAACATATTCATCAGTGACCTGGACGAGGGGACAGAGTGTATCCTCAGCAAGTTTGCTGATAATACCAAACTGGGAGGGGTGGCTGACACCCCGGAGGGCCATGCTGCCATCCAGCAAGACCTGGACAGGATGGAGAGCTGGGCACGGAAGAACCTCATGAGGTTCAACAGGAAAAAGTGTAGGGTCCTGCACCTGGGGAAGAAGAATGTCAGGCACCAATACAGGTTAGGCATGGATCTGCTGGAGACAAGTTCTGAAGAGAAAGATCTGGGCGTTCCTGGTAGACAGCAAAATGACAATGAGCAAGCAGTGTGCTCTTGTGGCCAGGAGGGCCAACGGCATCCTGGGCTGCGTAGGGAAGAGCATGGCTAGTAGGTCGAGGGACGTCATTCTCCCCCTCTGCTCTGCACTGGTGAGGCCACAACGGGAGTACTGCATCCAGTTCTGGGCTCCCCAGTTCAAGAGGGATAGGGAACTACTGGAANGGCATGGATCTGCTGGAGACAAGTTCTGAAGAGAAAGATCTGGGCACCCTGGTAGACAGCAAAATGACAATGAGCAAGTAGTGTGCCCTTGTAGCCAGGAAGGCCAATGGAATCCTGGGCTGCATAGGGAAAAGCGTGGCTAGTAGGTTGAGGGAAGTCATTCACCTCCTCTACTCGGCACTGGTGAGGCCACAACTGGAGTACTGCATCCAGTTCTGGGCTCCCCAGTTCAAGAGGGACAGGGAGCTACTGGAAAGAGTCCAGCGAAGGGCAACGAAGATGATTCAAGGATTGGAGCATCTCCCTTATGAAGAAAGACTGAGAGAACTGGGACTCTTTAGTCTGGAGAAGAGAAGGCTGAGGGGAGACCTTATCAGTGCCTAAAGTATCTAAAGGGTGGTTTGAAGGAGGAGGGAGCCAGACTCTTTTCAGCGGTTGCCAATGAGAGGACGAGGGGTAACGGGCACAAGTTGGAACATGGGAAGTTTCACTCAAACATGAGGAAAAACTTCTTCACAGTGAGGGTGACAGAGCCCTGGAACAGGCTGCCCAGAGAGGGTGTGGAGTCCCCTTTTTTGGAGATTTTCAAGACCCGCCTGGATGCAGTCCTGAGTAACATGC
>JAHREE010000570.1:240128-256757 GCA_033628505.1 Tringa tobata | reverse complement strand
CGGAGTGAATTTAGTTTAAAATAAACAGAGCAACTCTATGTCCCACAGTAGCCAATCTATTTGAGAACTCGATAAGCAAAATTTGCATTTTCCACAAGTGATATATAAGACCCCATGGGCCCCAATGAACCAAACAACTCCATGGGCACTCGGAAAGTTTCATGCTTATATTATGACTGCAAGAGCTTGTGAGGGGAGAGTTTTGAGAGCTTGAAATTTCCTGGTGTTTTCACATGATGTTTGTGGGAACAGAAAAAGAGCCGAGAAGAGAAATACTCCTTAGGTCAGTGGCACAGAAATACCAGTATTTTCACTCCTATGGAAATGTGCTGGCTGTTGAGGGAAGCATATTGCTATAGCAAAGCTATTATTTCTTTCCTGTCCATTGAAACCTTACTTAGCTGCTCTAACAGTGTAAGAATGGGTTTTTTATATCAATACTTACTTAAAATATTATAATCTTAACCTATTTTCTTGGAACATTTCACTGACCTGCACCTGAAGGGACTTGGTTGTGCACAGGGCTTCACGGTGGAGCACTTCATACCCAGGGAATAGTGATTTTAAAAATATTACATACAGTCTTTACTTTGGTTCGGTGCTATTTTAAAAAAGTATAGTATTTGGCAGTAATCTCAGCATCTAAAACCTAGTGTTGCTAATTAATCACTAAAAATGCAATCCTGGCCCCAGTGTTTTCAACAGAAGCGAGTTCAAGCACCAGTACATCCCCTGAAGACACTCAAGTTTAAACAGAGCGGAGTTTAAAAGCACAATACCCAACTTCTCTCTCTCTCCAAGCCGCCTCTGAAGAAAAATAATCTTTCCAGTTTAAAAAAGTGTACTGCAGTAATAACTAATAACATTCCTTAAAAGCTTCTATGGTTTTTTGGCTAACAAACTACAGTCTTTCTTCTACAGCTTGACTTTAATGGAGTTGTTCCTTGACATGTGCTGCAGACCAATCTCACGTTCTTTGGGAAGAAAAAAAACCAAGAGAATGTGTAATTTTCACCTGTCCAATAATACAATAAATACAGGGAATTTAAATTCCACAGCTCCAAAAAAAAAATGTCTAGAAAAAGAACTAAATATCTATAAGTGAATCTCTATTGTGTACATTTACTGTTGAGTATCCTTTTCAAAAAAATACAGAACTGAATGGTGCCTGGGGAGACGCTAATTGTGGACCTGCTGGTTACTGTTCTAATGCTCTGAGAATTTTTTGACATTAAATAATTAAGAGTTGAACTTGCATAAAACCAATAGTAATTAAGACAGGCAGATCCTGTTAAGTGCAAGGAAGGTGCGTTTAGCTCATAAAATTGGAAGCAGAATAATGCTTAGGAAAAGGAGGGTACAACTCTAGTGATAAGGATAAAAAAATCCACTTTTTCTTAAAGCTAAGAGCATATATCTGGAAAATAGTTTTCTTAAAGCTAAGAGCATATATGGAAAATGGTTTCTGTTCCAGTAACGGTCAGGTTTAACATTGTGGGCCTGAGAGTGTGAGCATGTAGCTCAGTCCAGGGTCTCCAAGACATACATGTGGTTTGAATACAGTTAAAACAACATGGTTTTCGGAGGGGCTGTGCATCCAGAGTAACTTTGGCAAGGAAAACGCCTTTCTGCTCAAATGACACGGGATAATCCAGAAACAGAGCAACAAAGCTGAGTTTCAAGGAGTGTCTCTCAGCGTAAGTGGAGCCAGTGTGGGGAAGAAAGCAGAGAGATGTTATGAAATAAAAGCTTTAGGAGTTCTCTGTCCCTGATTTATGACTTAAAATCATTGTCAGACTGACTGTCAGGAGGGGCAGCCGATAGGGTGACTGAGATGATGTTCCTCCAAATTTTCAATTTTAATTTTTTTTTGTTTGTTTTAATGGAAGTCTTAGAGCTTTTTCTTTTCTTCCAGTGATCTCTCTGCAATTGCTGTGTGATCCTGGACGTCAGCGTCGAAATGGGCAATGAGAACAGTAGTGCAGAAAACCAGGTGAGTGTGACAGTGTGGTTGTGTTTCCCTTCCCTACTAGCCTAGAGCAAACCTTACAGAAATGGGTTTCATGGGCTGCTTACCCCACATTTACCTTCTGCTCCCAGTTACACTCATATTTAACTGCCATTAATGGCAATTGAAGCCAACTTTTTGTTTGTTTGTTTGTTTTTTCATTGGCAGTGACACTGCCCCGTAGCATCAGGGCACCGTGCGGGTGGTTGCTCCCTGGGGGACGGGAGCTGTGGAGGACCCCCCCGGGGTGAGCAGGGCTGGCAGGAGACCAGCATCCCATGATGTCCTCAGGGGAACTGAAACGGGGTCCTGGGCGATGAGAGAGGCCCTGGGAGCCAGGCAATGCCTATGGTGCCCTCAGAGCCCGGACACACAGGAGCTTCTCCCTGTTCAGAAATGACTTTGCAACACGTGTGTGCAGGTCCAGGAATTTATAGCCACTTCAGAAGGGTGACTTGTTAATGAATGTTGTTGTTTAGTGATTTATTTTTAAATTCTTGAAATGAAGGGGACCCATATGCTATGGCTAGTTGTGTACAATTACACTAGAAGTTATTATGTTGATGTAAGTTTGAATAAAAGTTGTAATTTATTTATTTCAACATTTAAAATACCAGGACATGTTTCATCCTCTCTTCTTCCACATGCTGTGGTGGATGATAAAATGCATTAGGGTTCTTTCTGCTTCCACCTCAGATGGCATTGGGTATTTACTTTAATAATTCCCAGTATAGTAAATACCCAATACAGACCTGCTGTACTTTGTCCATTGAGAAGTGGACCCACTCAAGGGAATGGGTATTCTGAATTAACCAGATTTTTTAAAAGAAAAATCTTCTATAATTCTTGGTTGTTCTGGACAAGTTGTAACCTTAGCCTAAGATTTGGTCCCAACTTTTTTCAGGGGTTGGGAAGAGGCGAATGTGTTAATTCTTATAACTAAGGAACGAGCCTTTCTTCTCTAATGTGTACAGCTTTCACTTAGGAAGTTTTTGAAAGTCATTTCAAATGTCACGTTTTTTCAGGAGTCCTCCTGAGGCTGAGAAGACTTTCCTTAAAAGTTATTGAATTTATTAAGAAATGTAATAAAAAACTCTTCTAATAAGGGAAGTAAGCTTCTGGTCTCCTGTTCAGACTGTAAAAAAACAAAACAAATTGAAACACCCCTCCAAACCGCCCCCCCCAAAAAAAACCCCAAAGCAAAATAAATGCTAGAAAACCAAATTACTTTAAAAGTCACTACTAACACAGAAATAACATGAAGTAGTAATAAAATTTTAAACGCCACTTAATCTGCTGAACGAGTGTGGCTTAATGAATAGTGAAAATTCACACAGCCACTAAAACATTTAAATATGTTCATTTTTAGTCAGAAGTTCCCAATGCAAACAAAGTCATCCTTATCCCACCAAGCCAAGGAACGCAGCAGGTAGTGGATGATGAAACTGGTTTGCATGGTTTGCATTTCAGAATGTTAGCATCAAGCTTGGCTGCTCTTTTTCTTACGCATCTGCTTCTGGCTTTTGTTTTTTTTGACGCTGACTGCAAATTCACAAGTTTTACATTTAAGTTTTCAGCAACTTGTAAAAAAAAAAAAATCTGGTTTCTTTTAACTTTTTCCTTTGGTAGCAATCTATGCTTTAGAGAAACAGCCTGTCTTTGACCCTCTTTGCATCCTGCCTGTTCTTCCAACTTTAACACATTTAAAATAGCTCAGTGGGTGTTGTTCTAATGCTGAGTACCGATTGACATGAGTTGTTGTTTTTGTTTATGTATTTATCAGAGAACACCCTTGCCCAGTTCTGGCTCTCAGCTGAGTCATCTGGAAGCTGTACACATGGTTTGCATTAGAGACAGGAGAGCCTGTGCTAAGTTTAGAACTCATTTAATAAAAGGGAAGATGTGGAATAAATGTGCTACTATGCACTTAGAGAAAAAGTAAATACCCAATATGTCTTGTAATGCCAGCCTCTGAGGAACATATAATCTAAATTTAGTCAAAATGAGTGAAGATAATAAATAAATAAAATAAGGCTGGTAGCCAGCAGTATATTTAACAATGTGATTTTATATGAACTAACCACATTCTGCTTTGCTGTAACAGCACATGTCCAAACTGCTGAGAGATTTTAGGTTTGTGCCCTGCTCTGTTAGAATGGCAAAGTTGGCTTCCAAACAAGGGGTGTCTGTCAGTGGCATGGCTTGTTGGGCTTATGCTGAATGAAATATAAGCTATTTTTAAGATGCATTTTGCGTAAAAAGCAAAACTCCACACGAGGAGAAATGTGTTTAAATTGAAAAAGAACCAATCTAGAAGAGCAGATATTTTTACCCAGTTTGGCCTTTGAGCAGCCTTTAGCAGGGAAAATACAGAGGAAGTAAAAGAAGTATTCTTTAATGGAAGGTTATGAAAAGTACCACAGTTTATGGAACTCCAGAAGGTCTCAGCCATTGTGCTGCCCATTAGACACATCCATCTTCATCCATCCAAATGCATTTGGTAGTACAGAGGAATGGCAAGGTCTGTCCTTAGGCTTTTTCCTGACTTTTCTGGACAGCCAAATGTTTAATAATCATCTACATGGCCATAACAAATGAAAAAAATTATAGAATCATAGAATGGTTTGGGTTGGGAGGGACCTTTAAAACCATCGAGTTCCATATCCTTCTTGTGCTGAGGGCCCCAGAGCTGGACATAGCACTCCAGGTGGGATCTCACCAGAGTGGAGCAGAGGGGCAGAATCACCTCCCTCGCCCTGCTGCCCACATTTCTCTTGGTGCAGCCCGGGGTTATAGTTTCAGAGAGACTGATGTGTCTGTGATTCCTCAGCCCTTGACAGTCTGGGCTCAGATGACACTTATGAAGGAAACCAAGCTGACCAGGACCAACAAAACTCTCTGCTAGCTGAAACGTTTGGCAGTGTGTGGGACGGGGTCGGTGTGAAGCATCGTTAAGCCAAGTGTATCAGCTCTGCAGCCCAGCCTTGTCCATGCTGCTCCGGGGGTTCGGGCAGTTAATTCAGGGACCAGCTCCCAAAGTGATTGTATGTTACAGGATTATTGTTGACCGTAATGACTGTTTTTTTGTCATGGTCTCCCATGTACTAGAATTATCCTTCTTACCAGGACATCTTTGCCTTCATTTTAAAGGGGTGGGTGGAGGAAGTCCAAAACTTCATAGTTCTGTATGGTAGGAAACACGAGCACAAAATTTTCTAAAGCTAGAACAGGCTGTATTTTCTCATATGTAATGATTAATTCTTGCCACCCTCTGAAGTTCTGAAGAGGAGAGAGCTGTCCTCTTTCGCAGCCTTTCTCGTGGTTACAGAGAAGTCAAAAGTTACCAAGTAACTGCAAAGCTCTTTGAAGGTGAAAACTGCTGCTGAATTGAAATTCTAGCAGTGTATATTTTGCCCCAGTTCAAGAGGGAATTTCAAAGTCAGCTACTACCTAAGTTATTTCTATATATTTTACTTAATCCTTTCTTCTTCTTTGTTTTCTGAATAAGTAAGTAGGCAACCAAAGCTGGTTATTCCACATCTATGTCACTGTCTGTTTCTCTTTAAACATAAATCTACGGTGTGATGATCTTTTTTGTTCTTGTTTGTTTTCTGCTGTGAAATGTGTAAGATGGGCAACACGTGCATAGGTGCAAAGGGGCCATAGCTTCTGTAGTCTGTCTGAAGGGCCGTGCTGTATTCCTGCTAGGATTTCTCTGTTTAATTGTTGTGAACGATTCTGACTGCTGCACATTCTGCAGTTAATATTCTGCATTATCATTTTTCTCATATTCAGATCCCAGTATTATGGGGATTGGCAGAAGATGGACTGGGCACATGAGTAGCTTCCCAGCTTTTGGTCTCCCTTCCCACATCTGAAAACTGGGCAGATTCCTCCGAGCTCTGGTGCTCGTACTGTGTGTTTACATGCTTTTTGAATAGTGCAACAACATCTGTGTACATTCCATTGTTTATATTCATTTAGGAGCAAAAATACATTCCCAATTTTCTGCATAATAATTTTGCCTCCACCATTTTAATGAGGTACAGTGTTACCCTACATGGGCGTTTGAGTTTGTTGTATTCACGTGATTCACCACTTTTACTCTCTAAATTATTATTTTCCTTCATATTTTCCTTCCATTTCACCCACTGCACCTGGGGAGTGCACAGGACAGCAGAGCTGTCCCACATCCTTCCCATCAACACTTGCCCACAACAGGGTGTCACTGGCCTTTGGCTACAGGCCAGCGTGGCCATTACTGGTGCGTACATCATGCCAACACTCACCATACTCGTTAATGCTTACTTCCAGTGGTAATTGCTACTGGTCCAATATTCTCTGGTGAGTAATGCCAAGCATTTGTTTGAGTTTATGCAAAAAGAACATTGTCTGTTTTCGGGGAATTATACATCCATTTATGCAAATGCAGTAAATTCTGGGACACTTCTCACTGCAATGAGTAATTATTATACTTGTTCTCATCTTCCCGGTGAATGAGGGAAGGGGGATGAAAGAAGAATAAAGATTCAAATTGTGATGGGGATTTTAATTTGAAAGCACAGTGAAAAGGAAGCTGGAAGACTATTCCTTCTCTTCTGAATTGATGGTTAAAGCTTCCTTCACATCTGTAAAGCCACCACCATGGGAAATGTACATTTATGAATACAGATGAAAAAGAAAAATATTTAATATTTATAAAGAACCTCTATAATTATTTGCTACATTTCACCGTTTAGAAATAGTGTGAAAATGTTATACCTACATTTTCCACAGCTGTGGGTAGTTAGAAATTACTAGGCAACGAACACCACCGGCCGGGGAGCATCCCAGAGCTTAGAACTCAGCTGGGAGACAATTTTCCCAACAGCACTTCACATGAATCTGAGAGCATCTCCTCAAGCGTTCCATTGTCAGGCTGCTAGGAACCACTCCTCGGAAGCTGCTAAAATTATACTGACTGGAAACTGCAGATTATGTGATGAAGGTTTTTTTCCCAAGATCGTCAGTTTTATTCTCTCTCTCTCCTGCTGTGTCTCATACACCTGCCAGCCTTAATGGAATAATCCAGGTACTCATCAGGCCTTCTCCAATTGTCAGGGACAGAGGAAAACAAGAAGCTGCAGCAAGACTAGTGATGTCCCAAGGGTAAGGATGAATCTTCCTTTGCCTGCTGAACATAGATCACAAAAACAGATGGAAAGAGGAGGTTACCCAGAACCTGAAATTGTATCTGTGCTTCACTTAGCCCAGTGCAGACTCATGCTACGTACGTTCAAATGGACTAGAGCTTGAACGTAGAGGCAAGTTGTTAAGAAGACACTTATGTTGACATTACAAGGATCTAAGATAAACACTTTAGTGCTGTCAGTGGATCAGAAGGGTCATAAACACAAACAATGAAGCCTGAACATTTGAATTGCTCTTGCTGTAGCCGAGAGGAAGTTGTGTACTCTCTGCAGAATGTTAAGCCAAGGATGAGATGGTGACTATATATAAACATATGTGTACACATTCACACACACGAGGGTTTATTTTCAGGGTCATAGCCAGAGTCATGTCAGGAGGTATTTCCCAGGAGGGAAAGCAACCCTTTTTCTCTAGGAAAACGTCGTAGGTACTTGCAATAGAACGTTGTAACCAGAATTTTTCAAAAATACCATTGTTAAAATATCACACTTTGCTTCTTGTATCTGTAAACAGCAGATTAAATGAGACTGCTATCAAATGCCAATTTTTGCATTCCTGTCCCTTTGAGGTTTTAATTAGAAAAGGCATCAACTTAAAATTCTACTCTTGCAAGAGACGAATAAACCAAGCAAGCAGCAATAGCAAATGTCAACAGTACTGATTAAAAAAAAAATAAATCTACTATAATTGCAAAATTCTATATGGAGCCTCCTTTAAGGAAAGAGTCTGCTTTTTGCATCTGATCATGTCATAATTACATCTAACTAATTAAGTAGTCGTGATGTTTGGGAAAAAACCCAAGAAGAGACCATGACAGTCATTACCCTCTAAACTGCTGTGCTCCAGCCACTCTCAGCAAGGGGTGGCTGCTGGATAATGCCAATTGCTGCACAACATGTTTATTAAAATCAGCATTTAACTCCCTCGTGATGGGACAGAACTAAATTTTAGTGTAATTCTTGAGATCTTAATTGTCCCATGGACTTAAAGCTTGGCCCAGTATGTCAGGTACCAATTTGTTACTGTCCCGGGATCAGTAGTTTTGCTGACAAGTGTACACTGATTTGATTGAAAGTTCTGGTTATTAAAGCAATATCCACTCATTATCTAATTTTTATCTATTTTGGTACCATTTTTCCAATCAATGGAGAAATAATGGTTCTCCAAGGATACAAAGATTGAACAATCTAATTTACTACTCAATTACTCTACCTGCAGAACAGCAAGGAAAAAAAAACAAACCAAAAGAGCAAAAAGGTAGCTCCTAAAACCTGCTCTGTCTTAAAAAAAATACAGCCACCATTTAAAAATTATGATGTCCCAACCATGTGACCTGCACAAGTCTGGTTTTAGAGAAATGTAACTTTGAAAACTTTTCTTCTGTTCGCTTTTCTGATACAGACCGGGGGGTGTTGGTTGCTGGTAGGTATCAGGGCAGGAGCCAGACTGTTGTGTTAACTTGATTGTCTGAAGCATCACAGCAAGCTATTTTCTGGCGTCTCAGTTCCGTTTTCAAGGAATGGATTTAATGCTGAATTACAATAAACATAACAAGGAACGACCTATTGATTAAGGCTGTGGATGGACAACTTTTCACTCCCTTTCCCTGCAGCTGGTTCTGCAGCAAAATGAGCAGCCTCTGCACCGTGTGGCAGTGAAACCTCTCCAGATGGCACCATGTGCATGGTTTGTAGCATGATGCTACAGACCCGTGTGCTCAGCCCCACACATGGGAGCTGTTTGACTGAGGAGGAGTGTGGTCCTGATGGGGACCGTGTCTCCGTCCCCCCGGTGCGGTCAGTTTGGAGGTTTCATTCTGAAACCAGAGCTCGGGCACCACGGGGCCAAACTCAGCTCCACGTCCTGGAGTTCACCTGCACTGCTGCTGCCCGCTCCCATCGAGGAGGTGGTGGCTGGGGGTAACAACCAAGGCTTCCAGCAGGCAGATTTAAAAAAAAATTATACAACCCCCCCAAAAAAAATTAAAAATAAAAAGGTAAAAAAATCCCACCAATTTGTAATGGAAAACATGGAGAAAAATAAAAGGTAAGTTCTGGTGTATTGACTGAGACTTGTAAATGCTTGTTCCGGCTTCCCCCCTCCCCTCTCCCAATAACCAGAGGGAATTAGTGGGAATGGAAACTTAATGTAACTCTTCAAAGATGGCTTTGAGCGAGTCAGAGCTCTGGCATGTTCAGCGAGGGCTATAAAAGGATGTGTGTATAATGGAGGAATGTTGCAGAGGGCAGATGTAAAAGGAAGCAAGAAAGGGGAATCAAGGGAAGTTCAGTTATTTGGAGGGGTTTGGGTGTGAATTCTGGGTGTTAAATCCAGTTCTGATTTGTGCTTTGTGAGCAGGAGGCTGGTGTCAGGAAACAGGAGGCTACAGGGCTGTGCAGGGCCCAGGGCTGGTGCTGTGATTTTGAACTGGGAGGGGAGCCTGTGTTTTGGGAGCTTGGCTGTGAACAGGCTCCCATCCCATCTAGCATTAAAGGAATTTCTCTCTGGTATGATAACTTTAGCCAGAGTACAGCAGCGCACATAATCCTTTTGGCTACAGTGTCAATGGAGTTCTCTTTTTTTTTTTTTTTTTAAAACTTTTAAGCTCCTGCTCTGGAAAATAAAGTGATCCTGTAGATGTACTTTGTGTTCTTGCAGAATCCAATGCTTCTGGAAAGGTTTAATGCATATTATATTACACATTTCAGGAGAATCTGTTCTGTTCATTTAAATAGTCTAAAAAGAAAAAAAGTGCAGGCTCTTCAGTTTTCCTTGTCTTGTTTGTACACTCTCTGTGACAAACTTGGTTTGTTTGTTCTTGGGGTTTCTTTTAATTATCATAGACTTAAAGAAAAAACTGCTTAGAACCTCTGCATTCTGATTTTTCATGTAATTATTTCTCTAAGTCTTTCAATTAAGTAACTTTTTATAATCTCCGAATCCTCTTCGAAAAGGAGTGTGCTACATTTGAAACAAACATGGAGCAAATTCAGCTGCAAGCTTCTGTAGTAAATCACTTCAGAGGCTGTCTGTGTTGAAACCTCGAAAGTAATTTATTTAACGGCAGCTTTCTGATGATACTTTTGAACAAAACATGGTCTTTCTAATTGTTTTCACAGATGTTAATTAAAAATCAAAAAGCATGCTCTGCAAAGCTAGTTCAGCACCTGATTTGCATAACTAGCTTAAATTTGAAAAATTTGATGGAGAAATCGAATTACGTTTTTCTGCTGGCTGGAACAGATTCACAGAACGTGTTCTTTTGTGATGTTAAATTAATTCACTAAATGTAGAAGACCAATATGTAAAGTTTTCCTATATCTTGGAATATTAGTAGTTCCTTTTACATTTGAATAACCACATTAAGATTTATTTTAGATTATTGTCAAAATCCTCCTTTGAGGTTCTTTTGAGAATATACTTTCCTGGCCATGTGTGCTCTTGCCTTACTTTCCTTTTTGATCATTTATACACCTGACAGCCTGGAAAGAGAGAAAGAAGAGTGACAACAATTCAAACTCCTCTCTCCGCTCCAACAGGAGCAATGTTACAAAGATTGTTTTAATATATGTTAAATTTGGTCATGTCTGGAACTGGAAGAACAAGAGTCAAGATTTTCTGTGGCCAATGACGGTTGTTTAGGGGTAACTGAGAGACAAACTACAACTTATTAAACATTAGATCCCTGAAAGCCCAAAACTATTTTAAAAGAAAAAAAGTCAAAACCAATTAACCAAACAAAAAAACCCCTGACCAGTAGCCCCTTCCCTCCCCCCAACCAACCTATGGAAAATGTTAAAAGTAGTCTTCAAAACAGTGCAGGTAACTAACCTGTTTTGTTGTGATCGTTCTCTGTGCCTTCTCCATCTGCCCCTCCCGGGTGGTTTTATTCGGATATTAAGAGGTGGTGGTGTAACAGCTGATAAAATCCCTGGGACACGGGCCCTTCCCTGTGTCAGGTATGGGAACATCCCAGTTGGGATGAGAGGAGGCGTTCAGGTATAGCAGACACTAACTCTCTGTATGTTGTAGTTCACTTGTGATTTAGGGAGATGAACAGTAAAATGCAGCAAACTTCGACCAAAATGATTCTGGCCCCAAAATCTTCTGTGAAGTGTCAGACTCAGGGAGTCAATGACAAATTAGCCTAATGCCATGTTACAGCTTCAAACTGTCCTGAAATAATTGTACCACTACCTTGTAGCCAGCAGATGTAACCCCTGATTTGTGTCTCCTTGTATTTGTGAGTGCTGTTTGAGCTTTGGTAGCCACGAGCTGTTGGATTTGTCGTATGACACGCTGGTGAGCAGTGTTTTTTGTCAGTTACAGCATCATGACTGAGCCCATGTTGCTGGTTAACTGTCGGCTATTGTGTGGCTCGTGGGATTCGTGGCTCTAGATGGGGATCCAAAGGATTCTGGCTCTCTGCACAGAGAGGAATTTTGCTTTAGAAACTTGTGTGCAGGAGGCACCTCTGTTACACTCTGGCTCCAGAAGTGGGATGACTGGAGGTCAGTAGGACAGAGGATTGTAGCCTAAAGGCGCCCTTTCAGTTAAGTGGCCGATCTTGTGAAAGAGACATTAATTGGAAGCAATGTGTGGTTGCTGAGAGTGCAGTAGATTAATGACTTCATTCTTTGCTGTGTTCCTTTCTGCCAATGGAAGATGATGGAGGCTTTAGAAGGAGACAAAACATGCAGCTCTCCATCTTCTGAAGAGGCATTCTTCCTGCCTAAACCCAAATCAGCTGAAGAAAATTTGAGATGGTGGTAGTAGAAAGGAGGAAAAATAAAGAATTATTTCTCAGTGCTCTTGCCAACTGCTGGAGGCATCTTGACAAATTTGTAAATCGGCCTAATTTCTTGGGGTTCTTCTTGTGGTTCTCCCTCCCCTCCCTGCCCTGCTGGGAAAGGAGAGGTGATCATTTTTGTCTGCAAGTGGCCTGAAAATGATTCTTCGTTTGGCTGCCACTATGTTCCCCTCCCAGACTGACCCAACTGTAGCTCTCACAGTAAGACATCACACATTGACTTAGAGCGTGGCTCTGTGGCCACCTCACGTGGCTTGTTGTGGCTTTACCAACCTCCTGCTTCCCTGCTGGGTCAAGGCCAGTGCAAGCTCTGAAGACTGACTGTCCATGGGGTTGGGGACACCGAGTCCCATGTGTTAGGTTGGTGGCTGGACTAGATGATATGAAATGTCCCGTCTGACCTAGACAATTCTATGATTCTAGTTCTCCTCTTCTGCCAAGATATAAATACCCCCACCTTGGCTTGGTGCATTTTCTAAATGCTGACTGGCAAGTGGGTGGGCTCTGGGTTCTACTGGTGGTCTCTGAGTGGCATCTGGGTCATGGACAGGCTCCAGCATGATCACATATGGCCCCAGAAGTCACTGTTTTGGTTGGTTGGGTTTTTTTCCCTGATAATTAATTTAATAACGCATTTTTTTCATAGTTCTTTCTCTCCGCACACATGTATGCACGCTGAAATAAATTCTCCAGGCAAACTTTCTCATGCAAACAAAAGCAAAGCTGCCCAAAACATAGCACCAAGAGCAAATCAGAGCCCTGCAAGCTAACTAAGCTCTATTTTTTATATATTTTTCTCTGGCTGGGAGAGACAAATTTCCTTGTATAAATCTTGACGTTCTAGTATTTTTTTGCCGTATACTGTGGTTTCGGGGCCAACATATATACTTAGATAAATATTCCAAATGCCAGATGTCAGCACATGCTGGGTAAGTGCTTAATAATCATGAAACCAAGAGCCCTTGGTCTATCCCAGCGGAAAGCGGTGTGATAAAGGAGACTTTTGCAAACAAAGCGGTAGTGAAGGCATTCCTCCAGGGAAAGGCAGAGGATATGAGAGTTAATCAAATTTGCCTTAAGTCTAAAGGAAGTCTTCTTATATTTTCAGTACGCCCTGACCTTTTCAATTGCTCATTACATGGGCTTTTCTTGTCCACTGGGTGTCTCTCATCCCTGGCTCTGCTCACCAGCAGCCTGTGGCTGTGTGAGAGCACACCGTGTTCACACAGAGAAGTGTGATCGTGTAAACAATAGCTTTCTGCAATTTATTGACCACTTCTAGAACAAAGTAAACCTAAAAACTGAGAGTGAAAAAACCCAAGAGATTAGTCGGAATTGTGTACTCTGCTTTTCATCTGTGATGTTATTCTGAAGTGGTTCTACCATCCTTGGTACATACACTTATGTGTCTTTATGTTAAGTGTGCCTTAGGCTTTTCACTTACAGTTAAGAATTAAAACAACAGTGACTGTGTGTTGAGGGTGATCTGATGAAGCACTTTTCCTTCTATTTCACTGTTCCTTGATGTGCCAGAGGAGTTGAAATGGAGCTTCCTCATTCAGAAGACTTTACACTTAATTGTCTTCCTCCAGTTCTTTTGTTGTGCTTGAAGAACATCAGCAGCTACTGTTCAAAGCAGCTCTTACCAGCTCTTCTGCCAAAATAAATTCAGCAGGAAGGTGCCACTACCTGTTGTAAGCAGCCCCCCAGGGGTGCTGTAGAACCCCAGGGATCTGCAGACACACAGCAGGTCACAGCCCTGGCACTTGCACAGGATTCTCTTCCTCCCTGGAGCAAAACCAATAGTTTGCAACAGTAAAAAACAAACAAACAAACCAACAAAAACTAAAAACCAACCAACAAACAAAAACAACCCACACGAAAAAAAACCCACTCATGTAAAGGCATGTCTCCATGGAGGAAGATCTGAAGATCCCAGGCAAATATTTACCTATGAGAAGAGGTGATGCATCATTATCACATTTGTGTAATAGCATTTCTGTAGCTATTCCTACAGAAACTGCAGCATTCCCTGTAGCTGTTGTTATGGAAAGGCAGTGTGATGAGGAATCAGGCCCTTCATTTCAGTTGGGAGGCATTCTGAGCTTTGTTGAAGAGGGAGGGAAGGAATCTGGACTTGGATTCAAGTGCTGGGTCTTGATTGACATTGGCTTTATCTCTCACTTGACTCCAGAGATACTGCTAATATTATGAATGTCAAAGTCTGTGGCCTGTTTCCATCCTTTCTCATTTTAAACTTGCTTAGCAAGGAAGTATTTGCCAATCTTGGAAAAAGAGAAGATGATACCCTCCTTGGGTCAGCAAAGGCCCTGGCTGCTTTAAAACAATTGTTGCATTCTTCTCTCCCTCTTCTTTTCCTAGTATTTATTTTTGGATCAACCACTTCCTTCTGTTTTTCTGTCATTAAGAAAAAAAAAGGCTTGGCTTTGGAACCTGCAAGTTCCATTGAAGTAGTGAAATCTACCGCAGAAGTTGTCCGTGAGTGGGCAGAACAAAACTCCTGAAGCTCGTGTATTCTCCAAAATAGCAGTAGCTATTTAAATTGTTCTTTTTTCGTTCTAGAGCACTCCAGAAGATTCAGAATTTGGCCAACCTCCTGGTCACGGGCACGGGTTAAAAAGGAGCCCTCAGGAAAACAGCGTAGAAAGGTCTGGAGGTCAGGACATCTCCGATCTTCTTCCCGCTGCGGTGCAACCGCCTGGGAGCGTGTCCCCGTCGATCCCAGGACCTACAAGGTAAGAAATGAAGTTTCTTCCTGTGGCTAGAATCGAAGCCCTGCTGCTGGTGATAGTTGGGGCTGTTTGTTACGTTTCACTTCTTGTGTTTTGCAAAGTCTATCTTGTGTGATTTTCCAAATCTATCATCCTGATGGATGATGATGGTTCCAGTCTGCAAAATAACCTGACAAAACCTGACTACTTACTGTTTACCAAACTGCCTTTCTCGCCTTACTGCGTAACTGTAAACAAGACCCCAGCTGTTGTAGTAACCCTTGACCTAAACTTCCCATGCTTTTTGCTCCTACTAATAAACTCTCATCCCAGACGGAGAAACATTGAAGAGTCTTTTGTAGCAATATATGATTGCGAAGTAAGACGTAATTGTAAACAATTGCAAAATGCTGTGCTCAGCTCTCTATAACAATCCCACTAAAAAGTACCAACCCAGCTAATTGCACTCTTCTAAATGTCTTAAAACTCACCTGACACTAAATAAATAGGACTACTTTTAGAGTTCAGGTATTCTTCAGTGCTATTAAGGATGGCAGAAGGTAACATCTGGATTTTATTAAATATCTCAAAGGGAATATTTTGTCCAAAACATTAATGCTTTTTTACTTGAATAATTGAATTTTGCAACTAGGGTTTTCATCTGCTTCAGTGAAGAAATTATCTAATACCAGCATGATTTTAACATAGGGCTCTGTACTTCCTACATCGTCAACGTTACCTGGGATAGAATGATAAATACAATTTAGAAGGAGTAGCCGTAAACTTGCTGATCCATGTCTAGGATTTTAAGCTGTGGGTACTTTTTAAAGTGTTTTCATGGATTTTCTTTAAGATTGGAGAATTCACTGCAGAAAGATTTGTTTGGCGAGTTTGGTGTTGCAGGATTTAACCCTCAAATCATCGTATCCATGCTTCTTCCAAACCTGCTGTTCTTTGTCATGGTGGTTTAGCACACTGTAGGGCTCAGAACAGCAGCTTTTCCATACATTTTGTTTTTTAATCTCAAAGTAGCGAGTGCCTCTCTTCTTCCTCTGGTAGCGATGGTAGAGATAAATGGTTAATGGAGCCTGATCTGAAGCCAGAAGTCCTCTGACGAGGAAGCGGTCCAGATAATTTTCTCTCTGTGGGTCTGGATTGTAGTGGAGGCACAATTCCAGGCTGCAGCTATGAGCAGGTACAGGAGGATTAAGCATGAATGGAAAAATAACAGACACTGGAGCTGAGCTGCGTGATGGTTTACGTGAGCGTCAGCAATTCTTGCACGTGGCCTTTTGGAAAACTGCGTTAACCAAAGGAGCGAGTGGTTACACACCGATGGGGTTTGAAACAATGGACTGAGTACAGTTAATTAACACAAGGCTACGCTGTCACCCACCCAGCACACTCAGCTGTCCAAACTAGGGTTAGGATGGAGCCGTAGTAACAGAGACTGTGGGGTGGGGTTATCTTGGGTTTTCAATATTTGTGGTTTGGCTGGAGCAAGTGCAGTCTTGCTGTTTTGTTTTGGGTTTTTTTAATATTAGCATAGGCATTAGGAGTTGGGGTTGTTCAGCCTGGAGAAGAGAAGGCTCCGGGGAGACCTTAGAGCCCCTTCCAGTCCCTAAATGGGGCTACAGGAGAGATGGGGAGGGACTCTGGATCAGGGAGGGGAGCCATAGGACAAGGGGGAACCTCGTCAGACGAGTCAGCTCCAAGGGATTCATAAGAATCCTGTTTCAGGAAACGTATTAGATGGGCAGGAGCTCAATTGCTTTTTATTTAGCCTTACTCCTGAAACTGCTGGCACATGCCTGTTTTGGTGGCTTCTAAGTTATATCCTGCCAAAATAGAAACAAAGACAATAAACGGAAAATCTTTGAAGTTTCAGA
>JAHREE010000570.1:218660-239763 GCA_033628505.1 Tringa tobata | reverse complement strand
GGGGAGCCATAGGACAAGGGGGAACCTCGTCAGACGAGTCAGCTCCAAGGGATTCATAAGAATCCTGTTTCAGGAAACGTATTAGATGGGCAGGAGCTCAATTGCTTTTTATTTAGCCTTACTCCTGAAACTGCTGGCACATGCCTGTTTTGGTGGCTTCTAAGTTATATCCTGCCAAAATAGAAACAAAGACAATAAACGGAAAATCTTTGAAGTTTCAGACTCCAGGCCGTTTATTTTTAACTCGCTCCCGTGTGCTGCTTGGGATGCATCTTTTCCACCCTGAAATGAACTCCTGCAGTCTTAAGAGCCTGTGACCTGCCGTCTTCGGCTGGAGTGTCTCTGTGTGGAAAGCTACCATGTTTACTTTTTTCCAGACTTCTGAGTTGCTTTCTCCCATCCTCCACAAATTCTCCTAAATTGTTTCAGTCACTTTTCAGTTCTTATGTTTTGGAATTCAAAACATTTGTGACTCTTATTTTAAAATACCGCACTTCAGTCCAATTTTTTTTACCTGTTTCTCACTAGTTCTGTATTCTGAAAAGTGACACCATCAGCAATTAATCTGTAAATTAGTCTGTGTGAAATAAAAACGCTGAAGAACTAGGATAGTTAGGAAGCCTGATGCTTTCCACTGGTGCCTGCGGAGATGTCCTTGTGCCTTTCTCCTGGCACACACAGAGAAGGAAACGCCTGGGGAATCCTGAGCTGGACAACTCCACCCCGGAGAGGCATTTTTTCCAGGTTTAGCAAGAAAAGGTACCCAGCCAGAAGCAGTTCAGGGGAATAAAGGCCCTTCATGGATGACCTTGGCCGCTCTCCTGGCTGGAGAGCTGCGCACAGATCCCGTGGGACCCGCTGCAGAGTGACAAGGCTGAAGCTGCCACACATCCTGTGGGGCCATCCCTGCGGTGCCATGCTTCCTGCTGCCTCTCCGGATAACTGGGACGGAGACCAGGAGCCGGTTGTGGGACTGGAACTGAAGATCCAGCCACGTTTACATGCTGCAGCAGTACTACAGCTTACTTTTTTAATGTTAGAATAATGTAGTTGGGTCATACTTAAAATATCACCGGCCCCGCGTTTTATTCTGTGTATGGAACAAGGAGGTGAAAAGTGATTGGGGGTGGGGGGAGAAGGGCAGGACAGTTCCCAGGGGGATCATATAGATCATTATTCCTGCTTCACTTTTTCCTGAAAGCTCAGCCGTGCAGGGAGGGTGGGGGAAGCTGGCTGCTGTTCGCAGCCCTTTAACGATGATGGATTTCTCATGTGCTTGTTTACACTGAAAAGTTCAAATAGTGACTTGCTCTGCCTCTAAAACTCCGCCGTTTTTTCTATTTAAAAGGGAATGTGGAAATTATTTCCATGTTCTGAATTAGCTTTCAGTACCTCTTAGGGACAGATTAAAGTGCAGGATTCTTTAAGTTAACTCAAGTCCTCCGGTACAGTGTGTCCAAATGTGTAATCTCAAAATGTAGATGCTGATCTCTGGCGTGTCAGGGGAAACAGAACAGAAACATTTGAGAAGCAGCTCTACGTGTGCCATGGTTGCTGAGCTGGCTGTGCATCTGTCCCCTTCAGTGCTTTCTAAATTCATCCTCAGATTTCAGGCTCCTGGGAATATAATCACCGGGGCTCAGAGTTCCGTCGCCGTATGTGACCTCTGGGTTTCACGGGCTTCAGCACTTGGTGTTTTTCCCTCACAAGTGTGACTGGGTGGGAAAAGCTGCCCGTCCTTTCAACAACTGCTCCGTGGTTTAGAAGGAAAGCAAAGGAATAAAAGGAAATTTTAAATTACCTACAATTTTCTGTTGCTGGATCATCAGTTCTCGTTGTTTATCAAGTAGGCTTAACATCCTTGGGCGTCTCTTCCCAAAGAGCTTTTGTCTGGCTGTTGCTGGTTTTATTTTCTGTTCTTTACCTTTGCTGTGGATGGTGAAACAGAGTAATTTGGGTTGCGACCTCAAGTGTTAATGGCTGGTTGACTGGGTACGGCTCTTAATCCAGAGTATTCATGGGAGATGCACCATAAATCATTGATTTCTTAACATCCTTTATAGCTTCACACCCTAAACACAAACCAGGCAGTGCCGTCCTAATAAACACCTTAGTAACTGGGCAGTGCTCTTCAATACTTCCAGCATAATTCGACCTTGCCACAATGTATGCTGAAGGGGGAAGAGGTTAACTACAGGTATTAAAAATTAATCAGTAAATTTGCAATGTGCTTCCAAACAAGCAATTTCTCAGTAATTATTGATGCAAAACAAACACTTTAGACTTATAAAGATTTAACTCGTTATTTGATGATGTAACTGGAAGGATGACATTCATCTGGTCAGTATGTTAGGGTCTTGAACTTGCTAATCCTTAATTGTGTGCTTAACTTCTAAAACAAAGGAAGAGTTCCCTTTGATAACTCTTGAGTTTGATGGGACTCTTGAATATTTCAAGTTACATATGCACCTAGGCCTTTGCGTGGCTACATTTTCTTTTTTTTAACATATCATCAATTATGTGCAGCAAATATTCCTAGCAAAATGACTCTTTCTACCTTAAGCACTAAACGAACTGAGAGGAACTCTAATGTTCTTTCATGCTTTGTCATTTGCATGTTTTGTTTTAAATATTACCCTACAGCATGATTTTTTCCCTTAATAATATCAAACTAGTTCAGATTACAAATAAAAGAGATCAAGTAATTTCAAAAGAGAACCCATTTTATTTTCCTGTATTTTTTAAAAAAAACAGTATTTAGGATCATGTTGATTGTAGTGAATGGGTTTTCTGAAAATACATGCTCCCTGCAGGTAATTATTGATTGCTAATAGATTTTCATGTAGATTGGGTTTTACTCAGGGGAATTATCTTCAGCATGTGGTGTCATTTCCCTGTAGTGTTACTCCCTTTAAAAAGAGTTGGGAGATAATGGGACTAGTTGTGACCTTAAGAGGTCATCCTGTCCATCCTCCTGCCCTAAAGCAGGATCAGCTGTGCTTAAGCCCTTCCCAACAGATGTTTGTTGAACCCCAGCAGAGTCTTGCAGGCAGAAAAGCAAGATTACAGAAAACAAAAAGGAAAATGTAGGTTCTGTTCACTGTATAGTTTTCCTTGTTACCTACATCAGAAGGAGAAATGTAAATGGAGTTATCCAAACAGGTCAGTCTGGACATGATTGGAAACTCGAACCTTTCAATTCTCTGTGATGTCCTGAATAAAACATTGAAGCAGCTGAAGTAGCACAAATGATGAATATGTACTATAACATTCCAAAAGTTGGGGTTTAAGTTGCTGTCACAGCAGGTACCAGCACTGTCATTTTAATTCTGTTCAGCATACATTAATTACAAAGTTGTCCCAATTCCTTCACCTGCTCCTGAGTAAAATGAACAGGTTTTCAGCATTATTGAACACCAGAAAAACTGTTTTAGTTGGTTCATGATGCTGGATAGCCTAGTTCATAGGATTGTCCTCTGCCCTTGAACCTGCCAAGTCACAGGTTTACTGCTGTGGCTCCTTGCAAAGTTGCTACCAGCCTGGCAGTAGGTAGTTCATAGTTTTAGCAATCGTACCCAAAAAAACATAACCACTTCAGACATGTTTCGTACTGTTTCATATTAAATAGCAAATAGAAGTCTAATGTCACAAAGATGTCATAACTGTAAAGATCTTAGAAAAACTTCAGTCAGCTGAAACCTGTAAAATGCAAATCTATAATGATGTATGGACTGTGCAATGCTTCAGTCCCAGATTTATTACTCTGCTTTTCGTAACTCACTTGGCATAGGGGATTAACGACGAGTAAAGAATCAGAGGTTAAAGATAAGTGATAAGGAGAAACTGTAATTGTAGGTGGTGTTTTCTACTTTTTCCAATGCTCAGTGTCACAGCCATTAAAGAACCTCACACACACCCTGAACCTGCACCCACGTTTGTTCCCCCCCTGAACACCAGACCTCTGACAGGGGCACACTGCCAGGCTGCAGACCCTGGGCATGACCCATGCGATTGCTAATGAGCAATTGAATCAGTCAGAAGAGAAACCTACAACAAGAACAAAAAGCTGGAGTGGCATTTGCCTCCCACTTTTCCATCCCCTCCCCAGTTCAGTGCTGTGGTTTCTGCCCCTCCTCTTCTAACTGAGTCCCTGAGTGCAAAATTAATCAAATATTATCAAATGATAAAGTCTGTGCCTTCCTTAGAGAAAGTCTCGTGGCACCTCCCTGTTGTTTGCTCACGTCCTATCATGCCCCATGTTGTCAGAGATCCAACAAACACCCCATATCGCGTTGCCAACTGTGTTGTTCCCAGAATCAGTAAGTTTTACATGGACGGGTGTTTTCAAGGTGCTAGGAAAATAAAAAAAAAAATGGGGCAAAAGAATTTTTTAAAGTTTAAATAAAATGTATTTGTGTTATAAATTAAATGTATGAACTGATGCCAAGAATTGGTGAAACTTGGTTAAGCTACAAATTCTGTGGTATAGATATTTTACCTTAGATTTGAGGAAAATTTCAATAGCTCCTTAAAGACTAGTTTATTTTCCATTGTAATGACTCTGAAGAAGGTTTTTAGGGTCTAAGACAGGTTCACATTCAGTTTTATGTGCAGCCCTCTCATAAAGATATTGTTCCATTGGGCAGTTCTCGGTATAAGGAGGGGTTTTGACCCCACCTGGGAGGCAGTTTGTGTCCCGTAGCACAGCTCGAGAGCTTCAGTGCTGCTTCGAGAGTCACCAAAGGGGAAGTGTTTGAATAAACACAGAACTTAATTGCAGGGACCCGAGAGCTCCTCGCTGACTCACTTTTCAGTCATGTATTTTGTGTGGGCAGAGAAGGGGAGAGAGGCTTCTCAGATTGCTGGAGATTACTCAAAATCCAATCTGTGCTCGGCCTTCCAGAAGGTGTTTTAAGCATCTTTTATAACTCCAGTTTGTAGAGCACTGGGAATTTCTGAAATATGGCACAGCTACACTGTGGCACAGCTCCAATGATGGGCTCACCAGCAGCGACCTGTCCTCGTGCAGCGATGGAACCGGAGCGCGCTGCCGTCACACCGACCTCCGAGCATTAGACAATGCGTTGTCTGTGTATCTTGCTTTGGATCAGGACGAGGGGGAGGGATTTATTCTTTCGGCTTAAGTAAATGATGCCCCTTGCTCCTAGGTACAATTCCACTTTCAGTTTTGAATTGATCTTTCACTCCGTATTCCCTAAGGCAATGAAAACATGCCCGGGGTTCCCAGGGGAGGTGAGAGAAACATCAAGGTTAAGCTATTCCATCACCTCCAGACATAGGTATGGAAACTGAGGTCCACGCAGTGGAAAAAAAAAATATTAAAAATAACTCATCCTTCTTCTCTGCAGTTAATGCACCCACATCATCTCCATCTCCATTTTTTTCTGTCTTATCTTTAATGGGTGGGGAGAGGGATCATACAAACGGTCATAGCTTATATGCACTGAAATCAAACAGTGCAATAAAATGACCTCACTGGGCATGTGTCACTGTGTGGCAGGGTGAGACCTTTCACCTTCTGGTGAGAACCAGCTCTGCTGATTACTTGGAGAAAACATTCAACAGATGGGCCCTTCTTAATCTTCTGCCACACAATAAATGTATAGCCAGATAACAGCAGTTACTGCGGATTGCGTGGCCGCTAGCTCTCTGCAGAGTATCCTCATAGAAGCAGAAACGAAAAATCATTGTTTGAGGGACTGGTGGTTTTTCCAGTATTTTTGTCACTTTTCCCCATGTTGCTCCCTGTTGGATGCGTGTCCCCTCTCCCCACGCTTAACTAAGACAGAGTTTGGAATGGTTAAAATGCATGCCGTGAGCGTGGTGGCTGTCAGGTGAGACTGGGGACGTATTTTCCAGAGTAATGAGCATTTAAATCACTGTGATGTTGTGTCTGCTGGCTTTGGCTGGTGGTCTGATAGCAGGTTACCAGCTTCTCAGTGCATGTACTGCATGGCTTTGAAACCACGGTGGCACCAATTGTCTGCCTTCTTTGCCTCACATTCTTTGCTTCTTTATTGACACGAAACAAATAAACGTTTCCGTTGTTGGCAGCATCAGTAATGAAGGCGTCGGTAGCCACCGTGCTGAAGATTTATCCCATCCAAATTCCAGCGTGGTGTCTTCAGAGGTGACAGGACAGACCACTGTCTTGCAAGAGCAAGGAGGACGAGCAGATTCTAATTTCCTAAAGCAGGCTGCGGGAGCGAGAGGGAGGATCCTGCCCATCTCAGTGCCTTTGGCAGACTGTGCCAAAGAAGGTGCCACAGCAGGGCTTACAGGCAGCAACGACAAGGTCCCAACCTCAGATTGCAGCGAAGCAGTGCCATCACCTGTCAATGACAGAGAAGAGGGAATAGCAGACACCAAACCTGTGGACAGAGGCCCACAATGGGACGGTACCGCTGCCGTTTCTATGAAAAACAGTGAGAATGATCCCAGAAACCCCAGCCTGGAGCCCAGCCCCCCCGCAGCAATTACAGAAATGCAAAGGGCCACACAAATGAGTCTGAGTGAATTAGGCTCGCTCCGGCAGATCGAGCAGCTGGGTGCCAGGAGGGAACCACATGTCAGCACGTTGCCCCAGGGTAAAGAAGCAGGAGATTATTTTACTGCTCAGGAGGCCAAGCAGGAGCGAGGAGTTTTGGAAGTAGGTCAGCCCCAGCAAGGTAGACAGAACACAGATGGTGGAGAGGGTCTGCTAATGAAAAAGGAAACCTTAATCCTAAATTATCCAGCAACAGGAGGCTCAGACGGTGAAAAATTTGGAGCGATTGTGAACGCTCAGGGCTTCACTGCGATGAGTGAAGTCTGTAATCTAAAGATGGGGGCTGTAACAACAGCTAAAGGGGATGAGGCAAATCTATCTGGAAGCAAAGGGGAGCAATCAGAAGCCTGTACTTTAATGTCAGAGATGCCTTCGAACTCTCCAAATCTCCTCCTGGTACCAAAGGCTGAAGAGCCTTCAAGGGAATATCTGCCTGGAAATGACTCTCAAGATCCAGTGAGGAGTGAAGCAGTGAAAACAGCCTCTGAAAAAAACCAACCCATTTTTCAAAGAGAGCTTCAAAAGGAGGATGAGCTTGTTAGTGCCGAGCATTTCAGTGTGCCTTTATCATTTAAGCAAGAGGAAGAACAAAAATCAGCTGTCACAACTGAAAGCCCAAAAGATGAAGCCAGTAGCAATGAAATTATAAAAGCTGATGGTGTGTCTAAAAGCACCACACTTTCTGAAACAGAAAGCATTATCAATCCCACCAAGGAAAATGCCCTGGTAGATAAAAGAGTATTACTGGAAGAATATGCATTAAGTACTTCTCTGAGCAGATCCTCAGAGCTGAATCAAAAAGATAGCGATGTGAATCTAACAGGAGAAGAAACTGAAATCAGAACAGAGGAGGCACGAGTGACAGAGACCAGTGAATTACCTGAGGGGTCAAGCGGGGCAGAGATACAACTAGTGCACTCTGCTAGTGGCCACCACCAGGACGCAGAAAACACCCATTTGGGACACAATCCCAAAGAATTCAGTCTTTATGAAAAGACTTCAACAAGTGACCTGAGGGAAGGAGCTGGGGCAGATCCTCTGACTGTAGACTTTAGTAACTTTAAATGGCCCGAGGACAATTCACAGTCTTTTGGTTGTAAACCTGAACAACAAATGAGTGAAGAGGAAGCAGCTGCCAGCAGTGACCTGGAGAATGAGCCCGTGGTTTCACCCCGGTTTCCAAGGGAAGCGTACCAACTGAGCTTTGATTGCTTTAACGCTGAAGCAGAAGGCAAAACTTGGGGCCAGCCGGGCTGTACCGGGACTGAAAAGGTTTGTTTACTCGGTGCACACAGTTCACCGCTCCTCCACTCTGAGAACAATAATATTAAGCAGAGTGAGCAGGACGAACCCTGGGAAAAGGCTTTTGCTAGAGAAACTGTGTTAGAGTCTGAATGTGAGAGTCAAGAAAAGCCTGAGAGTTGTAGTGAGTCAGAAGAAAGTGCAAACGTGTCCAAATCCAAACTCGAGCTCCAGGGCTTAAATGAGTTGGCAGGGACTGGCCAAACTGAGGAGGCTTCATGGGTTTCGGAAGCCAAAGAGGAGATCGGTCACATCCCTGAAGAGCCTCGCAGGGATCCAGAGCAAGAACCTGCAGCTGCACAAAGCAGTGCTGTGGATGCTACAGAAAATGAGGGTTTTCACCAGGGGAAGCACCAAACCGCGGTGAAAAGTTTCGTGGAGGACACAGATACGGCACTGAGAAGTGAATGCAAATTGGCTGCGCTGGTGGAAGCTCAGCAGGAGCAAGAGGCTGCAGAAAATCACCAAAACACGCAGACGGCTTGTTCAGAAACCTCCCAGGCTGGAGTTGGTACTTCAGGACCCGCTCCTCAGCAAGTTCACGTGGAGGGAGAGGGTGACAACCACATCAGCTGTCCCCCTGAGAGTGACACGTGCGGCTCTCCGGAGGCCCTGGAGGGCAGTATGGGAGAATTGCAGGAAAATGCAGGTGTTCCAACTACTCTTCCCCAAGCAGAGCAAATGGAGGAGTCAGCGCCTGTTGCTGGTGACTTGATTTCAAATACAGGACTCGAAGAGCAGAAGCAGCAAAGTCTGACCACTGTCACTGGAGGAAAGGATCAGGAACACAAAGAAAGGCCTCTAAAACATGACCGGCCGCTGGACCTAAATAATCCCAGCAACATACCAGAAATACCTCTAGACATTTCAAACAACCTTAATAAAGGGTCTTCCGTGCCAGGTCCAGCTCCCGTGCAGCGCGGCTCCGACAGGGCAGAAGCAGAGGAGGTGGGTGAAGGCGGTGCCGTGGCGTCGGAGGAGACGCGCGGCGGGAAAGGCGGGCAGAACGTGTGTGGTGTCACCACGCTCCATCGGCGGGATCGTGAGGAGCAAAACACAACTGATCCGGAGGGAAAGTGCCGCAGTAAGCAAATCTCAGACAAGCCCGAGCAGGGTAATAATTCTTTGATCTGGGCTAGTCAGCGTGAAGCAGCATGTCACACCGACGCCTTTCCTAAAGAATCTGACAGGGACCAACAGCCCGGCCGCGTGTGCGGGAGAAAGGATCACGCTGGTGAAAGCCACGCTGCTGCTCTAAGCGCTCTTCCAGGGGGACAGGATTCAGCAAGTGCCACTAACACATCACAGGCTGTGCCAGGCGGTACAGAAATAGCACATGCTCCTGATAATTCTGAGAAAAACCATCCTCGAATATCTCAGGCAGAAACTGCAGGGGAAATGCCATTAATGGCAAAAAAGTCAGAAAAGATTGAAGGTCTGACTGCTAATGGGGAAATCGTCCAGAGAGATGGAAACGTGGAGATAAGTAGTGAGGACAGTGCTTCTGCCACAGAAACAAGCGATAGGAAAAGTGATAAAAATCCAGGGGCACAAGGATCTCCTTCACCGTTACGGGCACACGGGGAAGCGATTCCCACCGATAACTCATATAAATCCAGCCGCATTCAAAAGACACCAGAGGAGCCTGGTTACTGTCAAGAAAATTTTACAGCCCTCTCCACAGGGACCTCTGTGCTCAGCCGTCCCAGCCAGCAGCCTGGAAACAGTACGGACAACAGTGCTGGGGGGGAATTACTACCTAACGGGTTGGAAGCTGTAGCCTGCCCAGATGCCTTAGAAAGTAACTCTAATTTGCAGATTGCTGCAGGTTCTCAGGTGTCTGCATGCTCAGGTCCTTCACCCAGGGTAGGCACAGGTAAACCAGCAAATTCAGAAAACAGCTCCGCGGGGAGTACCCATGTGAATGGAAGAGATGTTCCCAACCACAGTTTTCAGGGTGATGGAGACAGAAGCTCAGCCCCACCACAGGCTTCAAATGTGGGGCAGAGCACGGGAAACTCATCGCGGTTCAATTCTGAGAAGCTGAAAAAAGAGGTGTCTGCAATTAAATCCAAAGAAACAAAAAGTGAGGTAAACTTCAAAGAGCAGCAAAGTGACAGTTCAGCAGAGTCTCTTTTAGCTCTCCCTACTCTGGAAGGGAAGCTGCTGAGCCTTTCATCTGCTGGTAAACAAGAGGGCTGTAATGAGGAATTTGCAACCGATAGCTGCGTAGATGACAAGTACAGTAAGATCTTAGAGAAACCTGGGAATTCAGAAAAAATGGAAGCGCTTTTAAAAGAGAATACTAACGTAACCAGGGCAGGGATCAGCATTTCCGAGCAGTCTGCAGAGAACTCTGGAAGGGAGCATGAGGCTCTGACTTGCAGCTCCCTGGACATTGGCTCCAGCCTCCCAGATTTCAGGGAGCACATCAGCCAGATATTTAAAAAATCTGTCCACAGCACACTGAGTGCTGAGTTACCCCAGCTTTTGTCGGAAAACCATGCAGGCTTCAGGCAGAGTCCAGTGGCCAAGGACCCGGCAGAACTCTCTGGGACTGAGAACTTTTCAGAGTCAAACGAGGAGGGCAAAGGAGCTCCCGAGGGCACCTCAGAAGCAGAGGGGCAAGGGTTGTCTTTAGCTACTGAGACTGCCTGCAAAGCTGCCAAAGGCAAATCTCTGCAAGAAGAAAACACAGTGGCAGAGCTGCCTCCAGCAAGTCTCCAGGACGCTGAGAAAAGGAGGCAGCCTGGTAGCTGTTTAGAGGTGGTCCCAAGGTTGGATGGCGCTCCAGCCGCTGAACGCGCTCCAGAAAATCTGCAAGAAACGGAAAAAACCACTGAGCATCCAGAGAGCAGTGAGATGGAAAGGGAGGCAGGCGTGTGTGCTGGTGGCGTTGATCCTGAATCGCTAATAAGCTTAGAGATAAAGCAGCGAGGACCAGCTTCATTTGATGGGGCAGCAGCTGAGAACTTCCCTGCCTATTCTGACAAGGAGCAACAACCCGCTGTAGCTGTTATCTCCACAGGCGATGTGCAGAAGAGTGACTTAGAAGGTGCTGCTACCGCAGAGGGAAATAACTTAATTACAGAGTGTGATGCAGAACCAGTTTCAGCTGAAGAGGACGTGAGCCTTCCTACTGAACAGTGCCAGGATCCTAAGCCAAATGAACAGGAGAAAAGGGAGTACGGGGATCCAGAGGCTGCCAAGAGCTTGTCTGACATGGCAGCTTCGGCGTTTGTCCTGGGAGGATCTTACAATCATGAAAAATTGTCAGACAATTTTAATGTGTCGCCTGGGGGAAATCAGGAGACGCACATTCGCGGTGATTTTCGGTATGACATTGAATCTCAGAATGATATGCAGAGGATACAGGATGATCCAGTAAATGGGAAGTGCTTGGAAACATTGGAAAATCCACAAGATGCCCAAGAAGAAAAGAAAGTGACTGTGCATGGGTTAATAGGTTACTTAAAAGACGAAGTAAGCCAGGGTGATTGCTTGCAAACTGAGTCTGAACTAGAATGTAGCAGTATGACCCAGGGAGGTGTAAAAGAGAGCAGTGACACAGTGTTAAGCACAGCAAAAACAGGTAACGAAAAAACCGGAGACATCCCTGAAACAGGTACTGCAAGGATGTTACTCACCAGTGAAGATGCCTTAGCTATAAACAGGAGCACCGAAGAGCAGGAGACAGAGGGGCACAAAACCCACCCTCCTGTGATAGAGCAGGCTGAGGATTCTGTGTGTGCAGATGTCCCTGTTGCTGAGAAGCAGCCGAGCAGGCTGGATTCAGAACAAGAAAGCTCACTTGAGGACGCCAAAAGAAAGCTATCCCCGCTTGCATTAACTGAGCCCGAGAACCTTGACCTCCAGGAACTTCAAGCCGTGGCTGCGGCAGGATTACCTGCTGGAAGGTATTTACTTTAAATTACTATGAAACGGTTGTCAGGACCCTGGGGCTTGACAGGGATACAATTTCCGAGGCGGAGACTCATTGTCTGGGCGGTTTGGGAGGATGTGGCACTTACTATCCTCTTAAATTTCTATTACGTTTCTGTTGCTTCTAAATAAGGACTATGTGGAAGAAAAATGAAATAATCTGTAAGGGCAGAGGGGTCCTAAAAGCTGAGGAGCACAATTCTTACCTGTTCCGTCTGCCGGTCCGGATTCCTGCCCTTACCTGTAGGGATTTGCTTACGCTTCCTGGTGTTCACATCTCATAGCCTAAAGTTAGGCAACCAAACAGCACTTCCTGGCCTTAAGTTACTGGGCTTTTGCTGAAGTTTTGGTGACCCAGTTAAATGAGACCCACAGCGTTCACTCGGTGGATTGCAGTATTTAAAAACCAGCCTCCAGTGTAACCCAATTACTCACCCTGTGAGTTGTCTCGGCCTCCCTCTTATCCTCACGGAGAATATAATTGTATTGACAGTGCCTTTGATCACTGCCTTATTCAGTGGTTCTAATGACACCGAGTTGTTTCAGATGCGAGTTCTTCTTAGCTGGGATTTGTGGAGCCAGAGAGTTGTTGTTTTCTTCATTTTCCAGACCCAGCAGCAACCGCTTTAATAAAGTTAAGACTTTTTTTTTTTTTGGCAAGTTTCTGCTTTGTTGTTTGAATTCTCAGTTGGATGTGCAGTTAATTCAAAAGAATTATAACCTCAGAACAGGTGCTTTCCCTTTATCTACTCTCGTCTCTGCTTCCTCTGTAACCTCAGCTAATTTCTTGAACCTTCTCCCTCTCCTTCCTGGTCCAGAGGTGGCAGCTAAAGCTGTCACTGCCAAGGCCAGAGGTGACAACAAAAGGGCACAGAGAAAAACTGAACTATTTCAGACAACAGCAATGAATGGTCTGCAGAGATGGAATCTTTCTAAATATTACCAAAAAATGAGGCGATACTAGCTGAACGAGGGAGGAAAAGGTTTCAGTGCTACGTTCCTTAAAGGTTAAAATGATAAAACCATATTGTAAGTGAAAATACCTGAAGCGTTTCTGTGGTGAAGGTGTGGGGAGTTCTTCCTGGGGTGCGTCAGTCTGGGAGGGAGGCTGAGGATGATCTAATTGTGTGAGCAAAAGGTTCGTTAGAAGATGATTAGAAGTGTTGGAAGCCCGGTCGGCTCTACGACTTTCTCTTTAAGGATCTGCCTATAAAATGACAAGGAAATTAGACCCTGTTCTTTCTCTCTAGCTCCTTTCCTTCCTTTTTGTTTCCCTTTCTATGATGGGAAGCTTCATGGTGGGTGGATTTGAAATTACCAAACAAATTGCTGGCATGGCCGGGTTCAGAAGCCTCAGGGGACTCCGGGGCAGTACGTGCATGTGTTTACACATGTGTTTTGTATCAGGGCGGGTATCATACTTTAAATAAATACCTGTGGCAAGCAGGGCAGGGCTCTTGAAACAGCTGCTGGCAATTCGTGGAGTGGTTGCTTAATACTTGCATATGCTTCAAGAATTCGTTATCACCTGTTTTTCCAGCGGGAGGGTTGGTGTCACCAGGCAGCTGCTCCTCTTGGGCTGCAGCCGTACAGGGTGTCACACACACAGAGAGGCTCCCCGCTCGCTTGGGACGTCATGGATTTAAACAGTGGGGACTCTCAGAGGCAGAGAGGAGCCTCTGCTTTGGTCAGGCTCCTTTCTTAGAGGAAATATACATTTATAATACAAAAGGGAAGTAGAAAGTATTAGTTGAGTAGGCTGCTCTGTCTCCAGCGGGTCCAGTTTTCCTCTGAGCTTAAAACCGATTTTATAGAGTTGAATTTCAAGCTGTATTCCATACCCTGTGTATTCCGGTCACAACACTTGTTGCTGCAGAGTGGTTTCCAGTTGTTTATTTCCCTCGAATCATTACAGAGGATAAACTATTACAGCTGTGCAAAAAAAGGTGCACGTTTCTGACAGCTGACTGTGGGGATCTGGGGTGACGGAAAGAACTTCAGGGAGAAAGAATCCTTCCCAGCTCTCAAAATAAGTAGTAGTAAAAAGTGTATTATATTTAGGAGAAGGAAGTGGTATGTTCTGAATTATTTCAGCATTGTTTTCTCTCCACTCCACTGCTTCGGTACGACTCCATCTCTTACAACATCTCTTGTGTCAAAACCCCCCCCAGACTGTGGGTGAAGGGGCAAAGTTGTGTGATCTGACTCTTAAATCCCTGTTAGGAGTTTCTCTGTAGAGGAAATAGAGGAAATTCTTTCCTTCGTGGCTATGGCACTGGGAGGAGGCTGGGCTCTAAGAACTGCCTGCGGTGACTCCTGCCCCCACCTCCGTTAGGAATGGGACAGTGGACAAGCAATAAGAAGAGCCTTTGTGTCCAGAGGCAGTAGTGCAGCACCAGCAACTGACCTTCAAATCTTCAGTAAAAACAGCAATTATTTTTGGGAAGGAGGTTGTGAGTGAAGCATTAGCCCCACTTCCTTGTGGAAGTACATCTGTGCTATTAGCAGAGGTAGGGAAGGGCTGGATTTTGGCAAACCTGCCTTTCAGCACTAAAAAGGAGTAAAAAATAACCCTTTCTTTGATGGTTGTGACATTTCTATCTCTCTACCCAACCTGTGACTGAAAACCTGTGTGTGTGATGGCCACGTCTCGGCATCAAAATGATCCTTCCCACTTACTCTTGGGCATCCAGCCACTCCATTTTGCTGTCTGAGTTTTACTTGGAAGGGAAAATCAGGACTTTAATGTTTACACCCACACGTCTTCATTCTTTTATGGAGAAAGCAGGTCCATGTATCTACAGGGAGTCCTTACAGCTTATGCCCCAGAAATGCTCCTGTTTGCATCACGGGCTGTGGCAGACATTGAACAGAGCACGGAATAGAATTGTAAATGATGGCAGAATTCTAGGGGTGTTTAGGGATGGCGTGGATACCTTCCTGTAATTCAGCTGGCTGCTCCGTGCAAACTGCCACTGTCTCTTGGAAGAAGTGCCAGGGGAGCTTTCTGAAGCGGAGACTGTGAAGTCATTCCCAGATGTGCATCTGCAAGGTAGGGAGAACAGACCGTGTCATTTGCTGATTTGTTGGTTTGGCAGAACCAACAGCTTGTTCGCAGGCCTTTGGGTCCTCTAGGGTCGTGGAGATGCTCCCAGGCTCGGCTCGGGGCTGGGTGTGCTGGTGAGGGAAGAGTGTGAGGAGCCACGAGGGTGGTGCACGTGGTGGCACACAGTGCCTTCAACCTGCCTCCGTGCAGGAGGGCACCATGCAGCCTTGGTGCTCCCAGAGTTTCTGGTGCAACTGAATTGTCATCTTCTGGAGCTCACGCTGAAGAAGCAGTCCTCATTCTAGCCTGCCTGTGCAGATCGAGAGACAAGAGGCAATGATTTCATAGCTCTACTCCTGCAGGTGCTCGTTCATTCCCTGTGATGCCTGAACCTTCCTTCCTGGGTACCTTGACCTGCTCCTCGCTATACGAGTGGCTCATAAAGCTGGCCCTAAAGGGCGAGCAGGCTGTGACACTGCCACTTTGGGGACAAACATTTCCTAACAGTTCTGACCCTGCAAAAACCCCACCGGGAGGGCCCTTTCCCATATTGTAGGTGCTCTCCTGTTGCTGCCATTGCTTTTTAGAGAATGGAGGGTTCTGCCGCATTGACTCACATCACTTAGACATCTAAACAATGTTGTTATCAAGGAAGTACATTGCAGCAGTTGGCATCGAGGACTACGAAGATGATGAAAGGACTAGAACATCTCTCTTACAAGGAAAGACTGAGGGACCTGGGTCTTTTTAGTCTAGAGAAGAGAAGGCTGAGTGGGGATCTGATCAACACCTATAAATACTTAAAGGATGGGTGTCAGGAGGATGGGGCCAGTCTTTTTTCAGTGGTGCCAGGAAAAGAACATAGGAAGTTCCATCTAAACATGAGGGGGAACTTCTTCACTTTGAGGGTGGCAGAGCCCTGGAAGAGGCTGCCCAGGGAGGTGGTGGAGTCTCCTTCTCTGGAGACATTCCAAACCCACCTGGACACCTTCTTGTGCAACCTGCTCTGGGTGACCCTGCTCTGGCAGGGGGTTGGTCTAGATGGTTTCCAGAGGTCCCTTCCAACCCCATAGCATTCTGTGATCTGCAAAGATACTTGAAAATCCTTTATGTCCTATGTAGAGGTCAGACAAGTACTCTAAAGGTGGTCCAGACATACTTTTGGATTTGCTTCATGCTTTGTTCTTGCCATCAAAAAGTTCAATAAGTCAGGAAAGAATGTTCACTCCTTAGTAAATACTGACTTGGTCTTTTTTTCATCTGCATAACAAATACAGTATTAAATATTTTAACAGTCTTGCTAGATGAAGTATGGAATGTAGAACTGCTTTTCAGATCAGTCAAGTGGGTTTTGAGCACTTGGGCTTTGTGTCATTAGCATCTGAAAACAAGAGTTTGGAGTTAAAAGGAAACTTATCAAAAGAGTGATTATGCAGCTGTCTTTATTTCCCTATTTTTTTTTTAACTTCAGAACTAACTCAGGTGTGCAGCATCTGGGGATCACAAAACAAAGGGAAAAACAGCTGAAGGTGATTTACACGTAAATAAAATGCACAGAATGAATCAGGATATTTGCTTCTCCTGCCCTTCTCCCTTTGCATCTGAATTCTTTCTCTTTATTTCCCTCCCATCTTACTTCCTTGGTATCTTCAGTAGCTGCAACTTTTAGCGCAGTTGTGCTTTTGGACACGCAAACAGCTCAGCCTGCAGTCCTTACCTAAATTAACTGGATGGAGAGTTCTGTGGGAATTTTGTCTTTGTAAAGTCTGTAATATTTAATTTTGGTTTTTTTCTGTTCCTGGAAGAGTAAAATGAAGATCATTTCACCCTTACCCAAGAGACATCTCGTGTGCTTTCTAAGAAGTGAAAGGCAGTTTTGCTGTCTAATCTAATGGATGCCATTGACTGAACAGACCGCAATTTTTGGCAGTGTCTAAGTCAGTGTAAAGTATTTATAAAATGCTGATTTGATAGTATGCCCTGTTGTACTCAAAGCACATACCAATGGGAAACTAGGTATGTGATAGTGTGCTGGTTATTTTTTAATTTATTTTCATATGCCTTTGCTGCACAAAAGTGCAGAAGTAAATCATCTCTGGTCTTGCCAAATTGCTGGTACTCCTTGCTGTACTGAAAACATTCTGTAATGCTCTTGAGAACCTCGACCACATTCTCATAAGGTAGGTATTGACAGGGATGGATGATACATGAGCTGCTTTTTTCACACGTCCTTCTACATTTCTCAAGAAATTACATTTATTCAATCAAAGGTAGGCATTTGCTAAAGAAATTCAGCAAGGACACTAATATTTTGTCCAATGTCTGGACAGCCAGTTCAGCATCAATTTTTGTCGTCTTTTCTCATTAAGTTAAAAATTGCTTTCAGATTACTTTTTTTTTTTCCCCGATTAGCTCTCCCCAGATGTATTTTACAACCTTGCTTCTTTCAAGCAAGCTGCCTATTTTCCCCAAATTGTTTTTGCATATCCTACAGATCCCATAATTTCTCTATTCCAACTCTGTCTCTTCTGGCTTCTTGCAAAATGAAATACTGTGGAGCTTGTTCCACTGTCCCTGTTTCTAATAGAATATGCAAAGCAGGATTAGCCCCAGCTTTGAACCCTGCCGAGGGCAGCTCTAAGAGCAGCAATTACAGATACAGGCATATTCTCCATGACTTGGATGTGGCTTCCTTCCAGTTTTTCCGTGTTTTGGCATGCTTGCATTGTACTCTCTGCTTCTCAACAGAGACTCCTCTGGAGACATCTCTGAAGAACCAGAACTCCATGGTACTCGCCTCGTCTTTTACTTTTTGTTTTTCCTCCTGCTGTGTTTTATGCTGAAAGTCCTTGGAGCCTGTCTTATCAATGTTGTTCCAGGTATATGGAAGCTCAGACTTACATTGCTGATAGGAAGTTGGGCTTAATTAGATATTACTATTCCTTGACATTTGGGTATTCTGGAAAAGTCAAAAACTGTTAGAGGGATCTGTTTGTGCTCGGTTCGTCCGCACTCCCCTTGACCAGTACCTGACAGGTTAAATCTTATAGAAGAGTCTCTTTGGCCTATAGGAATCTCTGCATCTCAAACTGCAGTAAAGTGTAGAAATGTTAATTGCTCCAATCAAAGGCTTCATTGTTCTGGATTCTAAGATCCCTGTGAAGTGATGAGTGCCACCTATTTGTGCTGTTGTCAAGAACCAGCCCCAGTATGTTATGTTAATCTTGTTCTCCTTGCTGAAACATGCTTGGGATCTCCTCCCAGACCCAGCATTTCCTGATGAACTCTCCTTTGTTCACTCGGGCTTAATCCTGCTCTCCCTGGGCAGTACCTGCCCCTTTCATCCATGGTCCTCAGTAAAATCACCAGTGGTCCCAAAGTGCCTCAAGACTCTGCGAGGTTGTTTCCGTTCTAAATTCACTAATTTCCTTTCATTCCTTTCTTGGTACGACGTGCCTTTCGAGGCAGCTGTGTGGGAAAAGGCCATGGCTGCAGCCTACCCTTAAAGTCAGTAGGTGTTGGGCCAAAATCTCTGCTCCAGTGGAGTGATATCAGCAAAGAATTTGGCTCTGAGCCTCACGGGGATCAGCCAGGGAGAACATGGCCCGGTCCTGTGATCCCTTTTCACCCAGACCATCCTACAAGCACTTCACTCCCACTTACACTGCTTTGCTTAATTAAGGGGGGGCGTTTAATTGCTTCAACTGATAAAAAAAATCAAATTAGGAAGATAGGCCGCAGGTAGACAAATAGGATTTAAATGCTTTGTTGGCCTGAACTACCTGGTGTTTTCCAACCTCAAACCTGTAAGGCTTGGCTTCTCTTTGTAAATGATGCTCTGAGAAACACAGAGGAGCTTCATGAAACTGAAACTCATCAAACTGCTTTTTTATTCTTTGTCAGCCTGTTTTTCCTAGCTCCTTTGCTAACGAAAGACAAACAGTGTAATCGATAAAGCCTTTTTTTTTTTTCTTTTTTTTTTTTTAAGGCACTCAAGAGCTTATGTAAAATCTTTGGAATTTGTTAGCATGATAACATTGTTATGCTCTCCTCGCTGATAGAAGTATCAAAGCCAGCTAAGAATAACTCTGCAGCAGACAGAGAAGATTGGATTTGTTTCCTGGAATGAAAGCAAAAAGTGTGTATGCGTTGCTTGGTTTCTAACAACTAAGGAAAAAAAAATTAGCTGTCATGAAAATAAATGAACACTTAAAACTTCCATCTCCCCTTCTTAACAGTGCCATTAAATGAGTCAAAATACAGAGTTTGTGCTGAATATTTGAAAATCTCTAAGATTTTCCATATCTTCCTTTTTTTTTTCTTTTTTTGAGTGCTGTGATTCTTCAAATCTTGTTATTCTGGTAGAAACCCCAAATAAGATTGGTTTGCTAGAGAAGTTATCATTGGAATTTGAGAGGCTTTGAGTCTGGCCGAGGGTTTTCTAAAGATCAATCATATTTATTTGGAAATTTGCAAAATGGCAGTTTCCCATTGCTTTCATCCTCCAAAATGTAATGGGTTTAACATTAAACTTTCCTTTATTTCAAAGCAGAAGGTTAAGGTAAAAGTCCGGGAACTTAAGTCTCACCAATAAAAATTGCTGGGAATTGCACACCTAATTTTCAACCCCCACAAATGGTGGTTTTTGTATGGGCAATTTTTATGTGGAAAGTAGTGAAAATGTAAAGTTGAGGTGTTCGTTACAGAAGTACTTGGGTATCTTCAGCCAAGGTGCTCTGCAGATAATGGGGTCTGTGGCTTTGCAGTGTCTGACTCTGAACTTCTGATTAGGAAATGCAAAAGAGAAACTCCTCTTTAATTTTAAACAAACTGAAGGATGTTTCTATGGTTTTCGTTGTTGCAAATGGCCTTATAAATGGGCACTAAGTTTTCACAAAGATCAGTTCACTCACACACCTTTTTCTTAAAGATTAGTCTCATGGGCAGCCTTATTGTTCAGAACAAACATCAAACATAGGCAGTACTATTTTGGTTTTTTTTTTTCCACATTTATCACAAATATTTGCATTTTCTTATAGACCAGTGATAATCTTAATGTCAATTTAGAGTTGCAGAAGAGCGAACCTTGTTGTCATGCTGACAGGGATGAACTTGACAATCTGATCCGAGTTCTTCCTGTAGTCTCAAAAAACAGAATGCAAATTTAAAGGAAAAACTGTGTGGGTGTTTTTGGTTTGTTTTGTTTGTTTGGTTTTTTTTCCTTTTACATTTATGTAATGTAACATTCTTTCCAAGCCAATTTCATGGGTTTTTCATAGTTTTCTGGAGGGCTGACTCATTCCTCCCTCCCGCCAAGTCTTTCGGTTTGGCAAAAGCCATGTGGTTTATGGGAAAACCCCTCAGATGGAGTTCACAGGAGCTGGGCAGTGGGTCACCACGAGTCCTGTGGTGTCCATCGGAGCCTTTCACCAGGTGTCCACCTGCAGTCTAAAAGCACCCTGACCATGGAGCTCAGATGGAGCCATGGGGTCTCTGACGATATTTCTTAAGTCACGGTCCAGACCTGAAAACCCTGGAATCCAGCACCTCTGAAGGTACTGAACTTGAGCACCTTTAATTTTGCTGTAATTAAATATCCCACCTTCCTGAGTGTAGGGTAAAAATCTTGTGGGCCCGAGGACAATATCCATGTGTCGGTCCCACAGGTAGGGGCGGTGTGTGACATGGAAGCTGGGGTGAAGTGTATATACATGTGTATATATAAATATATACATGTGCCTGCCAGCACCATGTGCCTGTGTAATGTCAGGTAAATGAGTATAGTGTCGTCACGGGAACTTTGTTGTAGCTGTGTCATGAACTACTTAGCATTGCCAAACTGAAAAGATGAATATTTCTTTTGGGGCTTCCTCCACCCCTGAGATTGAGACCTCACTTCTCCCATATAGCTTGGTTAATATTATTTTCATGGACGCCATGAGAAAAAGAAACAGTGGGGATCTAGTGAAGATAAAATCCTTCACCCAAATGCAAAATAATGGCGTTCTTGGAAAACATTTGGGGTCTGCATTAAAAAAAAACACACCATCCCTCCCTAATGTATGCTCTCTGGCCTTTCCTTGAGGCTAGCTCTTCCCTGGGAGGTAGGGAAGGGCCCGGACTCCAGCGGAGCCATCCCGCAGGATGTCTCCTGCCGCTGCGTCCCTCTCATCAGCCTGATCCCTGCTCCTCTCTGGCTCTGGCCCTGGCCCTCTGGAGAAATCTTTTGCAAGACTTTCTTTTGC
>JAHREE010000570.1:52160-213766 GCA_033628505.1 Tringa tobata | reverse complement strand
AAAAAAAAAAAAAAAGCTCCTACTCCTTTTGTACGCTCCAGCCCTTCTCTCCCTTCTCCCGGGGCCGGGCTTGGCTGCTTCCCGAACCAACCCCCCCTTCCTCCTCCTCCTCCTCCTCCTCCTCTATCCACCCATCCATCCCGGGGATGGTGGAAAGCGGTGGGAATTGGGCTTTAAAGTAAAAAGCCTGATGCGGGCTGTTGTGTTGGAAGGGAGGATGAGTGAGAAGAGAGAAGCTGGTGATTATTTCCTGGCCTTGGTAAGTAGACACTTGAGAAAGGGGTGTTTGTGTGTGTTTGTGTGTGTGTGTTTGTGTTTGAAATTCACCCAGAAAATACAGATTGTAGCCCCGCGTTGCTTTTGTTATCACAAACGAAGAGTTTGCTGTTGTTTACCGCTGTTTTTCTCTCTCCCAAAAATATTATTGCGCTTTTGTGGTTGGTTTTATTTATTTTTTTTTCCTCCCCCTTCTCCTTTTTTTCTTTCCTTTGAACAACTTTGCGAAAAAGTAACGCTTCTGCCGAGTAAAACGCCCTCCTGCTCACGCAGCGCTGCCTCCAGCTCCGGGAGAGGATTAACTCTCCTTATCCCCCCCCCGAGAAAGAGCTGGGATGGGGTTTGTGGCTCCTGCCATGGCTTGTGGTTGGGGTTTCTGCTCGGCCGGAGGCTCAGCGGGTGCGGAGACTTTTGGGGGTGGCGTGTGTTTGTGTGCGGGTGTGTGCGATCGCACCGAGAAACTTCTGGCTCAGGTTTACTAAACTTTGAAATTCTGCAGCAGTGACATCAGGACGTGACCGAGAGCCCTTCGCAGGCTCCAAAAGCTGCACGGTGGTGACGCTACGGGCTTTTTATAATGGTTGACAGTTATTACAGCAAATCTGCTTATTCATCCCGAGCGGGCGTGATTTATCCTTCTCACACTTTTATGTGGCTTTCTGTTGTCCCTCTTATAGCTTGCGAAGGAAGTAATACTGCAGCGCGTGTTTCAGTCCCCTTAAGTCTTTTAATCTAAAATAATTATATTTGTTTAATGTAATAACTCACCGTAGCTTTTAGGTTTTGGTGTGACCACAGTAATGTAGGATACTCAGGGGGGAAAAAAAAAAAAAAGATTGTATTTTTCTATTTTATGGTTGTGACTAATCGCAGCAATGACCAATCTGCATACACGTGTTAGAAAAATGAAGGTACTTCTCAGCGAGATGGGTTGGGTGAGAGAGGAAGTCCAGGCCCTCAGGTAACGTGTGACTAAACGCCGTCCCCTGCCAAGATAACTTCTGTCTTGTCAGGATTTCCACCAGCGCTGCCAGAAAAGTGTCGCTTCTGAGAGTGGCTCCGCGTCGTCACGGGTGTGGGTTGTGGGACAGTGATATGGTGACAGCGTCGTGGTCCCGCTCGGCAGGGGGACAGGGAGTTACCTGCTGGGATTGCTGCTGCTGGGCAGCTTGCTTTTCTTAGGAGGGGTGTTGCCTTCAGGAAGTCTTTGAAAAGCTACTTTCATTTCTCCAGAATGCAGTTTCCGTGTTTGTTTTCCTTTCTTAGTAGTTACTTAGTTAGTTTTCCTCTCTTTCCATTCTCAGTAGGGAAATTTGCAGTGAGAGAAGGGTCTCCCTTGTTGCTGGAAGCACAGCCTCGTGTCCGGAGCTGGGCAGTGGCGTGTTCCCGCATGGATCATGGGCAGCCCACAGCCTTTGGGAGATGGAGCTGGCTCCTGCTACTCAGCCAGGAAGATGGCAGCTCCTTTCCTTGGGGACAGAGGTGACTCAGGTGGTGCCCAAGTCACCATGGGCTGGGCTGGCTCTCCCTGGGCATGGTCACCCAGTGTCCAGACCCGTTCTGCTGGCTGCTCGAGTCCTGCTCCGAGGAAGAGCATGTAAATCTCAGACACTGGAATGATTCCCCCAGGAGCCAGTTCTGGCATCTTGGTGGGAATATCTTTTTTTCCCTGAGTGTAGAAATGCTGCCATTCACACTACTTGTACATCAAACTCATGTGTTGCCTGTATGACAGTGATTTTATTTGTTTAATTAACACATGCCACTTCATCTCTTGGATACCTTTGTCTCCTGTGGTTGTTCAGTGCCCAGCTCAGCAGGACCCGGCCTGGCTGAGGTGGGCAGGAGGTCCTGCAGTGTAAATACAAAATGCTGACATGAGGCACTTAAGGCATAGTTTCTCCTTCAGAGTGCGGAAGGAATTTGAGAGATTTTTCCAAAATCATGTATTTAAATGGATAAGTCTTTGTTGGGTTTACAAAAGGCAGCGTGTTTCCCAAAACTTGAACTTTTGACTATGGGTGTGTGTTTAGCTGGTAAAAGTAAAGCCTTGGTTATCTCTCTCCATAGCGACCAGTAAAAGTAACCAGTGGCCCCCAGTTGTTGTGGTGTCTGAGTTTTTAAAGCTGCTGCTGGCGTACGATCTTGCCCCGTGGGGACATTGTTGGGTTGCATGGATGTCCCCTTAGTTCATTGGGAAATAAATTTCCATTCCGATCTTAGCATCTCATATATGTCCTAAAATTCCATTAATATTTAAACAGATCTTAAAATTACCTCACAAGAAGTAGTACAGGGAGAGGGGAAAAAAAGAGGGGTTTGTTTGGTTTTAATCCTGTCCAGGTAGTTTATGCAGCAGTCCTGAGCAAGATTAGTTTTAGTTTCGGATAGCAGTAATGCTGATTTCTAATCGGAGAAATAGCTTCTTAGCTCCACAGAATTATATTGACAGGAGTCTCAATAATCATGAAAATATGCAACTTTGGTATTTCTGTTCCTTAAAAGTAAAAGTTACTATAGCAGGTTATTGTTGGATTTTCTATGCGGGAAGTTTATTTCAATGAAAGTGACTAATGTATGAGATAATATACAGAATAAAGTATGAGGAGGTAAAAATGCATATTTTGAAGGAATTCCTTAATAAAAGGGATGAAATTTTGGGAGGTATGATGTGTT
Source organism: Tringa tobata (assembly GCA_033628505.1). Classification (NCBI taxonomy): domain Eukaryota; kingdom Metazoa; phylum Chordata; class Aves; order Charadriiformes; family Scolopacidae; genus Tringa; species Tringa tobata. The sequence goes on along the minus strand of JAHREE010000570.1, from coordinate 210,814 downwards.
TGAGAGAATGAATGGGAACTGATGTAGGTGCTGCTGGATCTCTTTCTCTTGCAAAGAATTGCAGTGTAAGAACTTACCGGAAATAGAAAATCCTCTAAATATTTTTCTGTGATTAATTAATGTTTTTTCTTAGGCATGTGTAAACCAAGGCTTAAAAAATGGACTCTTTGACTTAAGTTGTTACAAAACCGAGTATAAAATTGGGAGGATTTTGTCCACCAGCCTTGCTGTACCCAGTGAGCAACATCTCATTTCTTGAAGAAAACGAAATAGCGGGTGATAGGAGCACCGAGAGCTCAGTCCTGAGCGGTTGTTGGTGCCATTTTCCAGAGATTTCTGGAGCAAGAGCAGGATCTATAAATCTTACCGTTATCTCATTAAAAGCAACCAAATGTTTGGGACTAGGAGATAGCAGGGCTTGAACTGCTTATTGATTTCCCCTTGGAGTAAACTTGGAGCTGTTCAAAGGGGGCCACATCCAGAGCTCCTGATTGGAAAAACATGGACAGGGAGGAAAATGCCAAGACCCGTAGCTGCCTTCTGTCTCCAGCACCAGCGTCAAAATGTTTGAAAACTTTAGGATGAAATTGGGGGCTTAAGGTTTGCATCTCGCTGGTGTGGGTAGGGGAGCAACAAATGGGGCCACCAGAGCACCCAGAGAGCACCTTGTCCTCGCTGGTGCCGAGGAGCCGGCCCTCCCTTCCTCTGTCCACCTGTGTAAAGCTCTGCTTTTTTATGTTTTAAATAGTTTTTCACAGGCAGCGGGCAGACCCCCTATGTTTAAACAGAAGGAATTACATAGGTTTATGCAGTTACTTCCCATTCATTTGTTGATATTTAATGACAAGTGTGTCTGAAACTGGCTATTTGCCTACCCGCCTTCTAACAGTGACTTGGAAAATCCCTTTTAAGAGGCCTTAAAAGTGAAATTCGGGAACTCGAGAGCCTGAGGACACTTGATGGGCAACGTCTTTCACTTGTGCCACACTAATAGCAGAGTGAAGCCCTGGGTCTTTGGGCTGAATTTAGTGCGCTCGCTGCAGCTGTTAGTCAGCAACTGCTTGTTAAACTCTGAGGTATTTTCCTTTGAAAAGTATTTCAGTCATGCTTGTCACAAGCAGAATTTGGAAGTCCGTTTTAAGTAGATCCTCTCCCAGACTTCGCCCAGAACACGGTCAATGGAATGAAAAACGCTCGTGGCCTTCTTTAGAGAGCTCGATTCTGACACAGACTGGCCTGAGAGGCCTGTTGCTGGAGAGGACGTAGAGCAGGGCCCTGGTGGCGGGCGCCCGCGAGGCGAAGGCGGTTGGTTGTGATGCCCAGGAATGTCAGTGGTGAAACGAGTCTGAGCAGCTTTTTGGATGGCTTCATTGTTTGTGGCACTCGGAGCTGGGTGGCTTGGCAAGGAGCAGCTTCGCCATCACCTCCCCGAGCCCCAGTTTCAAGTTACCTTCTCCAGAGCCTGGATGAAAATGGCTCTCTGGGAGATGTGAGCGGCAGCAGGCAAACACTGCCCTTCTCATGGGGTTGGGGCACACCAGTACAACAGCTTCTGTTGCACTTTTGGCTTGTGATGGGCTTTCTGTATGTTCCCAGGAAGGACCCTTGGTGCTCTCTCAGTAGCCAGAAGAAGACTTGCCCATCTGCGTTTCACACCTTAGGTGTATCAGAAAGAAGCTGCAATGTCCTGTAGCCAAGGTCTACTTTCTAAACTCTCATTTTAAGGCAAAGCAGAGGGAGCATCCCAGTTTGTGCTGTAACTTAGCAATGAATGAAAATCGGTGCTTTTACACTAATAACCCACAGGACTTTAGTAAACATCTTGGCTCAAAGCTTCCTACGACAGGCTGAGCCCTCAGGTGTGGTTAAACCAGAGAAGAGATGGACAGTAAATTGCTTGGCGTTGTAATTAAATAAAAATACTATTGTAAATTTAAAAAACAGTCGAATGTTCCAGGACATCATCTGAGAACTGCACTCGGTGGAGAGGCTCAACCCTGCTCTTGTTAGTGTTGGTGTAATGGGGGGCAGGATGCCCCTTGGCTTGGCAGGGATGCCACGGGCAAACGAACAGGACCGAGTGGAGAATGGTGCTGTGAAACCACTGGAAACGAAAAGCAGAAACGCTGGCTTACAAAGGATCACAGGTGTAATTAATTAAAAATAAATCAGAAAACAAGCTCGACAAGTAACTTTTCCACGTGAACGTGTTACTTTGCGGAATTCTTTAGATGAAAGTTGTGAGATGTGAGTGTATTCAGATGGTGGCCTTCAGTCCTTACTGGAACAACACCGACATGATTATAGTGCAGTTTAACTCCTTGTTATCTTCTTTGAACCCAAATTAAACTTCATTAGGGAATCGCACTGAACCGCTGGATTTGCGGTCAGGTCAGGAAGTAATCGTCTCCTGTTAAAGCTGAGTTCCACGATTTAGGGATTTTTGGTTTTAAGCTGCAAGTCCAAATGCTGAGTGACAGTTTGAAGTTTACACACTCCTGCTCAAATCCATCTGTGCCCGGTGCCATCCCGCTGTGTGCAGGGCTGTGTTCACGTGGTGGTATTGGAAACAGGGACAGAGGGGTGTTCAGGAAAGTGGCACCTGGGAACCGAGCCAGCTGGGTGAACCTGCAGATGTGAAATTGGAATGCCAATTAAAGGTCACGTTTCATGTTTTACAAAAACCTGAGGATTTTGGTGAGTTTTAGAGAAAACCGACACATCCAGGGCCCTGGTCTCTGGATGGCCACGTGGGAATGTCAGGTTGAAGTAGGCAACAAAAACATGGTTTTCAGGGGGTGTCTGTTAAAAACAAACAAATCCTTTCCTCAGCAAGGCTCCTTCCCCTGTTGCTTCAAGGGTATGTTTCCAAATTGTTTTCCTTCAGCCAGGCGGTGCGGGTGCTTGGCTGTTCCCTGCTTTCCCTGGGTATGGGACAAGGCTGGGTGTCCCCTGCCTGTGCTCCCTGTGACACCTTTGTCTGACACTCTGCTCTGTGGCAGGTGAAAGCCAGGTTCAGGCTCCCCGTGTGTTACGTGGTTTCTGAGCAAGGAAGTCCTGCCGTTTCTCCTGTTCAAGCAGTAGCTCATTTTTTCATTTGCTTTTTTAAATCAGAATCGAAATGGGGTTGGTTTGCTGTTGGACCCTACTGTCTCATTGCTCCCACTGTTGTAACGCAGATGAAAATCCAGTGACTTCAGGCTGGTGGGAACAGTAAAGCTGTGCACAGAAGCAATTTATACTGAAAACACCCAACTTTCCCTGCACTCCTGACCACATGAGTTAGCATACACGTGCTGAGCAGCGGGGGCTTCAGACAGCCAAGTGACAGCAATCCTGCAATAATTCAAACCTCTAAAGCTGCCTTTTTTTCCCGTATCTTTTCTCTCCGCAGCCCTCCTGGGCCAGGTGATGACATACAGTTGGCTTCTCCCCTCCGTCCTTCTGAGCAACCCTTGGCTGTTTCTGCGACGTCTGGAAATGCTGACCCCGTGGATGCTGCGGAGCTGACTGCGGCAAGGTACCGTGTCCCCGCGCAGAGCCGTTCCCCACGGAGCGGTGGGAAGCAGCTCCCAACTCCTTGCTGGTGCGGGCAGGTGGGGGGACCACGGAGGTCAGTTCTAGCTGAGAAATTGCTGTCACTCTCCTTGGATGGATGGATGTCTGGGATGGCCCATTGCTGATGGGTTCGCTGAGCCTGTCTGTAGTTGGTGGAGCATCTGTCGTAGAATTGCCTCAGTTGGAAGGGACCTTTCAGATCATCTAGTCTAACCATCAAGTGGAAATCTTTATCAGCATTTAAATTTCCCTCTACCAAAACCTTCAAAGGAAGACACCGTTTATCCTTCCTGTGGATTGAATCACTTTGGCACATAGGAGGGTCAGACGATGCAAAGGTGCAATATATCCCTTAAATTTTTTAGGTACTTATATAATTTTTTTTTTAGTAGTATAAGGTCCTTTGGGCATTTTCTTTAATTTTGATAAGTTCCTTAACAGTCTAATGCTGATTATAAAGCATTCAGGTACCTCATCTCTGTTGGACACTGGGCTTTTTGTCTGCTTTCACTTGCACGGAGAGAGGAAAGTGTTGCTTTATTTGTGCTGGTGGCAGTTGGGTTGTCAAGGTCTCTGGGTGTATGAGCTTCTCTTAACTGGCAACAGCAGAGAAAGCCTTGTAGGGTGTGTTTACCCTTCCATCACTGTGAATTCAGTGGAGTGTAAACATACACAATGTATTTAAGCTAGCATTAAATTGCTTAGCTGAAGTCGCAATAATGCGGTATCGAAGGCAGAAGGGAGCTCGTGTGGTTTGCTCGATCCACCTTAAATACTGGGTGACGTTTTTTAGCCCATACTGGTTTTGTATCAGTCCCCAAGCTGGTTAGTGGCTAATGCTGGCTGAGTGAATCTGTGAGAAACCAACTTTTTCCTACAATCGGGGTCAGATGGTGTAGAGAAGCATACAGTGGGAAGCTACTGATGTGGATTTCTGCCAGTTCTTGTAAGTTTTTACTCAAAGTGTTGTGTATTTTGGTTTTTAACAAATGTAACTGGGTTACTGATGGGTGTTTGGGAATCCTGTTTTTTCTTGCTCATGGATTGTTGGCCGTAGGAGCAAGGCTGTTAGAAAAGAGGGAGCAGGGATTGAGGTGGAGCCATGAGCTACTTTCTGAGTGCAGAGGGATGAAAAAAGACTCGCACCAAAAGCGCCAGGGAGATTTCTATATGGTCTCTGGCCTACAGTCTGAAATAGAAGACTCTGTTGCCCTTGGGGTGATAGTTTGCTGTTTGTAGGGAAAAAAGGCACACGAGCTGTCTGTGATTAAATGTCATCTTAGGAAACATTCAGGAAGAGTGTTTTAATTTACTACTTCTTGTAAACCTGATGAATTCATGCTGTTCAGATTCTCATCTGGATCTGGAATTTCGAGTTAATTGTAATATACCTTTTCTTCTAATCTACTTCATAACTTCTGTCTTTAAAATATTTTTACCGTTAATGTGCAAATATTAGTCTTGGGGTTCCTTGCTCCATCCCAGTTGTACAGGCTGGGAGTGCTGGTGCTGAGCCCAGTAGGGGTGAGGGCACCCAGACTCTGCAGCGGCTGCAGGATCTGGCTCTTGTTTCCATATCCTGACCTTGGTGAAAGTGCAAGGGTTTTTTGCAAGGGTTCAGAGCTAAAAAGCTGCAAACCATGAGTATTTAGCCTGGAAGTAGGTAGTTTTTCAGCTCCTGAAAGGGAGGAAAGTGAGAGAGACATACACTGTGGTGAACTGGAGTCGGTCTGGCTGCAGGCAGTTTGCCTGTGTTTGTTGGTTTTAATTTTTTTTATTATTTTTTTAAAAAGCAGCACAAGTTAACTCCTGTCAGTATTGTTTGTTTTGCTTTCTCCTTTGTTTTGTATCCTTGTTCAGCTTTAGACATAAAAGCCTACCTGTTCTCCTTGTACCTTCCTCTCCTGTCCAGGCTGTTGGGGCTTGCCAGCTTCTCTGGGAGCCTTGCAGAGGTGGCCCCTGGTGTCCTGGTAGGAGAAACACAGGAGCTCCCACGTCTGCCCACCCGCAGATGCAGCGATGGGCAGAAGAGGGGTTAATATCAGTGCAGCTGGACCCCTGCTTCAGCTCCTGTCTGGAACAGGCATGGCACAACTCTCTTCCAGCAGTAACAAGCACTGCTGACTTCTCTGTGATCTGGGCAGACCTAAACTGATAACAACATAGTGTTAATAGCACGTGAAAATACTACTCTTAAAATGCGTGGGGTTATGCTCACACTGAGGATCAGTCATAGCAGGACCAGGCTTTTCTTATGCAAGGGAAGAATTTCAGTGGCCTTTGTTGTTTTGTGTCATTGCCTTATCCCTCATCTTCTCTTCACCTGTGACGTGGAGCAGATTCTTGCCTTTATAGGTAAGACAATCATATTAAAGCTACTGATTTTTTCGGTATTTTGTGCAGAGATACTGCACCAGTGCTTTTCAATATGACTGCAAAAAAATCCTCAAGTGCACACACATCATGTCTCTGTGTCAGTGCTTTCTGGCTATACTCTGCACTACACTTCTGAAATATTGCCAGGGTTATCAGTTGGCATGGTGCTATTCCAGTCTGTAAAGTACAACTAAAAAGTGTTTTTTCCCCCAGTTTATTTAGTTATTTACTAATAAGTTCCTTTTGTTAAGCTTCCATGTATTTCTCCGTCAAGGGTGTCAGATGGTGTGCACTTTGACAGGGAAAAATAATGGTGTATATAAGGCAGGGGTCAGTTTGTGGTAAATGTCTTCCAGATGGCAGTGCATAATAAGATATCGGGTTGTCCCTCCATCTGTCCAGTCAAGAAACTGTATCTTTGTTTTGCTTCTTGAGGAGGGTGACTGTCTGCCTCTCCCTTCCCCTGCCGATAACATATTGAGCAGGGACAACATGGTATCGTCTGCTCAGTAAGGAGATTTTATTTACTGTATCTACAGAGGAGTGTCCTGAAAAGAACTGGGTAAAAAGTTCACTGGCTGTTCTGCCAGGCATTTTTGTTTAGCGATGAAACCAAAAAGCCAAGCTCGCTCTGATTTGCCAATACACATCACACTAGGAGAAATTTGGGCTGTAATCTTTTCCTTTTTGCCGCAGGTGCAGAGCTCTGCGACGGGACTTCAGTTTTAGATGAGAAATGTTTGGATTGGGAAGGCAGAGAAGTGTCCCAGCTGTATCAGACCACAACTTGGCTCCGTGCTTAGAGGTTTTAAATGTTTCTGAGCCGTGTCTCCCCATTCCCTTCCAACTTGCTGCCTGTCCTGTGGGCCAAAAATCTAGCAGGTGCCTGGGAAAAAACAGCAGCTTGGAAGACACTTGCTGCGTGGGTTGTCTTTAAGGTCAGGCTGTAGGTAACAAGCAGCACAGCCCAATCTGATCCCGCCCGTGTGCTAAGGAGAGCTTCTGCTCTTGAATTTAATCTTCAGCTGAGGTTGCAGAGCTGCAGAGTGGCATTTGTGGATGGTTGGACTCAATGATCTTAAAGATCTCTTCCAACCTAGACAGTTCTATGATTCCGTGATTTAGTTGGGACCAGTTGGAGCCGACACAGCTCTGTGGTAAATCCTGGGCAGCGAAAGCTGTTCTGAACCAGAGTTAGTGTTGGAAATGTTGTCTTGCCCCACATCACCCTCACTGCCAGGCCCTGCTGTGCAGAGGGCACATTAAGCTGCCATAAGGGAGTTTGTGATGGGTGGTGTGGGGTGCACTAAGAGCTGCATTGTTTTATCTGCAGATGGACCTTTCCTGGTCAGGTTCCTCCCAGGTTCATGCCCTGGGAAGCTGCGGTGCCCGGGGTGTGCTCCTCAGTGGTAGCAGGACACAGGCAGGAACACAGGTCGTCAGAAAGTGACTTCTGAGAGTTACTTAAACAGAGAGAACTTGAGAAATGCTTGTTATCTAATCAGCTTGACTCTACAGGGTAAAAACCAGCCAATGTACACTTTATTGTGCACTGGGAAGACTTGGCCCTTTTGGTAGTATCCTTCCTGCAACCATTTGAGTGTTACTAATTGGACAAGAAATTTAATGGCAAATTTTGCTTTAGTAGGAGCTGTGGAGAAGAAGAGTTTTAATGTAGCCACTTCATGTCTGAGCTGAGTCAGTCCCATGAGTTGATGGAGACCTGGGCTGGGTTGTTTGAAGTGGAACCCAGGAAATTCCATCTCAATATGAGGAAAAATTTCTTTCCTGTGAGGGTGGCAGAGCCCTGGAACAGGCTGCCCAGAGAGGGGGTGGCGTCTCCATCTCTGGAGATATTCAAAACTCACCTGGCTGTGTTCCTGTCCACCCTGCCCTGGCAGAGGGGTTGGACTAGATGATCTCTGTAGGTCCCTTCCCAGCCCCACATCATTCTGTGATTCAGTGACAGTGTGTATTTTGGACAGAGGTGCTGTGCTGTGCTACCCTGCCTTAATTTGTGTAGTCTGTACCGTTTCTGAGCTGCTCTGCTCCTGCCTTGTCCCTTGACCAACTGCATCTCTGCCGTGCTCCTTTACAAGGCCACTTGCACCAGGAAGGCTGCTGACACTTGGCAGGCTGGTCTTTCTGGGAATCCAGTATTTATCGGTTTGGATGAAGCTTGGAAAGATGAAGGGAAATTATTTGTGGATTTTAACACATACAGATAGTCTCATAAAAGTAAGCCCTGTGCTTTGCGAAGATGAGGGAGCAGAGCTCTTCTAAAAGTGCCTGGGTTTTGATGGCAAGTTTGGCTTTGCATTAGAAATGACATTAGTCAAAGTGTATCTCTGAAAATGGTTTCATTTTATGTGGAAAGACTTAGGGGGGGAAGCTGAGGGGCTGCAGATGAGCAGCGGGGGAGCAGGTGCTGCTGTAGGGAACTGATGGATCAGTTTTAAGTGTGCAGAACGTAAGGGCCAGAATTTTATGTGCGTTCAGTATTCTTGCTGGGCTGGGCCCTCTTGTGAATTGTTTGAGTTTTGCAATTCTTTGTTTACTCTCCAAACAGATGTTCAGCATTCACTTATTTTTAGCAGTTTACTTTTTGCTTTAAAATCTTACTTTCTCCAATCGCCGTGTGACCCTATATAGTCACATCCCCTTTGTATATATTTGATGCTATTGCTATATTAGGACAAAGACATTTTTAGCAAAGGGAAAAGTCCTTTGCATGAAAAAAGAAACAGCTTGCTTTTTCATTTTGATTTATTTATTTATTTTCACTTGATGAGACTGAAAATTGAGGAAGTCTATGTCAGTGTCAGACCAGTTTGGACAAACTGGGGAAAGGGAGGGAGAAAGGAAGGAAGGAGGGAAGAAAGAAAGGAAGGAAGGAGTGCATAAAGCAGAGATAACTTCTTAGAAGAAATAACTGAGTAGCTCTCCCATATGGCACAAAGCAACTTCGTGGCTATGAGCTAATCAAGGTAAACCACTCTCAGAAAGAGCTTTTGTGATCTTAGTAAATTAGTGGACAAACACTTTGGGGAATAACTGTTCTCCTGTGTATTGTAACTAAAGTTAAGGATGTGACTGGTGTTTATCCTATGTTTGTGTACGTGTGTCTCAAGAAAGGAACAATCTGTCCCTGAACTTTACCAACTCCTATTCAGTAACACAACTTAATATACCTTCTACAATTACAGTATAATTACTGGGGGGAAGGGGAGAGGAAATTTTAAAAGGAACAGCTAAGAGAACTGTTTATATTTAGTTCAGGAAACCTAAAAGAAACTTCTCAGCCAAGGCCTGGTTCCACCAACGTTTCCTTGAACGTTTGTGTCTGGGTCTCTGGAAGCAGGAGCTGGCAGGAGGGGAGGCTGTTCCATGTGGCTGCTACCCCAGGACATCTGTGTCCCTCTGGAATGTTGGGGGTGCCCTTGGAAAGGACAGTGTGGTGTGACGACCCTATGCTGCTCCTGCTTTGGAAACATCAAGTCATTGGTTATTTAGTTGTTTCCATTAGTTTAATGAGCATGGCCAAGAGCAGGGGGAGTAGTGTCGTGTCCAGTCTGCTTAAAGGGAGGGAGAATGCAGGTGAGCTTCTTGTGGGGTGATCTTTTGGATTCCCAGGGGATTTACCTTCTTAAAGAGACTTAGAAGGCTCGTGAGAAAAAGTGTTTTCTTTGTGTTGCTGTCGAGGGTTTTTTCTGATTTGGGCTTTGCTTAAGCAAACAGAAAGTTGATGGAGCTGTAGTGGTTGGTGCATTCTGCTCCAGTCTGCTTTGGGGAGAGGGAATGCAGCATGACCCTGCCCCGTGTGCCAGGGATTTGGGCAGATGGATGGTTCCTCCCATACTTGGGCTGGTGTCTGTGTGTGAGAGCTCCTTTTCTGTGGGGACCAGGGGTGGGCGCATCTCCCCACAGCACCCCATGGTTCCTTCCCTTGATGAGAAGAGACTCTGCCTTTCCAATCTGTATTTACGTGCTCTGGAAATCAGTACATGGCTGTCATTCTTCTGAGCTTGGGTCTGGTGGGGCTTTGCTGAGCAGGGGGACTTGTAGGAATTAACAAATGCAGGAGTATTACAGTCCTGTAATCTTAACATTCATGTCATGAGTTCAGGGATTATCGTGCTTTTAGTTTTACAGTATAGGGAGAGCTTTGAAAGCAAGAGAATTTTTTAGTCCTGGGTTTTATTTTTTTTTCTTTTCTAAAAACCAAGTCACTTAACTGAATGTTTGTATTGGAAACTGAGGAGAAAGGGCTGTATGAGAACTGCAAAGTAGTCATCACTGATTTATTTATTTTACTAATTTCATATACAGTTAAATTCCTCTGGCAGTTAGTGTTATGGTGTGTAAGAGCTGTCAGAACTGTGCAGTATTACTGGTTATGCGGTCATCAGAGAAACTAAATGAAATAGGGTTTCTAGGAAGAAGTAATTTGTGGGAAGTGGGGGAGAGAGATGGTATTGGGGAGGGGATGTGCTCCTTAGAGCTCCTTAGTTTGGGTTCAGGCAAAGTTCATCTTTTAAGGAGTCTTCACTGAAGCTTCATGGGCACTTCTAAAATTTGTAAGCTTATTATTTTTATAATCGTTTTGCAGCACTCCCAAGCTTGATAGCTGCAAAGAAGCTGATAACCTCATTTCTGGGGATGTGCCTTTGGCTGCGGCCCCTGGTGATGCTGTAGAACTGCCTGCTCAAGAAACTGAAGGTTTCACAAGGGAAAAAAAGAGGTATTGTGCAATATTATTTCATACATTACCATACATTTCCATGTCTGTACATCCTTTGTTTAAGAAAACATAACTGTTGTGAAAGAGGCTGAATAACTCTTAGTAGGTGTTTTTTACCGAGTTATATGAACACTTTGTTACTTGATTTTGAAACTAAATGTTAGACTATCAAGACCTGCTTTCTCCAGTGTATTTACTCCGAAAGACCAGAAGAGGGAGCTTGGACTACACCGGTTATTACCGTGCTCATCTTCCCCGTATTTTTGAAGTAATACATTTTAAGGTTTTTTTTTCCCAAGCGTTTTCCTTGTTTGAAGTTCAAGAAACAATGTGGATGCTGAGACTGTGCAAGATCAGGTCATATTCCAGAGGACTGTTCTACTCATTCTCCTTCAGATGCTGCCAGTGTCTTTCCCCACCACACACCAGTGATTTGCATTGTAGGTGTCAATAGTGAAGGACGAAGTTCATCTTGGTTTTGTTCTTGCTGAGGAAATGTTGAATTATCTTCAACAACTGTCTCAAAGTTGACGTTTCTCTCCTTTGGTTTTGCACTGATTGGTGCCATAGCGTTTGATAGATGGCCTGGGTAATTTTTGGTTGGAAAACCCCCAAGCTGAATCCTCCCCTCTCAAATATAGTCAAGATGAGACATGTGCTTGGATATTCATGTCAGAGCTTCAGACGACGCCTGTCTCGTGGGTGATTAACTAGTGTGCTCTCGTGGCTCGGCAATAAAGGCATGCCCTTATTGTGACATCTATTAATGGAAAAGGTCACAGCACAGCTGAGAATATTAAATGGGCACTCCCTGGAGAACAGCGTTCTCCACCCCACACATACAGGCCACAGCTTGTGACAAGTACGATACAAGACAAAAGACACCACGGGAAATGCAGCTATTCTGCTGAAGCTCAGTTCAGAAATGTCAAAAGATGCTGCTGTCAGCAGGAGGATGCTCTGAATCACGAATGAAAACATACACAATAGACATGTTCTGCTGTGGAACAGTGAATGAATAGCTACAAGCAAAAGCTATTTAAAAAAAAAAAACAGAATCACAGAATCTTCTAGGTTGGAAGGGACCTTAAAGATTATCTTGTCCAACCGTCAACCTAATTCTGACAAAAAATAAACACCCACAACAAACAAAAAGCAACACCATCACTAAACCATATCTCCCAGCAGCACATCAACCCGTCTTTTGAACACCTCCAGGGATGGTGCCTCAATCACTATATCCACTAACATCCACTATAATATCTAGGAATCATGATGGTTAACTGTTTGTTCTAAAGTTCTGATTATTTTGAGCAGAAAATGGTGTCCTCACCTCCAGTGTATGTGTTTGCTATAATGCAGTTAGGCCAAGTCCTCTGTGCAATGTTCCTCCATGACACTGTACCGGACCCACACTTTTTAACCTGTCTGTAATTGGTGAGGAACAGGAGTGCTTGAAGGTCTGTTTTGCACCAGTGTGCAAATTCGGTAACATGGAGATTATTTTCTGAACGAAGGGTAGGTACCATGGTCATTCTCTGAAAATGGAGAGAAAATGGTTCAGGTGAGGTTGTAAGCTGGAAAATATTCACCCCGAGATGTTGGCTCTTTCCAGAGAATTATCTTTATTTGTTTCAACTTTATAGATACCCCAGACTGAATTTCACATTCTGTGAGTGCTTTAGTGTAGTCACAGGTGACTGTTGTTTACAAATCCAAATTGAAACCACCAGAACATGTGGTGATATTTTTTTCCCCTTTTCACCAGAATTCAGCATCAAAGAGAGGAGAAATAATGTTAGAACTCTGCAGACTAGCAGAGCTGCTGTGCTCACATATTTAGATAGGTTTGTGCCCTTGAAGTTTGTTTGGTTTTGATAATGATGTAGTGTGTTTAATAACGTAAGTATGTGCGCATAAGAATCTCTTGGATGGGGTAAACCATGGTGTAATTAAGTAATATTAGTGGAACTGCTTAATGCAAAATCAAAATCCAGCCTAGGATGTGAGGAACCAAAATGTACGCTGGCAAGAATCCTTGTTACGCCTCGAGAATGGTGGTCTGATCACCCACAGCCACCTTCCTCTAAAGCTGAACCTGCGTGTGTGTTCTTTTTGTAACATCAACATCGACTTTCACAACCTTAATGGAAATTAAGGTGCATAGGGAGGTGAGAATTAGAGATATCTGTGAGACGGAAGGTAATTCTTGCATTCTCTTGAAAAGCGAATATATTAGTGTCCAAATAGCTCTTTGCTGTTATAATCAGCCCCTTCTGTAAATATTTCTTGGACTATCTTGCATTTTTATGTGATTCCTATGTGTATCCCATTCATTATGTGCATCAAGTCAAATCAGCCATGGAAAATAATGGCATGCAAATTGGGTTGTGTGTCACTTTGTCACATTTATGGCAACTGCCCGGATGGGAAGGTGCTAAACTTCTGCAAATGCTCTGCTGCTGTGCAATTTTCTCCAAAATGGGTCCTTGGGGCATTTCAGGCTCCTCAGTGATTATGATGGTCACATTATGAACTGTGTCACAGACACTTCATAATTTGGGAGAAGTGCCGAAATATTGCTCGTGAGTGTAAATTGGCCTTTCTGGAAGCCCTGCAGATAGAGCTGGAAAGGCTCTACCTATATCCATCCCTCTGATGGTCCCATGAGGAAGAGAGATGGATATAACCCATTCTGTAAAGCAAAAAGCAAATGCTGTCTTTGTGTATGTTCTCACCTGCTTTGAAAGCTCCATCTGTGATGTTAAATGTGGCTGGTGGGATTGGAGAGGTGGGTCCTCCTTGTTGACAGATGTGGGGTCAGTTTTCTTTCAAAAGCTCAAACAGACTGGAGTGGGATTGTTGTGAGAGACTCTGGATGGATAGAGGATTTCTGCTCATCTTGGAATCTCTGAAACTAAATACACATCTCTGTCTTACCCAATTTTCCTGAAACGAGCCTGGACCTAACTGGAAGCAGAGCAATAAATCTTTCTATCCGAAAGCAAAAAGTCAAAAAAATTTTTACAGAAAGCTCTGCTTTCTGTGTTGTTGGTTTCCAAAAGGTAGTTTCGTAATACTTCCCTGGGAGGGAGCAAAGCTGAATTATTGGTGTCACACAGAAAAACAGGATAGGCTTTATGACTTCTGGTTTTTATTTTTATTTGCTTGATCACGTGTTGAAAACAAGTTTTTTTCCTTTTGCCTGCCTTAGGAGAGGCTTAGTGTAAAACTAAGTAAATAAAAATTAATGTATTGCCTTCATTGATGACCAATACTGATAATCCTAGACTGAGGAACTCTTAATGATGTAATGAAACCCAAGAAGGGATTAAATGGGATTCAAAAACACAAGGCATTTTTTCTTGAGTTAATTTAACCCTTTTGAAAGGCATGAATCATTCCACGAACTTTGCAGGTGTGTTGAGCAAGGAAGAGGTGGGAAATAAAAGTGAGGGATAAAAATGCAATCTCAAGGCTCTCTTCTTTCCAAAGTGGGAGGTTTTGAGGTTTTTAGATTTTGGGGGCAGGGGGGATTGGGGATGGGTTTTTTTCCATGTATTATCTGAACTGGATGGTAGTATATGTCTAATGAGTCTGGCTTGGTGTGTAAGTGAAGTGATTTTTATAATAGCAACAGAATGAAGGCATTGAAATAATGTTCCTTAGGTCTTGGAAACTAAAATCCAAGGATTTTTTCTTGAGGCTTTGTGGCCGATATCCTGAAAAGCATTCACCATCTTCTGAAGCACAACATAAACCATAGATACCCTGCCTGTAACCAGCCAGTCTGTAACAATACGGACGGGAATGAGCCTCAGTCCTGCTCTTCATTCGTTTCTTCCATTCCAGGTTTTTAAAATAGATTGTGTCTCCTGAGTGATGTGTTCAGAACCGCTCAGCCCCAGGCGGGAGGATGCTTTGTGTTGCTCAGTGTAGGTCTCTCCTTCCTATTACTGAGTAATAGCATCAAATCCTGGGATGTCTGAGGTGTTTCAAACCCAAAATGTTGTGGACTAAGTGCATTTTCTTGTAGCTGATTGTGGGACTGGTATGATGGGGTCCCCAGGTGGGGGACTGGATCCTGCAGGCTTCTCTGGATGAACCCATGACTGGGAGGGGACTGTCCTGTGTGTGATGGGCAGGGTGCCTGGGGATCCCCACTTTGTGTGCTGGCAGAGGATGGCTTCCATAAAACAGCAGCAATTCAACAAACAGCTTCCAGTAACGGCATTTTTAAAAGGCAAAGCATTAATGGATGCCTGACAGAGGTGGGAAATTTCACCGATTTTCTAACCATGTCTTTGTTCAGAATCTGAGCTCTCTGGGGTGCGTCCTGCCTGCACGTTTATGCTCAAAAAGAACAATTATTTGTGTGTGTTGTAAAGCTGCTCTCTGTATGTGGCAGTGGACAAAAGGGTGATGGTAGCCCTCTGTTTGCTTGTTAATCCTGTGTATTTTACAGGTTCCCTCAGGCAATCTATGGTAATTTCCTTGCTGCTAGAACAGGTTCAGCAGCATGAAAATGAATATATCATTACAGTAATTAATCCATCCACAAGGAATTTCAGAATGGCATTAATCATCTTGCATCAAGCCTGCAAAACTGGCAGAGCAGATTCAAGGCAGAGATTATACACCTGCCTTGGGTGGCTGTTCCCTGGCACTCTGGGACACATGGTGGCAGCTCTGAGGGCACCAGAGGAGCTTGGCACTGCTAGGAGGGTGGAGGACTTGCAGGGACTCACCTCTCAGAATCCTGGAATAGTTTGGATTGGAAAGGACCTTAAAAATCATCTCATTCCAACCCCTTGCCCTGGTCAGGGACACCTCCCACCAGACCAGGTTGCTCCAAGCCCCATCCAGCCTGGCCTTGAACCCCTCCAGGGATGGGGCAGCCACAGCTTCTCTGGGCAACCTGGGCCAGGTGCTCACCACCCTCACAGCCAAGAATTTCTTCCTGAGATCTCATATAAATCTCTCCTATTTCAGTTTAAAACAGTTTCCCCTTGTCCTATTGCTCCACTAGACAGAATCCTACATAGACTTTTGTTCTAGAGCAGGTAATGCAGGGGTTAAAACTGTTGAGTCAGGTGTATTTTGTATTTCTCAATAATAAATGTTAAATATGGCTTGTGCTTTTGGGGCACTCTACCCCTAATGCTAAATCTTTTTTTTTTTTTAAAAAAAAAAGCAACCCCTAAAAAATACTGAAAATACTTCAGTTTTCTGTTAGCTCTTTTGAAGTCAAATTGAAGCTATAAGCCCACTTCTTTAAGAATCATAGAAATGTCTAGGTTTGAAAGGACCTTTCACATCATCAAGTCCAACCATCGACCTAACACTGATGAAAACTGTATCTTGAAGCACTGTGTCTACTCGTTTTTGACCCCCCATCATTGGCAGTCACAGCAAAGCCTTGTTCTTGTCTCATTTCTTCCTCCTGCATTTTCATAATCCGATTCTTCACGTGTGCCCTGGGGGCAAGAGACCTTTGGATGCTGCCTCCTCAGATCTCCTGTGACCAGGTGCCCCCTGAGGGTGTTATTGGCACTGATCTTGTCAAGTGAGGGCAGGTGCCTGAAAGCCCTGAAAAATGTCCATCCCCTCCTGGTGTTAACGCAGCCCCTTTGCTAATGAGCCTGGCTCTGGCTGTCTTGGGCATCTCACACCTCAGGGATGTTCAAAGGCTCGGAAAGAAGCATGGAAGCAAGAAAAAATTGTGAGGTCCATGATGATGGTTTTGCAACTCTGGCGCAGGGAGATGTCAATGGAGCTTTGGGCATTTGACTCATGGAGGTGCTCTGCAGAGGTCGGTTCACCAGTAAAACCAACTCCCTCCTTTGCTGTGGTTCTGCTTGTGGTCCCAGTCTGAAGGTTGGGCTGGAAATTTGGAAAAGAGGGGTTTCAAGCTGTGTTTGTGATCCAGCGAATTCAGGCCTGGTTCTTACAGTAGCAGCGTGATACAGATGGAATCCCAAAATTGACGTGTCTGTGCCTCCGCAGGAGGGGAAGGCAAAGGAGCAAATGACAGGCCAGAGGCTGGATGAAGTGGTGTGGGATGGAGAGATTCCCGCAGGGGTTTGTCCGTCCTGGAGCCTTCCCTCGGGTGTCTTCTGTAGGTCTGTGCGGCACAGAGACCCCCTTGGTCCTTGGGTGGAATCTCTGCACGGCCACCGCGGAGGCTTCCACGCTCGAGGGAGTCCTCTCAGAAACCTAATCTCCCTGTTTGTGTGCCGCCTTAATTTCATAAGAGGCTTTTGTACACGGAGTCTGCGGGTGCGTTCCGTTCTCACGTTACTGCTCGTAAATTCACCGCCGGCCTCCGAGAGGCTGGAGCCCCCCCGGCATCCTGAATAGCTCCGTGCGGGGGCCCCTTTTGTTGTCTTTGCAGTGGGTTTCCCATGGAGGACATTTCAATAACTAAGCAGGCATCTTGCTTATTCATAACTCCTAATGCCATTAATCTCTCTTGCAATTTAGATTAAGCGCTGACCTTAGCAACCAAACAGTGATCAATGGGGGTGGGGGGCACACTTATTTATTTATATTTATTTATTTATTTTAAGAAACCCACTTTAACGTTTGTTTCCTGTGAGTTGCAGCGTCCATCCTGGTGCCTCATCACTGTTTACTCCATTTTATTATTTTTTTTCTTTGATTTTTCAGATGGAAATATTCTGTCTGTGTGATCGGGCTTCAAATTCTGAGACAATGAGGCTTTAATTCATGAACTAACAATGTATCAATGCAAATAAAGCACTCACACCGTGCTAATCTGGATAAGTGGTGGAGCAGACAGTGTGTTTATTGAAGTATTTAATCTATATGAGTAAATTAAATCTCTGAAGCTTTACACCTAGTATCTCCTGGTGTTATTTTGCAGTGTATTATTTTATATCATGGTAACACAGATAGGGCTGTGTTTTGCCAGGTATTGTACAGAGGCAGTTGAATGAATTGCTTGTATTTTTCTTGAAGAGAATGTTGAAAAATATCCCACCAATTTAACACACACTAATTATTTTACTTCTCAGATTTCATTTATGCTCTCTGGTCGCTGATTAGTATCCCACTCTAAGCTCATTTAAAAAAAAAAAAAAAGAAGATAAAAACCAACACAAAACCCCCAAAATCAGCTACAAACCACCCCCCCCAAACCAGCAAGATTGTGGTTTCAATCGGAAGGTCTGTCATTCTTACTTTGGGGCTAAATTTCTGATATATCTGTACTGTAGTAGGATTAAATTAGGGATAACTGAATCTTTGAAGGGTGGTGATGAATGATGTAAATTGCTAATTATAGACTATAATAGTATCTTAATTATACTGTGGACATGAACTGCACTAAATGCCTATTTATTAGGGACTACTAAAGCATAGGTGTTAACAATTTATGTTAACAATGTATTGGTTTTTGCCACTAAACCAAAATGGGATAAATTTGTTGCGTATTTCCGGGAACTTTTCGTACTTTTTCATTTTGTAGCACAAAGTTGCTCCATGAACCTAAGGGAGAGGAAGAAAGAAATCTGCTTTTCTTCCACTGCTCTTGCTACCTGATAGCAGGAGGTCATTTCTCTCCGTGACAATTTGCGTGGCTCTTCAGGAGGTGGCATTTGCTTAGGTTCTCTCTTTGGGACATCATCTTCCAATATAACGAAGATTTTTTACTTTTAAAGGGTGGTCTGTTCTCATGGAATACTGTGATTATTCCATGAAGCAAAAAAAAAAATAATAGAATTTCATCTCTGGGGAGAGAGGGGTTGAAGGGGTCAGGGTGGTTTTCGGTGCTTAGGTGTGACTTTCTGAAGGATTTGATGATGGTACTGGTATTTATCACCACTGTCCCTGTCCCACAGGAGTGCAGGCAGTGAGCAGGACCCTGGAATGACCTGGTGGGAAAACCAAATGTGGGATCAATGTGGTTTCGCAAAGATTCCTGCTGAGACATCCCTGGGCATAACGTAAGAGCAGAATTAACTAGATGAATGAAGAGGCAAAGCGAAGGGTAGCAAATGCCTTGTAGCGTTCAACCGTCAGCCTCATCAGCTCGGTGCTTGCAGGGGTCTTTTAAGTGACTCTCTTCAAGGCAAGTGGAAATTATAAGATAGATCCTCTCTTGGTCTCTTTAGAGAGGGAGGTGAGGCTAAGGAGCAAAAATCTCTGCAAGAGTGAGAGAGGCTAATCTGGAGAATAAACAACACAGAAATCCTGTGTCCCAGGACTCAGAGAATGTGTAGTGGAAAATTAGCACAGGAATAAAAATAACATCTCTAGAGCCACGTATTTTTACGCAGCCTCTAATGAAGATGGCTTGAATTCTTTAAAAGCCTGTAAAAGCACTTACTGTGTCACCTTCAGAAAGATGAGCCTCCAAACCTTGAGTGCCCGTGTGGTTGAAAACAGTCTGCTTGACCTTCTCTGTAATACAAAGATCAGCCCTGGTCCTGGGAGACCTGTATTTCTGGGAAGGACTTAGCAGATGGAGCCTGTGCTTAGAGGAGTATCAGCAGAGGGCGAGGAGGGCTGGTGCTCCTGGAGGGGTTTTAGAGAACAGGAGTCTCCAGCCTTGAGTGTCCTAAAAAGGGCTGTCACCACTGCACTTCAAAAGATGTCAATGCTTTTAAGTGCTTATGTGTTCTCAAAATTACAGCCAGCCTCCCAGAGGCACTGGTTTGCCTTGCGACTGTGTCTGTACAGAACAGCAGTGATTTTTTTTTTTTTTTTTTTTTTTTTTTTTTTGGAGCAATTTGGTCCTTTTAGTCCTTTAAGGAAAGATGTTGCTGTTTCTTAGCAGTCTGATATTGTGGGTGCCCCAGCCATGAGCCCTTTGGTACCTGGCAGCCTAGGAATAAGGGAGCCCTTTGGGGTGAAAACTTCCCAGCCTGCACTCAAGCTTTGGGATCCAAAGGCAATACCATCTAAATATATAAAAAACCCCAACATATTGGAGGGGGAACGGGGGATTCTGTTTAAACAATCTATTCTTTGTTAACGTTTTCCCTTTTTTGTTTGTTTTTGGTAGACAGTGCTGTTCCTCAGAGCTTTGGCAGCAGCTTTTGGGATACTAGAGAAACCTTTTTTGTTATTGAGATGTTTGGGTTTGCTTTATGCAGTTTGCTTTATATGGTGCTCGTTTCTGCCCAGGACCTCAATAATGCATTGCAGCTACGAGGTAGAGCTTAATATTCACCCACCCCTTCCCGGAGGGGATGGATGTGTGAGGGGGGGTGTGTGTTGTTCTTCCAGTAGTTTCTTTGATGTTTCCATCTGCGTATGCGTGGTCGTGTTTATAACTAGTGTCAATGCCTAACGCCATGGACAGGGAAGCCAAGAGCAAAGAAACAGAACATAAATTTCAGTATATCATAAACCTTATCGCCGTCCTGTTCCAGCACTGGTTTTTGATGGAAGCCAACAATTTCAAATTGAGTGCGAGTGACCGAAGTCTGAATTTATATATAAACATGAAATGCAATAAGACCAAATATTTAGGGCCCCTACAGCATTTTAAACAACTAACCAATAGACGTCAAGTTTCAATAAAACATTTAGTATAGGCCAAAAATAAGGCTTTTGCTTAAATGGATGAAATGGGCATGAAGAGAAAAGGATAAATTTTAAAGGATGGTATTGAATATTTAAATAGTCTTTTTCAGCAGTGGGATCACACGGAGTTGTTATGTGGCTGTTCATCCTGAGGCTGAAAGGCCTGGGGCATCTTTAAGTCCTTTGAAGCCACAGTGGGATTGATTTATTTATTTTATTTTCTAGCTACATCTGTGTGTTTTTCAGGTTCCAGAGAAGTTCTTACAAAATGTTCTTATAATGTCAACACAATTCATATATTTTTAAGAGCCAGCACTAAATTTAGTACTGAACTGATGCTTCTTGGCAGGCCCAGAGGATGGATTGGGGCCAGGCAGGAGAGGGAGAGCTCCCCTCTCCTCTGAGGTCTTTCCTACCCACCGGGGCGGGCTGCGACGAAAACCTTCCCGTGCTGCTCATCACACTTTTGTGTTTGGTCTTGAGGTCCATCAGACTCTGTCCTTCCCCCCGACAGAGGAATCAAAGGCCAGAGCTGGCTTTTCAAGCTTAGTGCTGGAGTTGTGTGATGCTTAATTACGTGTC
Source organism: Tringa tobata (assembly GCA_033628505.1). Taxonomy (NCBI): domain Eukaryota; kingdom Metazoa; phylum Chordata; class Aves; order Charadriiformes; family Scolopacidae; genus Tringa; species Tringa tobata. Next base: position 190,005 of record JAHREE010000570.1, on the reverse strand, counting down.
CCCTCTCTCCCAAGTGCAAGAAGTGAAATGAGTGACCTGATCCTCTGAGCATCTGGAGTGGTTTAGAGAATACCTGGGTTTGGGTGAAAGTAGCAACAAGCGAAATGACAGGTCCTCTCCAAACCTCAGCCTGGGGTTGGTCCACAGATGGCTCTGGAGTGTAACAGGTTTTATGGCCAGATCAGAAGTAAATCTACAGACTGGTTTCTTGCCCAGTGCTGGCCAGAGGCTGCAGTCTGTTCTCTTTACACTTAGTCAACAAACATTTTAGAATCCAAGGCTTGGTTATAGCACATCTGAATGCAAAACTGAAGCCGAGCTGTAACCTCAACCTAATGGGGTCTCTGAATGCAGCCATGTAATTTCAGTCTCTTGCCTGGTACCATTCATTTCCCCTATTGGATGGAAATACTGGAGTTATTAACCATTTCAAACCTACTGTCAGAGCGCATATGGAGCTTTTCATACAATTCCTTCAAATTCTGTGTTTTACTTACTTAGGAATGCTCCTGACAAGTATATATACTTAAAGAGCAAAATTTTGCACACGGAGTTGTGTTTGTATTTTGCTCTGTGGATTTGCTGTCATTAACAAAATTCTCCACTTTGTGGCATTTTATGCTTATTCTAGTAAATATTGCTGTCAAAGGGCTTAAAAGCAGCCTGTGTTGTCTAGCACAGGTTCAAACCTGCCGAAGTGACAGCATCCTGTGCTTTCAACTCGTACTCTGGGATTTGCAGAGTTGTGAGGGTGCCTCGGGACGGGTCTGGTTGCTCATCTCTCCTCTGGTTCCTCATCTCTCCTCTGGTGATGGCTGGAAATGGCTGTTTGGGCAGGTCAGGCTGCCCAGGTGGTGAGAGCCTTCCCCTGGGACCTGCCACCACCTCCGCAGGGAGCATCAGGGCTGGGCTCTGCTGCAGAGCTTGGGGGTAACGGTGGCTCAGGCACCCAACGGGCACCAGGAATTCTGAAGCTCAGTCCCCGAGCAAGGCAGTGCTGCTGCTTCTCTGGGGGACTCCAGAGGAGGGTTGTGCAATGAGACACTGGAAATGAGGGTTTGGCCTTCACCAGAAACAAAACCACCCCAAAATTGTAACTTGCTTGGAAGTTTGTGGCTAAGCAAAGCGCTGGCTCACTAGCTTTGCCCCTTACTTAAAAAGAAAAAAAAGAAAAAGAAAAAGACATGTTTATTTTGATGCTGTTCATAAAGCAGAATTTAATTTTAGGCTATCTCTGGAAATGAAACATGCTTCATGTTCACTGGGCATCTTTGTTCTCTCTTATCCCATGAACAATTTATTGTGGGTGCACCCAGATGGGCAGGACCTTGCACGGGCACACAGCAGCCCTTGCTTCTGGAAAGTGAGCAAACCCTACTGCATTTCCCTTTCTGCAAGCAGAAAAAAAACCCCAGAAGCTGTTTAAGATGTGAGCATAGTGAGGCCTCCAGTGATACATGAAAGCCGTGTTGTGGTAGGTGCTTGGAAGTTAGTATGTTTTCATATTTCTCTTCAATTTATCTGATCCTTTTGACACCTCTGCCCTGTCACGTCTCCAGAATTGTTACATGGCTTCAAGCCACTTGTGTCCCTAGAGCTTAATTCCTAGTATTGACAGTAGTGCAGCTTGTGGGGGTTTTCTTCCCTCCTTTCATGATGTGAAAAATATCTTGTACATGGAGCATCTGTTATTTGCTGAAGGCAGTGATGGGGATAGTGATGGTGCCCAGCCCTTTCAGTGTGTTACGTGAACTCACAGCACCTTGATACCTCCACGGTGGCAAGAGAATAAGCTTATTCCTAGGGTTCAGGATGCTGTTTGCTTGGGTTTGTGCTTTCTGGGCTTAAAGATCCTCACCAGGAATCATATCTGTTAGATGATGGGCATCCCTGTGGCTGTCCACCTCGTGGTCCAGCTGGGGGGGGTCCGTGCGGGCAGAAGCACGAGGGTGAAGTGCAGTGGTGTCGGTGGGATGGAGCTGCGTGGGCAGGGTCCGTTCCCACATTGCCTTGTTTACCTTGGCTGCTCATTATATTCTCCCTACGTTCCTCATGGAAGATTCCATTTTTTGCAAGAGGGATGAGCTCATTCGTTTATATGGAAAAAAAGAAAAGCAGCCGTTCTGCTTATTAATCCTCTCTGCAATCATCCCGATATGCACAACTTGCCTGTTATTAGAGGGAAATGTATGCGTGGCATCCAGCGCTCACGTGCATTTGCATTTCAAATCAGCTGAGTCAACACAATATAATGGTCCTGTCTGGAGGTCCTTAGGGAGCCACAGTAGCTGACAATGTGTGCTTAAAGGGAGGGTCTGCTTTTCTTCTTCTTCTTCTTTTTTTTTTTTTTTTTTCTTTTAAAGCGGGTTTCAATAGCCAATAGTCCTGTATGAGAGGCGCCTGCACCCTCGCTGCTTGGACCACTGATGTTCAGCAGACGATTAGCCTGTCACAGTGGCTGGGATTTGATTTTATTTTATAAATAACGTTCATCTGGACCAAAGGGGGATAAAAAAAAAAAAAAAAAAAAAGAAAATAACTGGCAACAGTTCAGAGAAGAGAAGCTGCCGCTGAAGTGTTTCTGCTTGTGCTGCCACTGATGCAAGCAGCTGTTTCCATCTGCACTGCAGCATTGCAGCCTCTCCTCGGCCAGAGCTCGCCGGGCTCCTCGCTGGTGGGATTTGGGAGGAACCTGGCCTTGCTGGCGTCTAGCTCCAAGCCAAGGGCACGCCGAGGATGGGAGGGTCGCAGTCCCTGCAGCAGGCACAGACAGGTAGCCTGAACCGGGAACCGTCAGAGGCCATGTAAGTGTGCATTCCCTTTGCTCTCCTCCTTTTTTTCCTCTCTCTCTACCCCTGGGCCTGCAGCCGTTCTGCACTTAACCTGTGCCGTGCGTTAAGGAGCTGACTTTTGTGTCTGAGGCCTTTGTTTAGTGCTAATTGCGTTCAGCCGGAGGCATAGTTAAGCTTTTTTTGCTAAATATCACGCGTTATATTTTATACCGCTTTCCCAGTACGAAGGCACCTCTCTTGGGCTGGCCACCTCCATTCATTGGTGTCGAGCCATAGCTGTGTACCATATGTTTTGTCTTTTTATGTTTTGGATGCGTAATCAATCAAACACAATGACCATTTCCAGCGAACAAAAAGCCAACCCCTTCCCCCCTCCCAGACCCACCACCTCTGTGTTTTCTCTTTAAAACACACAGCATGGAGCTGCGTTTCGCTGGCTTTTTTTCAGAGCTTCTTTTTGCTTTTCTCTATAAAGATGCTGCTTTTCAGGTCACATCACCCTTGTCAGCATCCGTCCCTGTCATGGTATTATATCCTCTGATGAATCATAAGGAAGGTGTCCTTAGGTCTCTTCTCACTGAAGGCCAACTCTGAGAGATTCACTGGGGGAAGGGAGGAAAAAACAGGCAATTATTGCTTATTCGGACCAAGTTATCACTTCTTCAGATGGCTAAATCATCTATGAAAGTACACAAATATGTGTGTGCATGCAGAAATAGCAGAGTCATTTCCCATTCGTGAATAGGATTTTGTCATTTATTGATTGAGGATTTATTGGTTTACTTAGCCAACAGTCTCTTCTCCCTAACCCTCCACCCCAAACTACTAAGCTGGTGTGCTGGAGCACAGACCTTCCCTCTGAATGAATTTTTAGAGGAATTGCCTTGTCTGCTATTGTCATCTCAGTTACATAAATCACATTTATCTAACATGTCTGAACACTGAGTTCATTTCTGATCATGTATTTTGGTAAGTTTGAGGTGTGTATCCACTAGGGCTGGTCTATAAACCAGCCTAATGTAGGTCTCTTAGATTTATTTTTTTGAACGTAATGTCTGCTTGTTAAGGTAGATCTGATCAGAGTTGAGACATCATTTGTACATTTGAGATAAGTGCTTCAGAGTCATCGGGGAATGATAGAGCAGTGACTGATAGTTGTGCCTCTGTAATGGGCCTTACCAGTAGGTATATGCTCCCCATCACACATCCCAGTATATCAGCAGCTGGCTTTGCTTGATACTGTCTTGTTATATTTGCAAGATACAGGCCCAACAGCATTTCTGCATCCTTTGTTCCTTTGATATATGGCGTCACCAATTAAGATTTTTTTTTTCTGCATAGTTCCATCTTCTGTGATACTGACACTCATATATACAACGTCTGTTTTAATGATACGGGGCAATAAACTAATGCCTCAGTGTCCTTCAAGTACTGTAAATTACGTTTTCATCTGCACAAACTGGTGTTGATTTTTAACAGTGATCCAAGGACTGGGCAATAAAAGAGATGTAGCTAAAGCAGGGTTCAGTGGTTTTTATATACAATTTTCACAGCCTTTTAAGGATGCATTCTGCTGAAGAACATATTGATCAGGGTATGTGTGTATATACATATATGTATATATTTTGGGGGCACTTATATTTTCAATTATATTTTCATCTCTTTCAATGACTCCTTTTATATATAAATATCCTTATCTTTTGCAGTTAGTCATTCCTGTGGGGTTTCAATATGATCTTTTAAGGCCCAGCTTAATCGACAGATACACTTTTAGCACAGGCGTCATCCAGTAACTGTTGATGTCCTTGGAAGAGTTTGTGAAAGGTATTACTCATCTTGTATTAAATAAATCACTAAGAGAGTGTGCCATTTTCTTAACTCCAACTACATAGCCTTTAAAATAAGGTAGGTATGGAGATATCTCCTTATCCTTGAGAAAGTATGGGCCTGTTTTCTCAAAACAAGAACCTCCTCATGGCGTGTCATGGCAGTCAGTTCTGCTCCGAGGTTTTGACTTTGTACCCTAATAATTATAACTTGTACCAACGCTTTTTTAATGAGGTTGCATTTAACTTACTTTGCACGCACAAGCAAATTCCTTAATGGCAGTGATAGTTCAGAGGCAAAAACATCTGGCCATGTCCCAGGCGAGTTGGGCAATGGCCGGTGTGGTTACAGCATCCCTGAAGTCATCATTTTAGCCATCAGCAGAGGCCGAGTGTTTAATGGACACAACCTCTAAACAAAGGGAAAGCAGAGGTGGATTTGGTTGCCCCGAGCTCATTAGATTAGAGGGGTGTAAATCAGAAACGATTAGTGAAATAGACTTATGTTAGATCAAAAAAGTGGAGAGACAAACAATTCCCATAAATAGCTGCTGGTTTGGGAGTTTCTCCAAAGTGTCCTACGATGGACTTTGTTGCTAAACATTAGCAAAAGTCGTAGAGAGAAATTGATGATAACTGATGCTGAAAAGGGGTCTAGGTTAAGATTTTAGAGTGTATCCATGATTAAATATGCTCTTTTTCTATGTGTATGCCAATTTCCCAATTATAATGTAAATTTGTTTCAGCCAAGGTAAAAGTATTTGTAATAAACCCACTATTGATGGTGACAGCTGGAGTATTCTCTCGTTCATGGTCGATTGTTAGCAGCTCAGTCACTGGCAGTAGGCAATTGTCCTTTTATTTAAAGAAAAAAAAAAAAAGAAGTCAATTTTGAATGATGAAAAAGGGAAAGCCCAAGGGAAGCCCGTGACAATAAAAGTTAACTGGGGATGAAAGCGGTGTGGTTCAGACCTCGCGATGGAGATGAGAAGCGCTGTCATGTGCTCTGCAAATTGCAGCAGGCACCCCGGTGGCCACAGATTTAGCTAAATCAAGGGCACATTTCAGTCAGATAATAGGAATGGGCTCACTTGAAATAAAAGCAGGTGACAGTGTGAGGATGTTTAGTGTGCAAGAGGGTACATGCTTGCACCCCGTGCTCTTGTGACCATGTCCTCGCCTGCGCTGTTTGTCCTGCTGAGGATGTGAACAGGATTTGTTTTGCCAAGCGCTGTCACTGATATATCGGTGGGTTTCTTTTTAATAGCAATGTGTTTCTATCTCTTGGTAATGCTTCTTGAGAATTAGAAGACTGGAAATGGTAGGTTTGGAAACGTTGGTAGCTCTTAGCCAATTGTCATCTGTGAATCATTATTTTTTTCTCTGATGGAGAGGGTTCCTTTCTCCTGAGCGCGAACCACACCTTCCTTTTGTGGAGTGTTGTGGTCACTGTCAGCAACTGGACAGGATTTATGTTCAGTGCCCGTTTCTTGATCAGCCAAAGGGCTGATGGTGTGTTATTTCCTCCCATCGGGAGCTCTCCGTGCTGCGTCTCGATCATTTTCATCCCTTGCCAATCCAAGAGGAAAATGACTGAAGACCGAGCCAGCTCCCACTGAAATGGATGGTGAAACACCCACTGACTTCGGTGGGAGCTGGATCAGCCTCCAAGAAAGAAATGGAATGTTACTGATCATTGGTAGCAGGCCAAGATGTTGGTGCCCCTGTGGGTTGTTTCAATATTTCTTCTGCTGCCTGGTCTTTTCATTTGTTTGTTGGTTGCTGAAAGGACTCAGAAAAATGAGTTGACTCAGCCTTGTGCATAAGAGATGGGAGCAGCTGGTCGGTGTGTACACGTGTATGTACATATGTATATAGAAAAGTTATTTGTGCATACATACAAAAACGCAGCCCTTGCTTGCTACCATGTTTTTTATTTTTCTATCATCTCCGGAACTTAAAAGAGTCCACTGTATGGTTCTTAAAAGTTTGAAAGAAATTAATCTGGTAAAATATTTACACAGTTTTATATGCTCATTCATAGGAAAACCATCTTAATGAATACGTACATCGAAGAGTGGGAGATATATATATTAAAAGTATTGAAAATAATTTGGGTCTTGGAAGGAAGGGAGGCTTCTTTTACTGAATTAGTGTTTAGTCAGAGTTAATCCCTTGACAGATAGTTCTGCCTATTGTAAGTGTTCTCTGCAAATTTGTTTTCTTCTTCCTCTTCTTGACACTCATCAGTAACCATCCCCATCAGTAAGTCGAGCACACTCTATCTCTTAGTTTTATCTACTAAACAGTGTGAATTGCTGGAAGACATGGGGGTGTCTTACTTAAGAGAACAGACCAGAAGTAACGAGGAAGTTCTCATGTCGATCTTCCCTGTCTTTTATTCCAGCCTCCCTTATTTGAGCCCAAAGGATCTCATTTCTGAAGTCAATGACAGCGCTTCCTTTGATAGGAGAGGTTATTACATCAACCACTACATCTGTCACTAGAAGTAGGCAGGTCACACTTAGACTTGAAAACAAAATAAAAAGACCCTGGAATCGCTCACCCTTCTATTAGCAAGCCATCCCTCACATCTGGCAAATGTGTGTATATTATAAAGCTCTTGATGTGAATGGTGTGCCCTGTGCCATGCGTAATGGAGCTCCTGTCATCTATTATGTGGTGTGACATACGGGCAAATTGGAAGATACAAAGTGATGGGAGGCAGTAAAAACCATGAATGAAAGGGCGGCGTTCCCGCACGTGCAGCGGGGCTGTCGCTCGGAGCCGTTCCCTGTCTGCTCTTGCCTTTGGCTTTGCTTGACCCAGCAGTCAAAGGAACTGCTGGTTACATTAAATCAAAGATGCTCTTCGGTCCCATGTGTTTCAAGAGGTAACAGTCTGGGTGCTTACAATGCTTCTCTAACGTGTTTATAGTACGTGGAAAAGTGGTTGTGTCTATTATAAACACATTTCCTTTGTTTTAAGACCTTACACCTATAGAGAGTGTTTCTATTTGGTAATGTCTTAGATACCACTTCCTTACCCATCTCTAATGCCTTGAAAGAATTTAGCTATGTAACAAACTTATTTCATCCTGGCTTTTCGGTGGCAAAAGGCAGAATTGTAATTACAGATAGAATTTCAATGCAGTTTGCGTTTTGTTTGAGAAAGTGGGTGTGTTTGCTGTAAGAAACAAACAAATAATTTTTTTACTATGGAAAAACTTCTAAGAAAAGAAAGTATCATTTCCCTTCAGATCCTTAAATGCTCTGAAGCAACCCTCTGAATTTAGCAGCAGACTGTGGAGATCATGTTTTTTACATCTAGTAGCACCAGAGAGCCAGCTTAATGGGAAAAAAAATTGAGTTTGTTTCCTTTTTCCACCACAGTCTGAGGTTTCAAAGGTTTCTTTTAAGACACGTTTTGGCCTGAGAGCCCTCATTCCTGCTGATACTGGACAAGTTAGTAAGATCCCTCCTTAGCTCTAGAAACCAAAGTGGAGTTTGCAGCGTAGACTGTCTAAACCTGTAGCGTGTAAACTGAATTTTGGTTTAAGCACCTGTAGGTGTCTGTGGGACAGACCTCGGGGTAATTGTAGAGCTCTGTGGGTTTAGTTTGTTGCTTCCCCACAGGACTGTTTGCTGCAGCTCCTCTCCCTCTGCCACGAGGGGAGATGGATTAGGATGATTAAGGAGATGGATGGTGCCTGGGAAGCTTCTCCCTTTCCGGAGGAGGAACTGGGGCTGCTGGTTCTACTGGGTTAAAAAGTCAACTTTCAGAAAATCTGGGGCTTTCCATTTCAAGCTTATTTGGTTCTGATTAAACAGAAGCCTTAGAATTATATTCAAATTTACAAGATAGGGATTTCCTAAACAAAAGAAGCTTGTTCCTAGGGCTAGATACAGACCAGATTGCATCTGGAACCTTGCAGTAGTTAGAATCAGCTCCTGCTTTTGAGTTTTGATTTCCTTCAGCACAGAAACCTGCACTTATTGGTCTTGTTAATAACAGTTCATTGCTCTCATTAGAAATGAGTCCCAGTGCAGTGCTGGGAAAAGGGTTTGGTTGCTAAAGGAGGGGGAGGATGAGCAAGGAATTTGAATCCCTTTGTTTAATTTCCCAAGTGCAGGACCGTCCCTATCCAAAGCAGGAGCCTGGGAAGAGAAGGATTTAGTGCTGTTTTTCCTTACCTGGGAAGAGAAGATTTTTTAGCACTGATGTTCCTCATCTCAGAGCTGTGGGCAGGCCAGCTGGGTGCCAGCTGGTGAGGTGCCATCACACATCAGGGATTGCTTTTTCCAGCAGGCTGTTGTGCTGAGTCGGCACTTCCCCGAGCTGGGCGTTCAGGCAGCACCTACCCAGGCGGGGGGTTCATTGTGGTGGGAGCTGGAGCAGCCCCACAGGAGGGGTGACACTGCAGCTCTGCTGAGGTTGAGGAGACATCTCCCAGAGCTACAGCGGCAGCAGAAGGATCACAGCCACCCCCGAGTCAGGACATGAAATTATTATGGCCTGATGAAAGATTTTTTCTGTTGTTGTTACGAGGTTGAGATGGTTTTTGTCCTTTCCTCCTGTTGTGTCCTGGCTGTGTTTCTATCCATGCAGCTGGGAATAAACATCAGTGAGGATCTGTGATTCACGGAGGCTGAGCCAGGGTGAAATAGGCAGAATATGGAGCAGCTTGGGGGCAGAGGGACTATTCTCTCCCTTCTTTCCCTTTGAGCGCAGGGACTCCCCACCTCCCTTCTTCTCCACCCTCCATATAGTCCTTATCTCCTTTCCAAAAGGCAGGGGGATTGGAATGAGATGAGCTTAAAGGTCCCTTCCAACCCAAAGCGTTCTGTGATTCGGTGAATACAGTCTGATTTCCACATCTCACTCTTTTCACGATCTATTCTCCACGCCTCACAAGACAAACCATTCCCCCAGGGATTACGGGTGTCATGTATTCCTCTTTGCACTTCACAGTTGCTCTTTTGTCCCCAGGTCCTGCCTCTGAGCAGGGTGACAGAGCAGAGATGTGGCTCTGGAGAGACTCGTTGCGTTTAAAAGGTGGTTCCAATAAGTAAAGCAATTTCAAACCTATGGCTCTGGCTCCCGATGAATTATTGATTATTTTCCCTGGAAGCCATCGTGTGATGCTGTACAGCAGTGAGCACAGGCACAGGGATGCTTTCTGAGGAGATAGTTAATGGGATGTTTTTTCCTGGGTTAAAACTTCAGAGCTTGTTACCAAAGGCAGAGGAAAGGTATTTGCTGTGGGTATTAAATACTTAATTAGCTACCAATTCAAACACCGATCCCTACCCTTGTAGGTGAATAAAGTGCAGCACTGATTGGGATTATTGTGTATTGACTGATTATAGCTGTATATGTGATATTTTCTATCTTGGATATTAGGGTATCCTGCATCTTTACTGTTTCTTCTCATCTCTTCAGAGATTTGTGTGTTTGGATATTTAGCAGCCTCCAGGGATTTAGGGACACACGAGTATATTTGCTGTTGTGATGGCTGAAGATGAGCGCCTTTAATTAAATGGTATTTTCCTGTTGTTCCTCTGAGAATGAAGCATCTGCCTGAAAAGTGCAGAGGGATTAAAAAAAATATTCTTCAATTTGGAGCCCTGTTTCTCCAACGTAGATGTTTCCATTATTCAGACCGAAGCCAATAAAAGGGAAGGCAGGCTGGCCAGAAAGGATGGGGGCTGGCTTCATTATTCATTTATATCAGCAGTGTTGAAAAACACACCCCGTTAGATCTCAGGAAAAGCAATAAAAAGGCAAAATGTAACATGATTTAAAGCAATATGGGGAACTTCTTGCTAATCAGTTAGAAAAAATGATTTAAGTAGTTTGAAGTGCTGCTGTAAGTACGCCATGCTGTATCTCTCAGGCTTTTTTTCCTTCAGATGTGGCTTCCCACAGCTTGAGACATTTCTTTCTGGTTGCTGTGTGAAAGCAGGAAATGGCTTTTGTTGGGGGAGTGTGAATTTGGCTTCTGCACAAAATGCTCTCAAAATCGCTGAATAAACAAGCAGAAAAAGCAGGAAAAAATAATTCCTTCTTCCCCTATCAGTTATGGTAGGAAGATTACTTACAATACAATAGGTTAAAAAACAAAAATCGACATTATTTTTAAGGTGATTGTGCCATTTTAATTCTGCTCCACTGCAGTTCTAGTCCTGTTCTCTAAATATAACCGTCCTGTGAGGAAAAATTGGCCATTTAATAGTAAGTGATTAATGTTTAAGGGATTCACAAGTTTCTTTTTGCAATCGATTCCAGAAGATATGTTTCCAAACTGACCTGTGTGGTTTGGATAACACTCAAGCTATTATTTTCCATTACTAAAAGCCCACATAATGATCTGAAAAGGGAAGCCATAGCATTTTTTTTCTGTTATTTCACCTATTTGGAAATAGAAAATCCGTATTTTTATATCTTGGCTCAGGCAATAAGTTGTCCAAGGACCTGCCGTTGGAGGTTGAATGTTCTCGGAAGAGCAGTGAAGCCACCCAGCAGTTTTACATCAGTAGCAGGATAGAACTGAGCCATATTTACCCTTTCACACCAAATTTGCAGTGATGTAAATCATTAGCAGTTCAACGGAACTGCCTGAGATGCTCTGGGGCAGCAGAGGACGTTTCACCCTTGGGCTGATGGTGGGAGAAACACAAAGCTGCACAAAGCAGGGGATGGCCCTGGCTTCCTCTGCATGTGATGCAGAATTGTGTCCCTGAATTAAACCTCCTGCTTGTCATGGCACATCGCTTGTGGGCCCAGAAATATCACTTTTGATGTAATAGTGATTATTTTTCTGGGGAGCCATGTCTTCCCTGGGTCTTGTAGGAATATTTATGCTGAAATAATATTAAAAGCCTTTTCTGCAGAGGAGCGCCTGCCCTGCTTCCTGCACGCAGCCGTGTCAATGTGAGTTCTTGTGTAATTGCACTGCACTAAAGTAGGTCTTTGTCATTTCAGTGGAATGGGATTTATTTGATAAAAGCTTTATTCTTAAGCGGGAACTGCAAAGGATGCTTCTCCACCGCCTCGTAGCTCAGGCCATAAAATGAACACGTGACATTTATCCTGCTCTTACGTTGGGTGAAACACCTCTGGTGAGTGAGAAACTGCAGATGATTTTGTGGAATATGACTTTTGCTGCAGAAACCCATGAATGCAAAGCATAATTCCTATTTAAACTTCCCAGCTTTGACTGCGATATGCTCTTCCGTAAAAACCTTTTTTTTTTAAAAAAAAAAAAAGCTATTTTTTTTGCCCTACAGTATTGTTTTTACCAGGGTTTTAATGTAGACAGACAGCAGGATAAAGAATGAAGATACCTAGGAAATTTAATTTCATCCCAGTTTGAGGATTTCTTGTATAAATTTGTATTAAATTGCCATGATTAAAGAAGCTGGAGATGTACCTGTTTTTCACTGAGCCATATCCAGTTTTAAAGAGAAAATTAAGAGATATGTATATGCCAGCAATGGTGAGTGTTATAAAGTAAGACTAATTTTACTCTCTAGCATTAAGTCTAAGCTGAGATACCCTGTGATGGAATGATTGGGTTTTTTTGATGGTCAGACTTTGCAAATCAGAAAGGATAAAATACGGCGCTGATGTTGCAATGCAGGTGAGTAGCACAAGGTGTAAGTGCCCTTTCTGGTACATATATGATGTGTATTGTGTACATACACCATACGTGTCAGCAGACAACAGTATCCCCCCGTAAGGTGATGTACGTGCTTAGTGCAGACTCAGCACCAGAAAGCTGTGAATTCCCACTGACTTCTGGTGTACTCTGGAGCATTTCCATTTCACTGGAGCAGGCCCTCAGAGATCAATACGCTCTGGTTTTCCTGTGGCTACCTTGGGACTGCCAAACATTATTTTAGTTTCTTTGCAAGGCTTGGTGCTCACCTTGTGTTGGCAAATCAGCAGTAATGTTCCAGTGGGACAATGGTGCCGTTCCAGTAGGGGCAGGAGGTGAGCTGAAGGCAAGGTCGGTGATCTGACTGTTTCCATCTCAGCAACCTCTTCTTGTGACCCATTTTGTGGTTTGTTGTGAATTTATTTAATTATAGGATAGATGATCTTCTCCCTGAGTACCCTCACAACAGCGTGAGGGAAGCCCATTAATAGTTAATGGTCAGAAATGTGTCCCTAAAGGATCCGTCTTGTAAATGGAGTCTGGTGACATGTAAGTGGCATGTTTGTACCTCCCCTGGCTCCTGACTCGATGTGAGCATCAGATCCAGCACTGAGAACCTTCCCCACGGGGGAGAAGGGGCACAGCCAGGGGCTTTCAGTGGCCCCTGCAAAGTCACCGACCCTTCGGCTTTGCTGGGCGAGGTGAAGGTTGCTGGGTTTGCTCTGGGCAGAACATTTTCAGAGCTGCCTGCACTGTTGAATCCTTTTGAGAAGTTCTATCGTTTTAATGGTATGTTTTATTTGAGAGAAGGGAAGCGTTTGTGAGGTTTATGTCTCTCACCACTTCTACTGGGGTTGGTTTTTCATGCAGTGCGTTTAACAGGTCCTTGGATGCTGGGTTTGACAAGTCAACTCATTCAGATACCAAATATTAATATCTAGTACCTAAAATAACTGGATGAATCTACCATTATTTCGGTTTTCTATATGTTGGCAATGCATAGAAAGCGAATATTAAAATTTTAAAAATGTAATGTTATTTCATATTCAAAACCTCTAGGTGAGTGGTGACATAGCGAACAATTGCCATGTCACAAGAGGCTAATTAACGTGGAATGTCACGTTAGCTACAAGTCACCGAGTACGCAAATACCATACAAAAATGATAGCATACAAAGCTGACATGTCTTTGATATTATCCTCCCCTAGTGCTGGGATGGAAAAATGCCCTTTTGTTGTAACTGTAGCGTAGTCCTGGTCCCTGTGAGTAGGCGCTGGGGTCAGCTAATGGCTGGTGGCCTGAACTGGTAACTGGATCTCCAGGAAAGGAATTACCATTTAGGCTCTCTTGGTGATTTTGAATTATGATCCAGAGCTGTGTTTGAAAGAGTCTGGAGGGGGAAAAAAAAAAAAAAAAGGAAAAAAGATTCTATGTGTCTGTGCGTTACAGAGCTGTGTAACTGCCATCTGAGTGGTACCACAAGGTGAATTATTGTGGTATGAAGAGATTGTCTTTCATTGAATTTTATTTAAACAGAAGAATAAACCTCCTCAAATGTAATGTGTACCGAGGAGTCTTTCTCCCCCTCTGGACTGTGTGTACGTCCACGGCAAGAAGCTGTGGGTGCCCTGAGGAGAGCCCAGCATCGGTGGATAAGGCCAACAAGGGGGATGCAGAAGTGAACTGGCCAGGACCACGTACGTGCAGCGGTTCAGCCGCAGAGGTTAGAGGATCTAGGGATCCCTTTCATTCCCGTGGAATAAAACCAGAGCGCAGAGTTGCATTGGTTTTACGGCTGTAGTGTAAATATTGGAAGCACCCAAGGCAGATGGCAGGGTTCCCAATGCAGCTGAAGGTCACGGCTCCGTTGCAAACTACTTTTTAATGAATCAAGTTTCCAAGTGACAACTGGGGTGACCTCACCTCGGTGGCTGTCGTGCCCGAAGNAATGCAGCTGAAGGTCACGGCTCCGTTGCAAACTACTTTTTAATGAATCAAGTTTCCAAGTGACAACTGGGGTGACCTCACCTCGGTGGCTGTCGTGCCTGAAGAGGGCAAACAGTGAGGGGAGGCAGTGGAACGAAGAAATCTCATTCTTGCTTACTGAGCGCTTTCCAGCTACGGTGACCAAAAGGCAATTTTTCATTCTGAAATCAGAGAGGACTTAAAATTATAAGCATCTGTGGTTCACAAAAAAAAAAAAAGGGTAGTGTAACTTATGAGGCTGGATTTCCGCAAGGGCAAAGGTGAAGAGGAGAAGTCAACCCTAGTGATTCCCTTCAGTGTTTCCTCTGGAGATTGATGTAACGAGCTGAGCAAGACCTCAAAGTTCCCAGCGGAGAGTGGGAGTGCTCCTGCTCCACGAGCTGCTGTGATGCTGCCAGAGTTGTGTTGGACTAGGATCATTCTTGGGTTTCTCGGTTCTCCCCAGCTTGTCGACCCCATCTGCATAAGTTACATTTTCTGTTTAGTGGCGTCTTTTGAGAAGGGAAAGGAAAGGGATGGACTGAAAGAATATTTCTAGTCACTTTGTATTCTTTCACTGTCGCTTAATCATGTTGTAGCTTCTACAATCTACACCTTTTTTTGCCTCTTACATACAAAACCCAAAGGATACAGATGTAAAGGTGTGAAATATGCTATCAAGGCAAGCTCCCGCTAATTTCCCAAGCTAAAAGGATGCGTGAATGTATGTTCCTTCCTGTAGCCTTTACTTCCTTCCCAAAAAACTAGTCCTGCAGACCCAGACTCTGCATTTCCATGCCCTGACTCCACAACGTTACGAGCTGGGGCCAGCAAAGGAGTCCTCCGTCTCTCAAACCCATGTGTCCCATCTCCCCCTGCTTCTTCCTTGGCTGGAGCTTCAGAACAATATTCTAGGTGATTCTAGGGCTCTGCCTTTTGTGAGAGCCTGCCCACAGCTGGATCCAGAACCGGTGCCGATTCTCACGGCGTATCGCAATTTGGCACTCTGGTTTAAACACCACGGACTTCACGGCAGCGTTATTTTCTTTCCACGTGTTCCATGTATTTCTCAGAGAAAAGGCATTATGAATAGAACTGGCTGAAATGTGTAATTTCCTTTTCACAGGAAATCCTGTTGTTCTGGGAAATTCTTTACAGTCCTACTTTGGAACTGTAAGAATTCTTAAAAATACCCTACGCAAGAGAGACCATCCGTGTTCTCACTAAGGAAAACTGAACACAGGATCTCATTTTTCCAGGATATATGTATTGTAGACCTTGGAGCGTAGTCCTGGGACGTGCTTCCAGGCCTTATGCTCTCTCCCAGATCCAAGGCTATGACAAAGAACATTTCCCTGGTATTCAGCTTCCCTTCATATTTCTTTGTTAAATACCGTATTTTGCCAGCATGATTTCTTCTCATAAACTCAGTGGCATTTGGATTAAGGTTGAGACAATTCTGTCTTGATTCTACTGCTGCTTATGGAGGGATGCAGCTGAAAATTAGGAGTATTGCATCAGAATTTGTTGGGGATTGTTAAATATTAGGAAAACAAAGCTTTGTCCTGGAACTTGGGCACCACAGCTCTCTGTCCACAGACCCGGGAGGTTCTCCAAGGTGGAGGCTCATACAGTGAACAAAAAAGACCAGACATTTCTCCTTACATCAAATGCTTATGCCCAACTTATCCAAGGAAGAGACCAAGTAAACAAAGGCAGCTCATTTAAAAGGGGGATAAATGTGCACAGAGCCTCTCCATCACTTAAAGGAGGAGGACACAGAACTGCTCCATCAAGCCAGTTTTTACAAAGCAGTTAAGAATATAAGTAGGACATGAAAACAGAGTGGTTTTACAATTCCAGTTAGATCACATATGTCTGTAAATTTACTGCATCTGTTACATGTGCTATACAGTTTGGAAAAAGGGGTCTAAACATGTGCAACCATTATTATTTCAGTATTACAGAACAACAGTCTGGGTTCGAAATAGAGTAAAGCATTAATTAAGTGCAGCACAGTGCAGAATTATGTGAAAGCCTAAGAGATGTGAATTACCTTTCATTTTGTTGGATTAGATGATAACTTTCTATGGGGCTTTTTAGTGACACAAGAAGCATTTCTCTACTGGGAAAATATCACACTACTCTTTGATACTTCAACTTAAAAGTTTCCTGAAGCAGGAAGAGAAAGCGTTATTTTGCTGAGTACCTATTGTGCAGCTTTATTTACAGAAGCTCTTTGTTTGCAGCTGTTCTTAAGCTTTAAATATTTTGAACTTAACACATGGTGCACCTTTGAAGGGATATAATTTAAAATGCTGCAGCCTGCCTCTTCCAGCTTGGCTGGTCTGTGGCCTGATGAATGAGTATGGTTCAAGCAATGGCACAAAGAAGGAATTTTGGGGAGCTGCAGCAATGGATTTAATTGAAAGCCAAGCACAGTATTTTTGAGCAGTTCCGCAGGCAGTGACATAAGTTTGGGGAGAAAAAAAAAAATCTCCAAAAACCCCTAAAGCAAATATTCTAAGCTTGTAAAACGCCTTTAGCAGGAGGAGAGGTGATGAGACAGGGTGCGAGGAGGTGGTAGCTCTCCCTGGGATTCTGCAGGGACAGTTAGGGAGAATCAGGTCCTCTGTGCTCCTCAAGCTGTCAGGGGGGACATCGGGGTCTTTTCTTCCCCAGTTCCCCGAAGGCTTGATGCTGCGATAGATTTAGGCAAATGGAATGGAATGCAAAGCCTGTACTTTCACTTCTCCTGACATCGAGCTGCTTAAAATAATCACGAGCTTTGAGAAACCACGGAGTCTGGCAGCTCGGAGTTATCTTTTTAACTTGAAGAAAACGAGAGGAGTCCTTGATTCAGGGAGGTTTGTAGGGTGCTGCTGGGGGATGAAATGGCTTTTAATTTCATGGCAAATTTTGTCCCCATTGAACTGGCGTGCGGGGTGGGGACAGCCGTGAGGAGCAGTGGGGACCACAGCCGTGCAAAGAGTCGCTGGAATTAAGCAAATCAGTCCTGTCCTCTAGGAAACTGTCATATTCAATGCACTTTATTACAGACCAGCAGTAAAAATCTCCATCTGAGCAACAGAAATGCTTATTGAACATATGTTCAGTGCATATTGAATATGACACCATTGTTACTGCATTCCATGCCCTCAAAAGAAGAAATATTTTAAATTTAGGTAAAATTTAGTCTCTGCTTGGTTTAAGGACAAGTAAGATCTGTAGTTTTCACATCAGGAAGGACAGTATCCTGCTGTAAGAGCAAATGGTGTGATCCTGGGTGGTTTAGATCTTCACTTAATGTTCAGGTTACCCACCATTTTGCAGAGTTGCTGCCTTTAATTTAGATGGCTCCATTTTGGGTGCTGCTGTTTCCTGGCTGGGCTGGCACCAGCCCATCATGGTCCCTACAATTTTTGTGTCTGTGTGAGCACACAGTGCTATCAAAGGATTACTGACAATACCAGGGCTCTGGTGCGTTTTACAGGTTGTCTTACCTCGTGTAACAAACCCATATGGTTACTGTTCAGAAAGGGCTGTGGTAAAATTCTGCTATATTCTGTCGACATCATTATTATTATTTTTCAGTTGATCTAGCTACACTTGTGCCAAGGAGAGTTTCTGAGACTGGCACAGAGATGTCAGTGGTGGTGTCTGTGCGGTCGAGCCACTGGAAAGCAGGATCTGCAGGACAGGTTTATTCCTGAGTGTGTGCTTGCTTTTGTAATGCAAAGAAGTCTTAAGTGACATAAAGACTTATACACAGAGAAGACCAGAGCCCTCATATCGTGCTCTGCAGACCATACAGCAGTGTCAAATCTCCTCTGGGAAATGCAGAGGTAGCCCGGTAGCTGAGGTCGATGCCATCAGCTCAGAAAGCCCTGCTTTTCCAAGTAGACCTGCAAACGTGAACCTTCACTCTGCTCACCAGTCTCTCGTTTGGTTTTCCCCAGGAGCTCTGACTCTGAAGAAGCCTTTGAGACCCCGGAGTCCACCACACCAGTAAAGGCACCACCTTCACCTCCACAGCCACCCCCCGAAGCGGCAGCAGCGGCAGCAGCAGCGGTTGTAGCAGACATAGCAGAACAAGAAATAAAACCCCAGCTGCCCTTGGAAGACACAGGTAACAAGCATGTAATGAGTGGGGCAGGTCACTGGGGCAGGTAAAGCTGTGGGGAGGTGTTTGTGTAAGCACAGGCAAGGAACTGATGCTGATAAAATGTCTTCTGGAAGATTAGTCAGTGACTGCTGGGCATTATCCATGCTAGGAGGAAAAACCCTGTTGCCTCCTGGAATAAAGTATTGGAGAATCTGTCGATAACATTTGATAAATAATAAAGAAAAGAGGAGCTTTCTAGAAAAGCCTTTCTTCTCTTTGAATCAGACTTTGTTCCCTTTTCTCAGAATTGTAGGGTCTTTAGAGAGTCAGATGAGTGGAAAAAGGAGGTGGAAGAGATAGATGCAGGCACCTGGGTGAGCACCATTAACTGTGACAATTAACAGAATGTTATTTTCAAATGTATTGTCACCTGAAACACAAGGTGAACAAAAAACCCATTGAAACAATGGAAATATTTGTATTAGCTTTATAGGAGGAACATGGGAGTATGTGTGTTTGGTTGTGTAATATACATGCATGAAAATTGGTATACACTGGGAAAATAACCTTTAGAAAAGGCATATTGTTTTAAAAAAAACAAAGAAATCCTTTCCCCCAAAAATGTTCTTTGTTCTCCAAATTGACTAATGGAATATGAGGGAGTAGAGAGCACTCTTATTAGCCCAAAATAGCTTTGTTTGGGCTGTCAGGTGACAGCTCAACATTTTAAGACTGAATTCCCCATTATGCTGTTTTCTTTCCCATCTGAAAGCCGTGTCATCTTGATCACCTGGCTAAATCCTATAAAAGGTAATTTTACTCTAAGCAGACTAGAGTTGACTGGTGTTTCCTTTGGAAGGACATGCAGCATTGTCCTGGCAGTGGTTTAGAGCTTCTGTTTCCAGTGTAGAAGTGGGTGCATTTAGCAGCAGGCAAAGGCGATGTCCATGGTCGGTGTGTGTATTATAAAGGCTTTGTTTTAAACTTGGTATTATTGTTATACAAGCTTTGATTTAAACCTTTGGGAAAGTGACAAATAAGTCTAGCAAACGTCTCGAGCCACCTAACACATTTCTGGGACTTACACATTAAGGAATGCTCATTAAGATCGTGATTTATGATACGAGTTTATAAGAAGCTAGAAAGATGTTCATCAAGCTGATTCCAGAAAATGAAAATGAAATGCTGAGACTTTCCTTTCTGCTGTTACAGTTCCCACTTCATTGTAGCAACAACGTGACTCATTCTCCATCTTCTTTCCTTTTTCTAATCTTTTGCAATCTAGTGATTACAAAATAAGTGCTGAGAGAACAAAAGAAGGCATATGCTGAACAGGATTGGAGTGTGTTTTTAATTACTGCAGTAGATTATCTTCAAACCCTTGATTACACATGTGTTTCCCTGGCACATGTGAGTCTCATCTCCCTACATCCCGAATCTCCCCTTTCTTTCTTTCCCATATTTCTAAGGAAGGTAGGGAACTGGCTATGTCTGTTCATAGCCACGTGAACTACACTGAAGGCCATGGGTGGCAGAGATGAAAACGTTTCATTTGCAAAAAAGATTTGTCCATGGGAGGCAAGTTACCACAAACTAAACGGAGCTACGTTCAGCATTACAAAACAATGCAAAATGCAGTTATACAACGGGGTAATTTATGTGCGGGAAGGAAGATGTGTAATGCAGAAAAAATTCGAATGTAGGAGGGCAACACAAAGCATTCATTTGTTTTGGAAACCTTTAGAAGAAATTAATGATACTAAGAGTTTAGCTTAGGTGTTTGCATGCTTCTTTTTCAGTTTTTTCCGTGGTGCCCAGTGACAGGAAAAGAGGTAACGGGCACAAACTTGACCATAGGAGGTTCCATCTAAACATGAGGAGGAACTTCTTTCCTTTGAGGGTGGCTGAGCCCTGGAACAGACTGCCCAAAGAGGTGGTGGAGTCTCCTTCTCTGGAGACATTCAAACCCCACCTGGACACGTTCCTGTGGGACCTGTTCTGGGTGGCTGTGCTTTGGCAGGGAGGTTGGACTAGATGATCTCCAGAGGTCCCTTCCAACCCCGTAGCATTCTGTGATTCTTCAGAACTGTGAACAGTTAAACATTTTGTACTTTATAAGCCACTTGAATAACAGTTACCTTGTAGTTCACATACCTTGTAGGTTGTGTGTGTGGCTGCACACAAAGAGAATGAGACCCCAGGTCATGGGCAGCTGAAGCAGGGTACCTCCTTGGTACCACACAGCTAAATTAATAGATTTCAATAAAAAAGGAATAAGGAATACGGGCAACCAGAGACCTGGCACAGGCATGGGGAGAGGCAGCCACGTCCAGCTGGGTGTCTGAATCACCAGCTGCACGGCTTTGTCTTCTGCATGAGGTTGGTGACAGAACGTGTGCTTGGGTGGAAGGAGGAAGCATAGTAAGGTTTTTTTAAAGGATTATTTCATCTATATCTGACAATAATTACTCCTGCAGACGGTTGCAGTTATGCTGCATGATATCATTAGTGCAACAGCTGGACCCCACTGCTGGAAAGCCAAGAGGAGAGTTTTTAATTAGGTTGACTTCAACGCGTGCTTAATAAATATGATGAAAGTGAAATACAGCTCGACTCATCCTGGGCTTGTGCCAACTCCTGGTGGGGTAAAACCTGCCGCGTGGCTCCAGTCCATCAGCAGCAGAGCAAAAGAGGGGAGTCAATCTGGGGACAAGTCTGGAGGGGAAGAGGAGCAACAGAGCATGGATGGAACTACCTCTGAATCCCAGAGAGTGTCATTAATGAGCCCTTCCACTCCTCCGTAAATACTTCATATGATGTGGGGAACATGGGTTATACTCTTGAGACAAATGATTTTGAGGGTGGTTTTTATTTATTTATTTATTATTTTGATAGTATTTTAAATGATTGTTGCCTGTCTCATCAGCTTCTCACAGCAGTGTTCTCTTCTTCCATGTTCCAGCCATTTGAGCACCAGAAAGTGCCCCAAGCCCATTTTCTCCACAGAAAAGGGTACAAACCCAAATATGCCATTTCTAGCCAGGAATTCCTGTCTGGTCAGGGGCATTTCTTCTTCCCCTCCTGCTGCTTCCCCATTTAATGAATGAATTCAGATTTTATACACAGGGGAGATGCGAGAGCTGTAATGCATAGAGGGGACTCCAGCTCTCACAGGTCTCTCAGGATATGGGAGACCTATTTTCAGGCCTTCCTTGTGCCAGGGAAATTGAGGTCAGGCTTTCCAGTAGAGAGATGATGACCCAGATGAAAACAAACCGAATTTTTGGGATGGAAAATGTTCTTCTTCAGTGTTTTTCCTCTTGAAGCCTGACACAGAAAAATGGAAAATAAACTTGGTATCCAAAGTTTTCTCTCAGAATAAATGGTAAAAGTATTTTTACTGTAATTTTAAAAATATCATTACCAATTGCTTTCATAAGTTCAAAGGCTTCTCATAAGAGGCAGGAGCTTGAAATAAACTGTGTTTCAAAATTTCTAGTATTAGTACTATGTACTATAGGCAGAGTGTCCTTCTCTCCTGAGTTATTTCATGATAATGGAGAATGCGAGTGCATGCTGTATGCATTCGCCAAGGGTTTCTCTTTGTTTTTCTCTAGAAAACAGAATTAGAATTTCATTTCTTCCATATTTGATTTATTAGATTTGGTTAAATTTTGTTTCTGAGCCTTTCAAAATAGTGTTTCATTTTGTTTCCAGCTCAGCAGCGTTAAGGCCTTCTATTTTCAGCCTATTGGATTTTCCCCTGTTTTAGAGATACTTCAGCAAAGAAGAAAATACTCGAGTGTCCTCGTGCTCAGCGCAGCTCCACCACTAGAATAATTTTTTTGTAATTTAAAATGAAAAATATTTTAAAGTGGCTAGAAGTACTTTCTATTTTCTAACCCCTTAATATATTTTCATTATTCATAAAGAAATAGTTCAGATTTAGATTCAATAAACTCATAGCTGGTGCAGATATACCATTTTCTTTTAAATATCCTTAAAACAAATTTGAAGTTGCCTCCAAAGTTTTTGGAAACGTGTCCTTTTGTGAATGTGTCCTGGGAGAGGGCACCCCCTGCGATGCAGTTCGGGATCCCCCAGGGTGTTGCATCCCATCCTGCTGGAAAATTTTGGGGTTTTCTTTTTTGGTTCCTTTTTGTTGGTACTAACAACAGAAATTTGTTTTGGTTGTTAATGAAACAGTCTTATAATAGCTTTCTAGCAGCTTTTGCTTGTGCCGTAATAGTTGACAGATGAAAATGCCAATGGGAAGTTTGGGGTCTTTTGTTGTTGTGTTTGGTTTTGGATTGTTTTTGTTCTTCATACTTGATCCAGGTAAAAATTCTCTGAAATGAGAGAAATTCCCTTATGGAATGAGAACTCGGATCCTTTATTTTAATGAAATGGGAGTTTTTTTCAGGAATTGCCTCTTTTCTATGGCAATGTAAGTTTCCCTGCTGTTGCTTATGTTCTTGGAATGTTTTATGAAACTTGGTATCTACCTGTGGGCAGCTATTAGCGGTAAAACTTGTGGGTGACTGTCAGCGCCAATAAAAGGCATAAACCTTATTGAAAACCTTGTGCTTGGCCTCTCTAGGGCAAGTCCTCCCTTAATTTTCACACCTTGTGTTGTAGTGTTTTCCTTTGCGATCAAAAGTGAGGAGATTTAGAATAGATACCAGAAAGAAATTCTTGGCTGTGAGGCTGGTGAGACCCTGGCCCAGGTTGCCCCAAGAAGCTGTGGCTGCCCCATCCCTGGAGGGGTTCAAGGCCAGGCTGGATGGGGCTTTGAGCAACCTGGTCTGGTTGACCAACCAGGGCAGGGGAGTTGGAACTCGATCTTTAAGGTCCCTTCCAACTCTACCCATTCTATGATTCTATGATCAAATTGCATTTTAATAAAATACTGTAGTTAGTAACACTGATTTGCTTAATTTTGGGGTGTAAAAGGACAAATGTCACTGCTCTCTGAATAGGCTGTTAACGTCAGGAAAGAACGGTCTTCATATCTCTTTGTGGTAATAAAGCCATGTTGTTTTGTGAGAGTGAGTCCTGTTCATATCTTTCTCCCCAGGGAGGAAGATTCTGCTGTTACTGAGCCAAGTCTCTTGTAATGTGGGAAGAGCCCAACAGCAGCACTTTCAGTGCTACCAAAAGCCATGTTTTCCACGGCAGTTTTCCATATTGTTTCATAAAGAAACAATAAAAATGTCACAGTGGCGAGTGGAGCGGCGTTCTGCAGAAATCGGTGCTCTAAGTAAAGGATTTGATTAGGAGGAAGTTGTGAAATAAGCAATTAAAGGGATTAAAGCCCTGCGCTGTGTGGAGCACACCAGATTTGAATGCTGGTTTGCTCTGAGCAGCTGGAAAGCCTTGTACGTTCCCTTCGCTGCTCTGCTGCCTCCCCAGCCTCAGCTCTACCGTGCCCGTTATTTACAGACCAACTCCTGCAGGGCATTGGTTTATTCTATTTTATTTTTTTTTATTTAAATGCATGTTTGTACTGACTTTGAACAAGGGGCCTCAGTCCTGTTGGGGCCTTTGGTGCACGCCGGAATGAAAACAAGGCATAATTGCAGAAGATTTCTTCTTCAGATCCCCCTTTTATTTTATGCTGACCTACATTTGTACTCTGCTGACATACCAGAGCCATGCCAGTGTCTATTGTAATGTATTCCCATTCTTCTTGTCCTCCATTCTCCTTGTAAAATGCACAGATTGGTCTAATGCTGAAGTTTCCTTTCACTCTTTGAGTCCCCTTAGCAGAAATCCCAGGGAAGCGAGCTGGCAAATCAAGTCTTAATTAATAACCACTCAGCCAGGCTGAAACCAAGCCCAACCCGGTGGAGGTTAAAGAGAAAACCAAGCTGTCCTGAAGTATTGCCACATTATTAGCATTCACTTAGCAGAAAAACACATTAAAATACTATTTTTATTGATGTAACTCAATAAACATCCAGAATCTGAACAGAGAAACTGTGGAGCTGCCATTCCTTGGACAATCCCTGGAAAGACATGGTGCCGCTCTAAGGTACTGCTTTGGGAAATGTGTCCAATTTCCTTAAATCCTTGCTGTCCTATAGATCCATAAATAATAATTCTTGTAATGTCTATGCAGACATATAATTTCCTCTGAAACAAAGGAGAAATGTTTTTTTTTCTTCTGTTCTTAATCCATTCATAGCTTCTGACTAAAAGTAATTATTGATTGTCCATATTGCTTTTATGAAAAACATTAATGAATGTAGCTGGGTAAAATGGGAATTACTTTGCAAAACATGTCATGACTGGAATGAAAAAGATGTGTAGAAATTTCTCTGAAATCATTTAAGGATGACAAAAGCATTAATTTTTGCTTGACTGTTTTTCTTTGTAATTGCATAATTAAAAAATATTGACAGCGTGAAGAATGCTGTGTTGCTTTAATAAGAAATACTGGAGCATTTTGCTCCAATACATAATTGTGAGAGCTCAGAGCAGCTGCCTCACCCAGCTTGAGCTGGAGAGAGATTTACCAGGTCCCCAGTTCCCTGGCTGGGACACGCACAGGTGGGCAGAGGTGACTGTGTTACATTCAGGGAGGGAGCAGTACATGACAGCAGGAACAAACCATATTCAGAATTTGTAAAACATTTTAGTAATTAACTTTTCTGAACTGGAAGGCAGAAAGGACCATCATTTTAATCCTTTCCTACCTATATATTTTCTTATTCTTTTTTTATTTTTATATATATATATACACACACATGCTGTATAGTTTTCTGATTTGTCCAATATAACATTTCTATTCCAAGTGAAGAGACTTCTAGAAATCTTTTTAGGATTCCTTTCAATAAGCAAATCTTTAGTTACAATGAAAATCTACTTGGTTTAACAGCTTCAGCATAGCATTCTCTCTGTAAATTTTCTTTACTTCCATGAGTTAGAACTACACTTTGAGAAATCTCATTTAAATAATTTGTAGGAAGGTTCTGGAGGTCTTTTTTAAGGAAGATTTTCAACTAAGGATATTTGTACAGTACTCTAATTGACTAATTTTCTTACCTTTACCATAATTTATTTCATACGACAATCTCAGTGATTCATGGCTCATTATAAACATGGAATTACGAGGTCAAAGTGGAGTGTGTTGACTGCTTGGGGCGGAGAGAGGAGCAGCATTGATGGGCTGTGGAGAGGAAGCAGTGTTCCTGTGGGAAATTGGTAAAAATAGCACATGGGAAACAAAGCTCAAGACCATCGTGTAACTGCTGAAGCACCAGTCAATTTACAGGGAATTTACTGCATAAGAGCTCTGACACAATTCTGTGAACTCTTTATAATAGTAGAAAACAGGAGTAATAAACCACTCAATGTTCAGTGCTTCTGGTATTTGGCCTAGTTTACATGTTATGGTTATATCTGTCTCTTAAACTAGGTGATAATTAGTTTAGGAGAGATGCTCTAGAGGCTATTGCAAGTACATATTTTGTGTTATCATGAAACTTGCCTTGAATCCTTTTCTGGGGAGAGCAGAACTAATTTTTTCCCCTAATCTAGTTCATATATTGGAAATGTCGCTTTGGTTTGGATGTTTAATCATTGCTTAGTCCATTTGTATGATTTTAACCCTTTATGTTTTTCACTCATAGTAATACTAGGTTATAGTAAAATTTATTAAACTTCAGTTTTAAAAATGTGGTTAAAATTTACAGTTTTCTGTTTGTTCCCACAGGATTATGTTCAGAAACTGTACCCGTAACTGATGTGTCACAGAGTGAATCAGTTGAAGAAAGCCTTTTCCGTCCCCCTTCCCATTCTTTCTCCACCGTCTTCGATGAGGACAAGCCAATAGCCAGCAGTGGAACTTACAACTTGGACTTCGATAACATTGAGTTGGTTGATTCTCTCCATGCCTTAGGACCGAGCTCTCCAGAATCGAAGAATCGTGATCCCAAAGCGAATGTTCGAAGAAAATCGACCGATTCAGTCCCAGTTTCCAAATCTACATTGTCTCGATCTCTTAGCTTGCAGGCAAGTGATTTTGATGGAGCGTCTTACCTTGGCAATAGCGAGACATTAGCACCGGCAGCAGATGTGTACGGTACTGGTTCCAGTAGTGCTTCTAGTACCCTTAAGAGAACAAAGAAATCCAGACCAGCTTCCTTAAAAAAGAAGCAGTCAGCGAAAAAATCTCTGGATGCTCCACCAGTGAAGGAAACACCCCAAGAACCATCTGACCTTGGCCAAGCATCTTGTGCCCCAGGTGAGGATAAACCAGTACCTGAAGAAAAGGCTGACTCAGTGAAGCCCGAATGTACTGAACCTTCTAAAATCTCTGCCGAGAAACAGGAGGCCCCGCCTGTGCCTGAAGGATCCCACCCTTTGGATCCAGACAGTTTTGAAGGGATTAGTGCATTTGGCACCGGAGGCAGCAAAGTACAAAACTCTCCCCCTCTCCATAAGAAAACGCTACCTCTTACAACGGCACCAGAGGCTGTGGAGGTGACTCCGCCTGACACCGGAGGACAAGAAGATCCTCCGGTCAAAGGCGTTGCAGTAAGGCTGGAGTTCGATTATTCTGAAGAAAAAGGGGTGAGTGAAGACCAGCAGGAGGGCACTCCTCCTCCCAAAAAAGCAGGTAAAAAGCCTGGTGCTAAAATGCCACTACGAAGGCCAAAGACTAAAAAGTCAGTAGAGAAGCTTGACAATGCCCCAACCACACCAACCAAGTCACCCGCTGATCCCAACGAAATCCCTATCACAAAAGGCTCTTACACTTTTGATATTGACAAGTGGGATGATCCCAATTTTAACCCATTCTCATCTAGTACAAAAATGCAAGAATCACCCAAACTGCCTCAACAAACGTACAGTTTTGAGCCAGACACGTGTGAGGACTCTGTTGACCCTTTCAAGTCTTCTTCTAAGGTAGCCAGCTCACCCTCCAAATCTCCAGCTTCCTTTGAGATACCTGCCAGTGCCAATGAAACAAACGGAACCGAAGGAGACAACTTGAATAAACCTGCAAAAAAGAAAAAGACACCACTAAAAACGTAAGTTAAAGGGCACAGATGTTTCTAGATTAGAAGAAGCACATCCCTACCCCTTAGCACAGTTAGACCCGGGTGAGATTTGACCAGAGAAAGGAAGATGCTGTTTGGTGTTGGTCACCACACAACTGGGCTCATGGGGGAGGTTTGTACGTGCTCTCCCTCAACTTGTGTCCTCAGCAGCTTGATGTTTTCAGACTGAAGAGGAGACCCAGGGTCAAATCCAGCCTGATTAGGCCACTGGATTGGAAAAAGGTTTTTTGAAGTTTTGGGGCTCAGTGTAGCTGTGAATCTGCTTAAGTCCAAATTTTTTATCAATTTTGTGCCAAATTTTCTGTGACCTCATCTTGGGAATTAGATACTGTTTAAGCTGATCAAAGTATTCACACCAGTAAAGACTACTTTGTGAATCATCAATTTTGAGGGTGGGACATGAAATAGTAAGGCAGCAACAAATCTCTTGTTGCGCACAGCAGAAAGATGAGTTTGTCTAGTGACTTCCAGTATTTAAAAGAAAATAACCTGAAATAGGGGCATTTCTGACTTACGAAAATGATAGAACGCTGTATAGTCAGGTTGGAGTTGTTCTGATATTGCTTCTTTTTGAGGTATTCCTGAAATTTCAGGGAAATTGAGGTAGGAGTTCAGATGACACATTTTCTGAGCCTACAGTTCAAACTGGTTTTGTCCAAAAGAAGAAGACTTAAAAGTCTTCACTGCAAGAGAGAAACAATTTGAATCTTTAGCGGGGAAGTGCAGAGGGAAAGAGAGGAATTTTAATACCACCAGATCTAGTGCTAAGCTTGCACTACTTCGAATCTGTGCCATCTGCGAGGTCTTAAACTGTGTTAAATCAATAAAAATAATCAGTTTTTATTCTGGAGTGAAACTTGCAGCAGTCTAAGCATTGATGTCCACGTGAAAACATGAGACTTTTAGAAGAGATGTCAACTTGGCACAAATTGCTCTCTGGTCAGATACCAAAGTGCTGAGCTGTTTTGAGGTGGATCGTCTTGCTCAGATGATAGTGAACAAGGAGCAGCTGATGCCTCCCGGGTTTCTGGTTATAGTGATGAATAAAAATAGGTGGCTTGTATAGGCATTGCTCTGGAAACTGTTGGGTGATTGGAGGTGCTGTGTTTAGAAACACAAGGTGCTGGCTTTCCAGAGCATTGCATGTGAGAAGAGCCAAACAGAAGCTGCCAGGCTTCTAAGCAGAGGAAAACTTTTCTGAGCCTGAATTGCTTGGCAAGGTTTGCTTCTGGTTTTGTGGCAATCGATTTTTTCTATCAGAACACAAAGTTAGGTTTCAGTGAGAGCCAAAATAGATGAGATTTAAGGAAATATAATTTGATTCTTGACTTAGGTAAATGATTTGAAAGGGTCAAGTAGCTTTTTCTGTACTGTCATAACAAATCAGCAGACATGAAAAAACCTCACATAACTGTGCTGTTTCCTTAAGCTTAGCTGCCATTCAAGAACCCAGTTTTACATCCCATTTAATAACAAATACTGTGTTTTGAAAACAAAGCAGGTACCTGCCGTCAGGGAAGGCAAGGATGCTCAGTATGTTGATAGGAACATAACTCAGAGGCCTTAGCTTTGAAAAATACATTTTCTAAGATGAAAGCATGTCAAAAGTATAGCATTGAATTTGAAAACATTAAAGACTTGATGAATATTTTTTTTCTCCCCATGTATTTCACACTAAAAAGTAGGTGTTAAGATTATACAGGTAGAAAATATGCATGATGAGATTGCCTTAACACATTAACATTAACAGTATTTGTAGGTTTATCTTTTTTGTCAGTTCCTCCTGTCTGTCTCTCTTTTCTTTGTCTTATTTGTCTTAGGATGGTAGAAGATGTGATGTCTGTATGTTCTCTGTTGTAAGTAATTCTAAGCTAACAATTCAAGTTTCCTCTTTGATTTATGGGCTTTTTAATTTTACTCATTTATTTTGAAGCATGATCAGTTATTATTCAGCATGAAGCTTTTATGTTAACTATTTCACTTCACTGTCACATACGAAAGCTATTTTAAGATGCCTTGCTGTGAATGAGTTTGAAGATCTATTGCCTCGTTATCTGTTTGCCTACCAAAGAAGATCTTCTTTTAAAAACTATATAAATTTTGTATCCTTGAGCTAAAATATGAACATTTTGTTTCTACCATTGTAAGCAAACATTGTACAGTCAGTTTTTCGTAAATACTGCATAAAGTGTTTCTCCTTCTTAAAGGAATAAGTTATCCTAATTACTTCTGGCATCATAACTAGATAATTAGTTGCATCGAACACACCAGTATTCAGCTGTCCAATTTATTTTCCCCTCTAGATGTGGCATTGATTTCTCCTCTACCGATTGAAACCTGCCATTATAATTTCTAGTGCTGATCTTGCCGTTCATTGATCAGGGAGGAGCTGGTGGGCAGTAATTTTTGCTACTGCATCTCAGTTCAAACATTAAGTCTTTATCGACAGGTTGGAGACGATATTTTTTCCCTCTTCTAGCCAGTAGCAAAAAATGTGTTTGAGTAACTCTGGCAATATGCATCAAGAGAACAGGTGGATAATTGGTTTATTTCCCTGTTAGTCACAATTTTGAACCAATTGTGAATAAACATAAAGGCAACATTCATAATTATACACCAAGACATGATGTTTATCCTTCATTCCTTTTGCCTGATTGAAACCTGTGGGATTTGGAAGGGCTACAGCGTCCGTGCTCCCAGTCTGCGCTGTGAGCTCTCGGGGGAACTGGGAGCAGAATTGCCATATTTGCTCTTATATTTGTTTTAAGGAGGGAGGGGGGGTCCCTTGAGCACATTTGTAAAGACAGAGCTTTGTTCTGGCATCTTGGGAACAGCATCTGCCTCCTCTGTTTTTATGTAGCTCATCCAAAGCCTACCAGCTCTGTTCTTAACGATTTATGGGGTCAGCGGAGCTTGCTGCCCAAGATGATCACCGTTTTAATTCTCATTTAAAGATGCATTTTAGCCTTAATTTTCAGATGGGAAACCAAAGCAAACAGAAGCTAAATAATTTGCTTAAGGCCACCGAGGATGTCTGTGGTGCAGCAGGGATTTGAATTGCAATCAAGCAGCAACTCCGTTCTGTAAACGTGTCGGTAGTTGGCATGAAAAATATGGCAATCCTGCTTTTTCTCTGCTTTGGGGGAATTGAGGCCTGTTCCAAGTGCATGACAAGAATATGTACCCATGGCATGTTTCTCTGTGGGGCTGCTGCCTAATGGGTGGGATTTTCAAGCAGAAGGGCTTACAGAGGTTGCATTGTCTTTGGCTGTCTCTTGCTAAGTGTGAAATGACCCGATTCTTGCTGGTATTACCAGATTAACGGTTTTCACTTTATTTTCAGTGATACATTTAGGGTGAAAAAATCACCGAAGAGATCCCCGCTATCTGATCCTCCTTCTCAGGTAAAGGACTGCCTTATTCTGATGCATTTAATTAGTGTTCTTGTGGGGGCAAAAAATGGAAATTTGATTTATTTAGTTGTAGAATTGTACATTTAATAATAGAAGAGGTTTTTGTAAAGAATCTAAGCATATTGTTTTTCCGGTATAGCACACTGGGCTGTAATCATAAAGTATTAAACTTTCAGTCTCTTGAAGTGAGTATACAATTTATATTAGATCTAGTATTTGCTTTGGGAATTCCAGTTAGACAATGGGTGCATTTATTTTGGAAAGTCCTATGTTACAACGGAGTGACAATATGAATAAATATCTTCAATCGGTTGTCTGAAAAATAAAATGTAACTCTCCACTCTGGAATTTTTAGATTAGAAAGTAAGAAACTAAGTGCATCAAACCGGTGGGCTGGAAGGGAAATAGGAATCAAACAGGTGGGCTGATCTACCAGGAACATGTGCTCGGATGGTTTTATTCCTCGTTATAAACTGCCGGCAGGTGGTTTTCTTGGAAGAGAAGTTAACAAAAGGTGTTCTGCCTCCAAAGGCCTAAGTGCTTTGATGTGGCACAAGCTCCTTCCATGCTGCTCTTCCTGTTATCCATCCCACCCTTTTATTTATGCTGCTTGATAGCCTAGAAGGGAAGAAAGGGTTCATGGCCTCGCAGACCTACGACCTGCTCCCGTGAGGAAAGCCTAAAAGTCAGTTTTGGTAGTCAAAGACTTTAGTCATGGGTGCCACTTATGTCAAGTGCCTGACAGATATAAATGGCTCTGGATTTTCTTTCTTCCTCGTTATCAAGGCAGCTTTGCAATGAGAGTGTTTATCATCAAAGAGTTTAGTGATACCAGGAAAACTTGCTGCTGGTGGATTTCTAAATGAATTACTTCAACATTTTTCATCAAGTGTTTTATACAGAGCTGCAGTAAAGAGTACAGCATTATCATAGAATCATAGAATGGTTTGGGTTGGAAGGGACCTTAAAAATCATCCAGTTCCAACCCCCTGCCCTGGGCAGGGACACCTCCCACCAGACCAGGTTGCTCCAAGCCCCATCCAGCCTGGCCTTGAACCCCTCCAGGGATGGGGCAGCCACAGCTTCTCTGGGCAACCTGGGCCTGTGTCTCGCCACCTCACACCAAAGAATTCCTTCCTAATATCCCATCTAAATCTCCCCTCTTTCTGTTTAAATCCATTCCCCCTTGTCCTATTGCTCCACTCCCTGATAAAGGGTCCCTCCCCATCTCTCCTGTAGCCCCTTTAGGGACCAGAAGGGGCTCTAAGGTCTCCCTGAACCTTCTCTTCTCCAGGCTGAACAACCCCAACTCTCTCAGCCTGTTTTCATAGCAGAGCTGCTCCAGCATGACTGTGGATGACTGTGATTGTGCAGAGGAATTTAGGGAGTTGACTATTCAATGTGGTAATGAAAGATAATAGAATTAATTGGCACTTGTTTTCTGCAGGATCCCACCCCACTGCCTACTCCAGAAACACCTCCCGTCATCTCCACGGTGGTTCATGCAACAGATGAGGAGAAACTGGCGTCTTCGGTGACCAGTCAGAAATGGACCTGCATGACTGTGGACCTCAACACGGATAAACAGGACTACCCACAACCATCTGATCTGTCTACGTTTGTTAATGAGACTAAATTCAGCTCTCCTACAGAGGGTATGCTTCATAAAGACTGTCTGCATCCAGCTAATATTGTAGTTATTGAGAGAGAGGGTTTGGTTTGTTCAAGGATATTGGCGTATACTTTTCTGAATGCAAATGGTATTGTTTAGGAACCCTAAAAAATGGTGCTCTTCAGACCAATCTGGGGAACTTGGCAGTTATGGGGAGCTGAATGTATGACCCCCAAAGTCCAACCTTGAGCTTTCAAGAAAGAGGAGAGAGGGACCTTAAAGGAAAATGAAAGGGGCCTCTAGAGAAAGGCTTTTGCTTCCTTTGTCTGGTTAATTGTAGACACACTGTTTGCTGTGCGTGCTGCCTCTTCTCTCTGTGCCTTCACAGGGTCCTGGGGTCTGATACCGCTCTTGATTAGTGCTCTTGGATCCAGAGTCACTGATTTTGCCCGAGCCCATTCCTCTAACTAGAACAGGAGAAGGTCCTGGGTTAAAATTCTGCTCAAAGTTTGTGTATTGCATTCAGACCCTCAACATGCCATCTCTCCTCCAGGTTCCTAGGATCCAGGTATCTTTATGCGTAAAAATTATCCAGGATATTCCCTGCGTAAGATTGTTACTATTCACGTGCCAGATAAAATTTCCTTCTAGATAAACTTATTAAGATTTTTCCTGTCGTGCCTTCCTGTAAGCAGCTGTGAGCTGAAGCTGGAAATTTCTGTTAAGGGAACTGTCATTCCAGGTCTGCGAAATGTGGAACAGACATTTAGAATTTAGAAGAAGCGTGTGTGGCCTTCCTTGGGGTTACCAGAGGGAATACTGCTTTGCAACATCTGCTCCAAGGACAGATTTTCAGCTTGGTGGGTGGGAGGAATGTATGAGTTTAACTTGGCTTAAACTTACTCTTTTTGATCAGAATTCATTTATTTTTCCCTAACATTTCAACCCGTGTCCCAATCTACCCGTAAAGCTACTTAATGCCATTTTAGACTGGGTCTGAGGAGTTTTTGCCTAATTAAGACCTGCTAAGTTTTTAGGCCAAATGTTTGACATAAAAGGGCATAAATAATCATAATGATTTTAATGGGACTGCACATGTTCATACGCACGCACTTGTATGTTTGCGTGGCCTGGACTTTCTGGAAACCTGTTGAGGGTCCTTTGTACAGATAAGTATTTCAGTCTGGGATAAATCCATTTGGCTTTATTGTCAAATAATAAGTTTTAGACATCAGCTTCACATCATTTGTATTAAAAAAATAATTTAAAGAAATATTTTTTTAGAAAATAAGACACACACCCCCCCCCCAAATCTGGGAAAATGGAAATTACATGGAAGGAAATGAACAAAAGAATAGTGAGAGTTACTCTAAGGCAATCATTTTAGCTATCAAAGTGGAGAGAAGAAAGTGAGCATAGCTCCTAATTAAATGCTAATTGTCTTGTCTCATGTGTGCTGCATCGTATAGTCGGCGTTTCAGATTACATGCTAATTATAATCAACAATGCTTCCGCTTTTCAGATCTCTTAAAAGTAGTATTTTTTTTTCCTTTGACAGTGTTGCTCCTGTGGTGTTGAGAAATCCTTGAGTAATTCCAGGGCTGTTTCTCAGTGCGAGTATTTTTTCCCCCTCCCAGATACTGGTGTGAGTGTTCCCCTGTAACCCAACACGGCTTTTGGGCAGAGACAGCCCCACCACTGGCTCAGCCAACACATCCCTCTCCTCTTGCACCCGCGGCTTCTCACTCCTGCCAGTGCCGTGTTGCACGGACCAGAAATAAGCAGTAATTATTAGCAGAAAATGCTGATGTAATCTTGCAGCTATTTGTGGGAGGAGTTGGAGGACATCACTTAGTAAGTCTGTCGCATGTATTTATAAAAGATAATTATCTTACTTCATGGGATATCCTGGGCGTTTATAATTTTGAATATACAGAGAAAACCAGAGCCTAAGATTTTGGAGGGGAGATGGTGCCTTAGAGGAGACACCTTGGAGAGGAGACTCTAATTATGCTGGAAACTTCTGAGAGCAGTGAGACGACGCAAACCGCGCTTAGCGTGCCGTGCTATTCCTTTTGTTTCTAGTCGAAGTATTTCCATCTGTGTCCTGCCTTTTCAAAATCGGTAAAGTTAGATACGTGTTGTCCCAAAATCCGGGTTGGATTGCGATGGCAAAGCTGCCACCAGCCCTGCGGGTGGCTGGAGGGTCAGTGCTGGCTGAGCCAGCAGAGGACAGTGCTGGGACATCTCCTGGCCGTAGATAAACGAAATACAGAGAGGTGGTGACTGATGACTGGACGCTGTTATCTGGGATTTCATGCTTTTTCCCGCAGCGCTGCGTCGAGGAGGTGGTTTGAATCCCCTTGTTTCAGTTTTGTTTCTGCTTTCGCTAGGAGGAAGCTTGTGTCTGATCCCAGGGGTTCTCCCTCTTGCCCGGATCCCTGTTACCAATAAAACTTGTTGTGCCAGGAAAGTAAATGCGAGGAGCCAGCCGTTATAGCCTTCTCCTCATTTAGATGTTTTACTATTAATATCTCCCACGTTTTCAGGTACTGCCAGTTTGTGGCTGTTCCTCTTCAGTGGTTGTTTGACAAAATACATAGACTTGTGGAATTACAGTGCTTGCGCTCTGCGGTGCTTTATATTGTAAAACAATTTTGAGCATTATAAACTCACGTTGAACCCTTTGAAACTTTTTTTTTTTTAACAAAACAGGTAAGATACTATCTGTAGGCTTGGTTTCTGTTTAAAGAACAAACGTTTTAATGATGGTTACCATCTTCCTGATACAAACCCTAGTTATCAAAGGCTGCCCAAATCTAAAAGAATTTTCACACATACTGTTATCTTAATAGAGATAGTAGTGCACCATCCATTAGAATTTATCTGCAATGGAAATTAAATTATACAAATGATTTATTGAATTAACTCATGGGAACAGAGCAAAAATACAGCATTAGGACAAATTAATGATGTTTTTTAATTTTTAAATTAAGGTGTCATTGGACAAAGTCTTTGTTTTTATTTGGGTGCAGGAAGGTACACTCTCTCTTCCATTGTGCTTTGTTTTATCTGTCAGCGTCTGTATCAGCTCGCTACTGGGTGACCATGGATTGGAAAGAAATGCTGGTTATTCCATCCAGTGTAATTAGGAGATTAGAAGTAGAGAAGCAGTAAAAATTTGCATTTTTATTAGGGTTTAGATTTAGGGGTCTTCATAAATCTTGCCGCCTTGGGCTTTCCTTCTGTAACTAAAATATGAAAACAGCCCAGTGAGCTGGATGTTGTGTCACAATGAGCATACAGGTATTTTATGTATCTTTTTATCTTAAGTAATACCACAGTAGCCCTTCTTAATTAAGATCAGTGTGATAAACGTGAAGAAATAGAAATTACTTAATTTCTCAAGTGCTTTTAAAATCTTTTTGCGTACATTAAAGGAAACTGGTATCAGCATTACAAATTATTGAAAAATGTGTTTTCTGTGAAAAGATAACACGACAGAGGAAAGTTATCTGTGCTCTGAAAGTGCTCTGAAACTTTGTTAATATTCTGGCCCCTGGGGCAGAATCTTCAGCAAATTCATAAAGCTGAAATTTTTCAGGCAAATGAATTTGCCTGAAATGTGTCATAATTCATTGTTGAAAATCAGTGCACCTTCTGCTTTCTCTCTTTATATTCTATTTTTAATACCTCACAGAAAAGTATTGAGCAGAATGGGAGTGGCCCTTGTAAATGAGCAGAGATCTCATTTACTTCTGCAAAAATCATTTCATGGCCTGTACTTAATGGCTCTTTTTTGTTTCTGTTGCAGAACTGGAATATGGCAACTCATATGAAATAGAATATATGGAGAAAATAGGCTCCTCTGTGCCTGTAAGTTCTCACTTCCATTTCCATTCATTTGCATTCCCTTGTCATAATATACTGTCCTGCTAATGCCATCAGCCTCGCTACCCCTTAAATTAATTATAAAGTGCCTGCAGCAGATTTGCAAAACCAGTTCCTTTAAATTGGCATAACTGGGATAAATTGCATGTGCTTTGTTGCCCTATATCCTGTAGAGCTTGTTCCACTTTATTATTTTATTTTTAAGCTAGCATCATAGTAGTTCTTTCTGGAATAAAAGCAAATTAGCATTTCCAGCAGTGTAGGCTACAGAGCTGTCTACACCAGCTATTGAGCTGTTTTAAGAAACTTTTAAGAAGATGGAATCAGGAGAGAATACACAGAATAAATGCAAAATATGGAATGTAGTACTATAAGTTATCCATTGTTTTCCCTTACTTTTATCTAATTTGTGGATTTGATAGCTTGGCTAGATCCAACGGGGGTATATCCAGAGGGAAAGCTAGAAAAATCAAGCATGTGTATCAGGTGCTTAAACTGATGAGAAGTTTCAATGAATATTTTAGTAACAGTTTCAGTCAAGGGATGCTTCCTGCCTCACAAGACCAGAAATCTGATTAGCCCCGAAGTGGGAGAAGAGCCATTACAAAGAGTGACCTGTTTAGGTTTTGTTCTTTAATGGTTTCTTCCTTAAAGGGATCATCTCAGTATCGGTTAGAGTACACTGTATTACAGTCCTACGTTATTAGTTGTCTGTCAAGTCATTTGGTCACTTAAGGCTTCAGTGACCTGAATTAGCTTTAATGGAGAATGGTTGAGTTGCTTAATGAGTCTTTCTTCTCCCGTTGCCAGCAGGATGATAGCACCCCGAAGAAGCAATCTTTATACCTAATGTTTGATGCCCAGCAGGAGAGCCCAGTCAAATCGCCTCCCATCAGACTGTCTGATTCCACAACGCCGTGCTCAGGGTATGTCACTGGGAGTAAATTCAGGCGTGGAAAAGGATGTCGGGGAAATGGGTTACCATCATAGCACGTACACAGGCAGTTCTTCCCCTCTCTGCCTCTGCGTTGCCAAGTTGTTTGTTTAAAAATAGATTCCCATCTGTGTACACATATGATAGAGAACAGAGGGCAAAGATACAGAAGTTTTATAATGGGAAGGAAGAAAGACATATATTTCTCTTTCATATTCTTACTAAATAGAATCACAGTGGCAACTGTTCATTAGACAATGGCTCAGATATGTCTGAGCCATTTTCATGTCAATCTAGAAATCTCCTAATTGCTACTTTTCACTTGGCCTTTCCTACATACATTTTTTGAACAAGGAGCCCAGTTCATAAGAACAGGATGTGGGGGTTGTATTGACTTACAAAAGTTTTGCTTGTTGAGGTCATCTGATCTTATCAGTAAAAGCTGTTTGTTGGGAGAGATGTAGGTCACAATGAGAAAGGGGTAAAAATGCAAGTGAGAAATATTTAAGGAATGTGCATAGCTTTTCTGGTGGAAATGGCTTTATTTAGAATACTCCGGTGCGTTGCTTTGAAAAGATACTGCAAAGTGTTATGAGATATAATGACATGAAGTTGAGTTGAAACAATGTGTGAATATAAAAATATATACAGATGAAAGTAACGAAGAGGACTTGCTTAGTTGTTACCAGAAGCAGAATTGTAAGAGCCTTGTGCTCTACCCTGAACGCACGTACACAATCTTTGTCCAGGTCAAGTTTTGAAGACCCTGAAGCCCAGCAATCCTCTGGAATGAAAATACAACATCCAGCCTCCCGAGTCATAGCTGCCAGCCAGGAGGCACACTTACAGTCAGCTGACAAGTCCAAGCAGAAGGACCTGGAGCCCATGACCCTGGGAACAACTCCAGAGGCTATTGAAATAGTAAGTAATTTACGAGAAGAGTTTGGGAATCATTTCCCAACAGAAATTTCTGGTGTCATATAAGAGGTAGCAAAGATGGATCTCGCAGGAAGAGCAAAACTCAATCTGATACTTAAAGATCTTGGCAGCAGCATATGGTAGGACCCAGATGAGGGAGGCAGATTGATGGAACTGATGGAATTCAGAAGGACTTTCTGAATTCTTACTGCAGCTTAACGTGTTCTTGTGATAACTTATTCCAGGTTGATACTTTGAAGTGCTTTTTTTCTTACCCAGGCCTTTTTACACTGTGCTTTAACCAAATATTTAAAGAAATATTTTATATATAAAATAAGTGGTTTTATGTAAACATAGAGACATGATTTTTTTTTTTGTTGCATATACTGTGAAATTTCAAAATTTTGTTGGTAAAGAATAGATGCCCTTTCACTTGTTTGCATAAACTGTTAACTGTATTGTTGTCATATGATACTCATAATGTAAAATTCACTTTTTTGATCATTAGAACTCATTCCAGCTTCCAGTTAAATCACTTTTTTCAGTGGCTTCTCTAGGTTGGATTAGAATTAGTGGTGAGCCCTTCCTCGCTTCCAGCCTGAGCTGGGTACAGACTGTAGAGCATTGGTTCTCAAATTCATGAAGGTTCCTCAAAGCCTTCATTTTTCCAGGCAAACTTGCTTCACAAATGCCCACAGCACTAGACATGCTAAGCTATATGACTATATATTTACTGAGGAGTGAAAATAAGAAGCAGGTCACTTTAATACTGTGCTTAATTTATATTAACAGTGCTGTTGATACCATTTCAGAAAATGTTTTTTTTATGAGCTTGAATACTTTTTTGACTTCAGGGAGTCTTGGGCGCTCAAATCCCAGAGGTCTCATTTTTGTCACTCTAATTCTGTCCACCCTCATATTCTACATTTATCCTGGTCATGTTATAATTGTGAACAGAACTTAGTTTATCCCCAGTAAGCAGCAAAAGACTTTGTAAAGACTGCAAAAAGAGTCTTGCTGAGGTTCCCCTCAGTCTTGGTGATCTTCAAAGCTTTTGAACTGCCTTAGAGAAGCCTGAGCTGAACATAAGCTATTGTATGAACAAAACCTGTCATAATTGTTTGAAAACTGCTGTAGAAGTATCGAGAGTGGGCTGTGGTCCATGGCTTAAGAGCCATTGCTTTAGAGGTCCTATTATTACTTACTTCATTTTAGTCTTGGAAAGCTTACTCAGCTTTTAAATTAGGAAGAATTATTCTTGATGTTTGGCTGTTCCACCTGTGAATCATATATTCAAAAATAATCTTCAGTGGGGCATGAAATTACTAGAAATCAAAGATTTGCAGACACGTATGTCACTTTTGGCCTGAACTACTTGGGCAAATTCTCTGTTGCTTATTCTACATCCTTCTTCTCCTTCAGACATCTCCTGAAGACTCCTTTGTCTCTGCTGATGCTCTCCTCAATAGGATATCTAAGAAAACCTCAATATGTGATCAACCTGAATATCTGGATCCTGACTTAGCAGAAAAGAACCCCCCAGTGTTTGCTCAGAAACTTCAGGTTTGTAGCAGAAATATAAATGTCACTTTTCTTTAAGTTTGTCTGTACATAGGTGGAGGAATGCTCTGTCTCATGTGGAAGTGGAGGGGGAGGCTTGGAGGGGGAGGTGGAAAAGAAGCAAAATAATGATTTGATTCTGTCCAGAGTAACTTTGGCTTTTGGGGAATTTAAGGAACAGAGATATTTTGATTTAATTCATGTAATACATAAACTTAAATATTGTCAACACTTTCAGCTATCCTGTACCACTGATGCATATATTTTGCAGGAGTCTTTATAAAACAAATCTTTGAAGCTTGAACACAAGACTTGAGAGAGTTGTCTTGACACTTGTCCTTAGTAGCTCTGTGGGCATAAGTTCGTTTTCACAGAGTTAGGCCCTAATTCTACTGAAATGAAAATTAGGCTTTGTTTTTCTGGTAATCTGTGTAATGCAGAATTTGGCATGGCTGCTTCTAGGAAAAGCAAATTGATCTGCACAGCAGTTCTGTAGGTCAGGACATATTTTCTAGAGTATTTATAGTGAAACTTTAAAACAGCAAAGGTTGAATTGAGAGCAGCAGCTGGCATAAATTCACATAAGATGAAAACAAAGGGAGAAGAGTCTGGAAAACAGCTTTAGCTTCAGAAAACATCTATTTTACCCAAACCATTGTTCATACTTACCTCCTAAAATTGTCTATACAGCTACCTCAAAACTAACAAAAAACTGGAGTTTTGTATCAATGTTCTGGTCGTGAAAGGAATATGGGATGTGTTTGTAACCCAGGAATTATCAGAATTATACATTAGAAAATAGCATTCAATTTTTGAAAGTGTTAAACGTTTTTGCTATGTTCTTAATACCTTCTTTTCCTGTGGATTGCTCACAACCAAACACTTGACAGGAGGAGTTAGAGTTTGCTGCAATGAGGATAGAAGCGCTGAAGTTAGCCAGGCAGATTGCCCTGTCTTCTTTCCGCTCCGAGGTACCTGGTTTTGTGCCTGCCACGTGTATGTGAGTGTGTGCAGACTAAAGGAACCGAGTGCTGCTTTGTCTTTAACCCAGGTAACCTCAGAGTGTGGTGCTGAGCTTTGTGCCCCTCAGCGGGACACCAAAGAGCACGCTGAAAGCCGTGCTGCCCACGGAAACGCCCTCACCCGCTCCGCTTACCGAGTGCCGCTGCATCCCAATTAACACAAGGCAATTTAAAGGCAAGAAGTGGGCACTTGCCTTCGGCAGGAGGCAGGTTCTGCAGGCAGGAGGCCATTTGTCTTCTCTCTACAGCGAGATTTGTCCTAAAATGGTTGACAGCAAACCAATTCCAACCCTGCTTCTTATAAAGACGCTGTAGGTTTTTAGTGTAGGGGCATTTTGCCTTTTGTTGGTATTTTCAGCTTGAAATCAGACACCTTGACCCTCAAAGTTCAAAAGTGAGAAGTTCAATCAACCCCACCTTCAGGCTTCTGAAGAAAGGGATTCCAGCACTCTTGGAAGGGCTGTTGAGCTCGCAAGGAAAAAGGGCCCCCCAACACAATGTGTCTTTATTCATGAAGATCTAAAGCTTTTTTAAAATTGTTACTTCTATGTTGGGCTGGTTAGGGCCTCCTCAGTGATGCTTTGTGCTGCTCTAGGGATGCACGTGGTCCTCGCTGTGTTTGGAAAGGGACA
This sequence comes from Tringa tobata, assembly GCA_033628505.1. Taxonomy (NCBI): domain Eukaryota; kingdom Metazoa; phylum Chordata; class Aves; order Charadriiformes; family Scolopacidae; genus Tringa; species Tringa tobata. The sequence goes on along the minus strand of JAHREE010000570.1, from coordinate 148,607 downwards.
GAAAAGCTCACTGATGCACTGGGTTTGGTGGTTCCCAGTTGTGCAGCCAGTTTATGGTGCCCTTCATGGTGCTTTTAACAAAAAGATCAAGCCAAAAATGTTAGTGACTTTCTTGGGAGGTGGTATCCGCTGAACGGGAGGTTGATGGGATGGCAGAGGGTGACATTTTATTCCAAATGAGGAGGTTATGCTTTTGACGTGTTCTTCTCCACTGATCTTTCTCCTCTTATAGTGTCCATTTATAAGTCAGTGGGAAGTCTTTTGCCTGGTTCTATATCATCTTGAGTTCATTGCAACATAACAACATTTGGGCTGGTTGTAGGGCAGAATTGCTTTGGAGCTCTAAAGGAGCCGATCTAAGGATCGGTCATAAAGTAGCTAGTTCATAAAAGTAAAGATTTTTTTTAGATTAACTGTACTTTTATGAAAAAATAATGATCTTATTTGATTTATTTTGCTTACTTTAAATAACTCATGAGCCAACTGTTTCCATGGTGCACATACACTTACCGAAGTAAACTCATTCCGTGCGTTACTTATGGGTGGTTTAAAGTACATGGCTACAATCTTTTATTTAATCAAGGAAAACATGCTGTTGTCATCATTAGAAACCAAGATTAGCCTTTCATCTAAAGGAGTGAAAAAATAAGTACCATTTTCCAGCTTGAGTACTGGCCTGTGTGTGATGGTGTCCCCTTACTCATCACACTGAGAGGCAGGTGTCAGAAGAAGGCGAGGTGGGATCCTCTCTAGATCCTCTCCACCTCCTTAACCTCTCTCTACCTCCTTGTCCTCCCAGCACTTTGCTGTCACCTGCAGCTTTCAGGCTCTGCAACACCAGGAAACACTCGAGATCAAACCTATAATAATACCTAGATGCTCTTCACAGGTTATACAAAAGACTTCTGTCAGACATCTGCATTTTTCCTACTGGAATTGAGAAACTCACAAATTATAGAACCACAGAATGGTTTGGGTTGGAAGGGACCTTAAAGATCATCTAGTTCCAACCCCCCTGCCATGGGCAGGGACAAAATTGTGCTATTTTAGACTGAAGAAAATAGCTTTATGTGTTTGTGAATTCTTGTGTGTTACCCAGGGGAGATTCTGAGCTGCAAAAATATTAGAGGATGTATTTGATTATGTAGAGTTACATTTTAAAGATGCTTTTTAACGTCATTACGACATTTTCTTTTATATATAACAAGTTTATGAACTCCTTGGAACTTAGAAAAGTGGAATGGATTTCGTGTGAATTTTTAGAAAGTTCTATTAATTTGTATGACAAAGATAGCAAAAATGATAAACAGAGATGAGGAGAAGAAAATAAGCAAAACTCCACCCTGTGACAGAATCGGTACCATTTTGAGGTTCCCAAGGCCCCGTGTTGGTCCAGTCACAGAAATGCTTCTCGCTGAACACGGTGGGTGTTTTGTTAGGCTGGGAAGGACTTTTGTCCTTGCATAACTTTGCTACTTCAGTGGGAGGTTGCTGATGTAAAATTAGCCCGTGGTGACAGCCCTTGTGACCTGCAGTGACTGATGGCCTGGATTAAGTATAATAGGATCCACCAGACGACGGCAGTGACTTAAATTCGGACGCTAACGGGCAGCATTCCCCCCGGGTTGGCTGGCCTCCATTCTTTTCTTAACGTTGTATAATTAAACTTAACATTTGCTAAACCATTACAGGATGGGGTAATAAGAATAAGGTGTTAAATAAAGACAAAAGCACTTGTTATGGCAAGTTAGGTCACCTAAAAATACAGAATAAATACAAGCATTTTCTGCTCGTACTAGGGCTGAGAATAAGGATGTGCGGTTTGTTGGTCTCGGGCAGAGAGAAGTTATTTGGCCGCTCCCAAACTTCTTGTCAGGCATTTCAACAGCAGCACTAGTCGTCTGTTTTTACATTGCCAAAGATTTCTTTCTTCCAGCATGGATTTGAATTAACAGTTCTCTATTAAACAGTCACAGTTAGGGTGTCCTGTGGCCAATTTTTATAGATGCAGCTTGAACAGAAATAGGTAGGGTTTGTGTCCACCACCCTACAGAGGCTGAGGCAATGTAGAGTTGGGTGTTGAGGTGAGATCCAAGGAAAGGAGAGAAACTGAAAGGAAAGGCACAAATGGGATCATGACTTTGAGGGGCTCTCATGGTACTGAGGGAGGAATATTTCCTTCAAACATTCGAACCATTCAAAACCATTTTTTTCCCATTCAAACCATTTCTTTTAGTAAAACTTTACAAGCTTGGAACTTATGCATGGATTTTACTTGCTTTTCAGTATATTTGCAAGCACCAATAGGTCTTGTTTTGCCTCCATTGATCTCTCTGCACACACATCAATTAGTTAAAAGAGTAGATCATTTGATATATACCCAAGCAGTATTTGAGCATTTGTAAAAGGCAAGCTAATTTTCAGCAGGGCTAAATACATATTCCTCTAAACAGGATGATAAAAACTAGTTTTTGTTTTCATTGCAGTGCATTTCTGTATTTTCTCTTGCTTTGACCTTCTCAAAGCGAGGAACCTGCAGCTGGTTGATGGATGTGCATTTATTCCCTGTCTGGTCCGATATGCGGTTTCTGTGAAAGATGCTGGGAAGGGAAGAGGGAAGTGCTTTCAAATATTTACACTAAGACTGCAGTGACCTACATTTAGCAGTAATTCCCCTGCAGACTCTAATCTTTCTGCACGAGGTTCAGTGACTTACAAATCCCTACACTTATTATTACCCCAATTAACTGCTTACCTTCTCAGCAATTAGGTGTTGAAGAACTGACAGAGTTATTTTGGGCAATACCATCATCCTGTTGGTCAGGGTATATTATTGTCTCAGGATAGGAATATTTGGAGGCAGCAAATAACAGTTGCTAATTATGCATCAGTTTGGAGCTGCGGAAAATTGGCTTTTGAAGTGAAACCACGAGGACTTTTACTGGTTGGTCCTGCCAAAGAGCCCGGCTGTGACTGGTGTGAAGTGTTTCCAGAGTTAGGACAGTACTGGTCGGACCACTGCTGCAAGCATTTCTGCTCAGTGGTTAAATTCCAAGGGTTTTTACAGCCATCTTTGGAAATTTTAAGTTGTTTTGCATGTCATTATTGCTATTCTTTTGTACAACTTACTCAAATGCAAGAGAAGATGGAGAAAACACAACTATATTCGCGAGGTGTTGAGCATTATATAAAAAATATGGATAAGTGTGTATTAAATGCTTTAAATGGTCCTTTTTCTTTAAAAATTTTATCATCCTGGCAGTTACTTTGACACGTTTTTATATGAGCTTGAGGAAATTTGTGTTTCTCTCGCCACGATTAATATTTTCCAGCAATCTCTTTAGGAGCTCCAGCAAATTAAGCTGCAGGAGGCTTTTGAAATGTGATACACGCGGTTTAACAGATTGATCCTCGGGATGGCCTTTCTTTCAAGGGCAGCTTTGATGATCTGTTTTTTATCTCTCGGTTTTTCTTGCCTTGTGTTTGAGGAATTAAAGTAAGGGTGTTTTTTTTTTAAGTTAGGTTACTGAGTTGAGCCAGCAGTAGTCTTATTTATTGGCTGTTTTACCTTAACTCAGATCTGTGGACAGCACCATGTGGTTTTGTGTTTATGCATTTACGTGGATGGCTGAGCTTGTGTCCCAGATGTATTTTTTTCCTGCCTAGTTGTTTTGTATTGGGAGATACTTTCAGGAACGCAGGCTGTGTAGTTTTGATAGATCTTGTGATGCTTTTTGCTCAGGTAGGAGAATCCACTGGATTTGAGGTTGCACCTCCTAATTCTGTTGGAATTAATCATTATTTTGTGTGTTCATGGTTAAATGTTAAACTTGGTGTAGTGGGAGGTGTCCCTGCTCTTGGCAGGGGGGTTGGAACTGGATGATCTTAAAGGTCCCTTTCAACCCAAACCATTCTATGATTATATGAAATCCAGGTGTAGATCTGCTACGGATGGTGTTTAGAAATGTGGGGTTTTTTGGTTTAGCATCTTTCTTAACAGTCTTTTATAACCTCCTTGATTTTAATGCACTGTAACTTGGATTGTTGGCACCTGGAGTGTTGTTTGTAAGACCTTGCATCTCAGTGTCCTCCTTTTTTTTTGCTCTCTTCCTCATTTCACATGCTGCTCTCCTCCCCAGTTAATCTGGGCCACTGACATGAGCAAAATTGGCAGCTGCAAATGAAAACTCATTTAACTCACTAATCGCATGCTAAATACCAGTGGGGCAGCAACCCCACCTGTGTATTCTTTGATTCCATGAGTCTGTATGATATTCACACTTTTTATGAAATACAGTTTATGATAGATTCAGTATATTGGCAGATCAGACCTAAGAAGGTGAGCTGGCCTCTTGCTTCTGGTTTCTTGATGTATTTTAATGGAAGCAGGATTCCCCTTAACAAACTCTCTGTCTCCAATTCTAATTTCCTCTGCTGACATGCATTTCTTGAGGATGTTTTGATGACATTTCTGCATCAAAAAGTATTAAATTTTCTAATATAGGACCTTAAAATATTGCTGGCAATGTGCTATCTTTATTTTCTTTCTCTGAGGGTAATATGGCTCTCTTGGTGCTTACTATGGAGCTTAAATGTATATTTTAAGATTGTTGAATTCAAAGTTCCTTGTCAGTGTTATTCCTGGTTTAATTTAGTAGGATTCTAGTCGTAGCGCAGGACCCTGGTGCCTAGCACTGCACCCAGAAAACATATTAGCTAAACACATATTTAATGGTTCATTTCTTTGTATTTAAAAAAACAAACACACAGAGAGAACCTGCTATCCCAGCAGATGTTTCCATCTCTAAAAGTGCCCTGTACTCCCGGATCGGCACCTCGGACGCAGAGAGCACTGCGGCTCTTCTCTACCCCCAGCAAGACTTAGACTCCGCGCTACGACTGGCCAGAGCAGAGGTAATTTTCTTCAGAATTTGGAAAAGGAAATATGTGCCCCGTGTGGTTTACTTCTTTCCTGTTTTCTCCCGAATGATTCATATTATGAACACTTGTTCTATTCTTAAAACTGTCCTCAGCCACGCTAAAACCACACTAGAGGCTACCAAAGCAAAAGGCGCTACACTGTAAGTTTTACTTTCTTTGACATAAGTGAAAAGCAGACATTAGAGGAAAATAAATCCTTTTTGGTTTTAGCCTTAACTGTACTATGTGCATTTTGACATTGCTATGTCATTTTATAAAATTTGTAAGACGCCAGAAATAGGAATAAAATGATGTATTTTACAAAGCTGCGCATAAGATTACTCTGGCTAAAAGTAATAAAAAATGGGTACAATCTAGTGTTAGAGTATTCCAAACTTTATGATAGATTGTGTGAATGAGAGGAGCACAAAGGAACCCAGTACTTTGGGTATAAAATTTGATGAACAGTCAGCCCTAAGTATTCATGCAGAAGCAGTAGAACCCCCTTAGAGGACACGGGACCATGTACAGAGGTATTTCAGGTTGGCACCAGGTCAAGTCAGGCAAAGTGTAGTGTATAGTATTCCCTGAAAAGTGTCCTTGATATTATCAGAAATGAAATACGAAACAAGAACATTGCAGCTACTCTCCTAGGTTAGTTTTTCTTTAGTATGATTTCACACCTGAACTTTTTTAATTGCACTCTGAAAAAGGCAAAGTCACTGGGGATGCCTATATTGAAAACCATTATACATTTGAAAACTGTACCTCTGTTAATTAGAATTTGATATTAAATCAAATATTTTATACTTATTTAATTTCCTCTTTAATGGATCACTTGGTTTAACTCTTTTTGGTTTTCCCTTTGCCTTCTTCATTTCAGATTGTGGCCAAGGAAAGAGAAGTATCTGAGTGGAAGGAGAAATATGAAGAAAGCAGAAGGGAAGTGATGGAAATGAGGTGGGTCATTAACTTGTTGCTAATCACAGCGGCAGAGAGTCTCATTTCAGTCTCATTGCGCAGAGTACCGTGACTGTACAACTGTTCTGCTTGAATTTTAGTTGTTTTTAACTTCAGGCTTTGGATTGCTCCGAAACCAGTACTTTGTCTTTGCTCTGTATGGTGGGCACCACTGTTAAGGGTAATCACTGAAAACTTCTGTGTTACCAATCTCATTTACACCCTCAAGATGCTGAGATAAGAGGGCTCTTCATCTAGGCTAATGTAAGGGAAGAATTTCCTCCAGTTTGTGCTGTGGATTCACACATGGGTTGCCTGCTGGGGTTTCTGTTTCCTGGCTGAAGGAGCTGCCTGCAGAGCTGGCAGACGTGGTGCTGATTTAAAATTCACTCTCCACGAGGAGTTTTGCCAACAGAAGAAAGAATGTGGAGGTTTGCAGATAGGTGTGGGTAGAACAGGCTTCCTCCAGGAGATTTTTGTAAAAGGTTTCTTTAACAATAGAATACAAAACCCCACTTGCCAGTAGAAAAACATTTCTTGCGAAGGAACCACTATGTCCTCTGAGTGTTGACATTCAAGATTCTACACCCTTTTCTTTGAACTGAGCTAATTTTTTAATCAATGCACACACTAAGCTTGATTTCAGTTAAGCAATTTGGGTTTTGCTGCTTCGTTTGAGAGCTGATAGAAGGACCCTGAGCTTTCATTTTCTTCTAGTGTGTCCTGCTCATTGTTCTGAATCTGAGAAGGTCATCATTTGAGGGAGAGATTGTGTAAAAAATATTTCATGGAGTCCTTAAGGCCTGTTATTTTCTACCTTCAGACAGAAAAACACCTTCCCCCTTAACTCGGAAGTAAAAGGAAACTGTCAGATTATTTTAGTGTCTTCCTTTACAGTAATAGTTTCTGCTCTTGCTTCTGTGACTGAATTTTTTTCAAAATCACTTCTGTTCTAGCACCAGCTTCTTTCTGGGATTAAATGTCTCAGTGGTTTAAAGCTAAAGTCAATGAGCTCTATCAAGTGATAGAGCTGTCTGTTCTCTAGAAACCAGCTGGGTGCGAAGGGACACGGACAGGGGGTGCTTATTCCTTCATGAAAGGGAGCGACACAGAGCAGCTGGCACACAGCTGGCACCTTCATCCTCCTCACAGTAATTTCCTTGTGTGTCTACACCCTCGGTAAAATGTGATTTGGAAAAAAAAAAGCACATTATCGAAGCCAAATTTCCCACAGGCACATCCCNTGTGATTTGGAAAAAAAAAGCACATTATCGAAGCCAAATTTCCCACAGGCACATCCCTAGAACACACGGGTGAAAAAAAAATAATCTGATTAATATTGTCACAAAATGATAAAGTGTGCACAAAGAAAGATTTCTCTTGGAAGATTAAATGTTCAAGCAGTCCATGTGTGGTAAATTAGAGATGCAACAATTAGGTGTGACATAATGATAAGCAAGGAGTGAAAGGATTATCTAGATTTGCAAGCACAAAATCATCACTCTCCACAGAAGAAGTAACACTTCTCTGCCCTAGTCCTAAGTGTTCTACTTGGAATATCCTGAGTTCAGTTAATCCAGAAAAATGTCAGACTGGAGGAAATTCCACTCCAGAGAACAGTAGCCAAGATGAGAAGTTGTAATAATGTAATAACTATTGAAGAGCTAAATCAGGGCAGGCTATACAGTACTCCAAGGGTACAGCCTGGGGCAAGAAATACGAAAATATGGTTATTTGGAGATCTGATTGATTATTAGTAAGGGAAGTCAAGCAGATGACCTCTGAGATCCTTTGTAGCCCTGGATTTTGGTGTTTTTATGACTTAGGAAAATGCAGGAAGTCAATAAATAGACTGAATTTCTAAAATACCAAAAGTGAAGGCTGTGCAGCATGTCGAGCTGGGGTTAAGATGTGCTGTCACAGAGAGGAATGATGTGACCAGCATCCTTTGGTGACCCAGCCATAATGACCCTTATTTAGGCTGCTTGATGGAAAGAGGCCTTTGACATCAATCTGGAACAAGATTTCACTTGACTACCTTGCTTTCCAAATCGAATATTATTAAAACAAATATGCCATTGCAGTATCCACTTCTATTGAATAGCCACATGACTTCATGAGGCAGGATAGAATCGTAGAAGTGTCTCGGGACCTTTAAGATCATCTAGTCCAACCATCAGTCTAACTCTGATAACACAGAGAATGTGGTACCTACTGGAAACTAGTCTAAGCTGGTAAAATTAAGAAATAGATAACGTTATTTCTCTTTGCTGCCAACACCTCTGATGCAGCCTGGGCTGGGAATTGCCGAGGAGTGTAACAGTCTTTAATGTCATGTTTGTTGCCCCAAGTCCTTGACTTCGTTTTCTGGGATGATAAAACTTCCTAAAGGTGCCTGGTGTTACAAGGATATGACATGGCTTTAAAATCCTTATTACTTACAGCAGGCTTTTGAGGTAATCTCCTTTGGACATGAAACCAATCCCTTCCTTATAAGGGCAAAAACTTGCGGATATCTTTACTCTCAAAAGTGTCATTTCTGGTTGTGAGGTCTGCAAGTTTCTCCTTTCCTTACTGACTTTTGTCTCAGGAGTTTCCCACATCCATTCCGTAACCTCACCAACTGCAGCAGACTTCTCTAAAAAGGAGAGCTAAGACTTCAAAAGAGACGTGCTCAAATACCAGCGGGCTATTTTGAATGTCCACTTCAGATGAAGTGTGGGGTGATTTTGTTTTTCATAGATGGTCCTACGTGGCTCATGAATCAAAGCACAGATCAAGCTAGTCTCATTTCATTAGCTTTATTTGGCTCTGGGAAGGGATGGATCGTCTTTCTAAATCACATTTAATCTGCTTATTTTGGCTAACCTCTTTTCAAGAAGGAAATTCAAAGCCTACTGTGAGTATATGAAATAAAATAGTCTTAAAAGTAACATTTTGCCACCTCTGTTTCAAAAACAGATTTGGGAAATAGGACACCATGGATTTTGTGCTACATAATTGAATATTTTGGTCTTGTTCTCTTAAGTGCTAATGGATCATTTAGTCACACTGGGAGAGTGGAAGATTAGATATATTTTGGATGAGGGCCAAGTCTACTTCTGTTAAGTTTACTTGCTAGCAATTATAATTTTAAGTAAAGTTTGCATTAAAAATAAGCAAAGACAAACATGGAGAAAGTAATGGAAAGATCAGACTTTGTAACTCTTGAATTAGGCCAATGTGATTATGTTTATATTTAAATCATGATGGGTAATGTACTTTGGGAATGTTTCAAATATCAGAATTTGATTGAGAGTTTCCCTCCTTCCACCTGTAGTGATTTACATGGAGAATTAAAAATCAAGTGCAGTATTTAAACCGTCAGTTTTATTTGTTACTCATGCAATAAGGAGCATATAAAAGTGTGAAGGGGTTCTGTATCTCTTTTAAAATACCATAGTTCAGTTATTGAGTAGCATTATTTTCGAAGTAAGCGTTAGCAATGATGATGTTTGCCAAAAGCTTTTCTTTTTTTCCCCCTTCTTACAGGAAAATCGTTTCAGAATACGAGAAGACGATTGCTCAGATGATAGGTAGGTGTTTCTCCTCTGTGAGGCGCTATTCTCTGCTCTGGTTTTTCTGAAGTGAGCCTAGAAACATAGTTGAAGTCTCTGGGTTTTATTTTGATGGGAGCTACGTCTGCTGATGGTGCTGGGAGTTGTGGCTGCTCCGGAGGACACCGGTGTGTGCTCAGGGTGTGAGGAAAAGCCAGGGCTTCGTTTGGCAGAAAGTAGCCCCTGAGGCACCCCGGGGAATGCAGAAAGGTCAGGGCTTTTCCTTCTGCATCAAAGCAAACTGTTTGGAAACGTGTTAAAATGCTTTGTCCACAATTCATGGGTGTCTCCGGGAGAGACTTTCAATGACCTAAAGCCCCATAGTCATCCGCTCCCCACTCTTTGATGGGAGATACCAAAGTTAGCTCTTTACAACAACAGGGATTATCCGTGCTAAGTGCATTGGTCAGACCAAAACCTAGATTAGCTCCAATCCCATCTGAGAGATTATGAGTGGCCAATCCACCTCCCTGGTTATTTACTGACAAAGGAGTCTCCTTTAAGGTCTAAATTATGACATCGTTTCCCTCTCAGTAATTAGAAAATGCCTTTGTTAACAGCTTGCCCCACAAATGAAAAACTCTACGTGCTGTAGCGTTTCAAAACCAAAGGTTGCAGGACTCGTGTTTTTCCTTGGTGTGGGAGGTCTGACCCCCGGGATGTGATTTTAAAACCTCCTCATACAATTTCCAAGGCTCTTTTTCTTAGTCTGGCTACAGAAAGGGCCAGTGCCTTGTGCTGCTGCTTCAGCTCGAGCTGTCTCCCACGAAGGCAAACGGCTGAGCAGGGTCCTGGGTTCTCCATGGCCAAAATTGCTGGGAAAAGCAGGAAAAAAGCATTGGCTGGTGAGAAAGCAGGACTAAACTCACCCGGGCAAGCTGGAGTAAAACAGGAGAGAACTGTGAAATATTGTTAAAAGCCATTAGGAGTGGCCTCGGAGTTAAATCTGGGCGGTGAGACCCAGGAGACAGGCTGATGTAGCTAACGGTGTCTGTGAGCAGGGAGGGGAATGGATCCAGCCCGTTGGCACTGTGTTTATTGAAAAATAAAGAAATTTTTCCTCGTACTCTCCCTGAGAGAACTGTCGCAGAGAGCACAGGGTGCCAGGAACACGACAGGCATACGTACCTGTGTCTTTCTAACACCTTTCCAACAGGGAAGGATTTTATGACAGCTGTGGTATATCCAATGCTGTATCCCTTTGTGATCACATATCGGATTGTTTGCCCCCTTTCAAACGGGCAGCCCCCTCATATACAGTCAGTATTGTCGGTTTTGGTTTCTTTTAACTTTTTTTTTTTTTTAAATTAATGCTTCAGTGGTGTGTACGTGCATTTGTAATGAATTTGCTTGGTTTTGCCCGAAGATACAGGGGGAATTAGTTCAATATCTGGTGCTTTTGCTGCCTTCCTGCATTTCTCAGCCATTGGGAGACACCCCAGACTCCTTTCAAGTAAATGAAAAGAAAAGCCTATAAATAAATAAATAACAAATGTAATAATAATATTTTGTATTATTATTATTACATCATAATACATAATAAAATCTGTAATAACTAATAATATAATAACATGCCTGGCTTCATTCTCTATGGTGTTCTGCCTCTGTTGCCTTTTCTATGTACAACTGAGCAACTTGCCTGCCTTCTGACATAACGTCTGTCATTCTCATCATACAAGTGCTAAAACAGGAGTGAGCAGAGTGTGCAAAGAACTTAATTCATTTGGTTTGCACTAAACATACTCTGATACTGCTTTGTCCCTGAACCTGGCCATTCATATGTAGAAACTCAGGACCTGTCCTTTTTTCCCCCAAGCATAAGCATGTAATTAGCAACAGAAGTTTCTTTTTGATAACAAATTAAAATTCTATTTTTGAGAAATGGATTTTAAAAAAAAATAATTCAAATTGTGAGACTGCAGTGCAACAAGAAGGTATAGAATAAGGGTCCTGAGGCAAAGGTGCCATTCCTCTTGTTGCAAAGAAAACAAGGATAGTTAAAGCATCGGGCACTGAGGATGTAGAAAGATATAGAAAGATCTTTAAACTTCAGATTCAGAGTATCAGTCAATTTTTCAAACGATCTATGGCAGGTTTTTAAGAGCAATGTCTGTAGATAATGCAATTTGCTGTCAATTTGCAAAGGAACTGAAACAACACTACTGACACAGAAAGCACGTGTTAATTAGAGCAGTATGCAAATTCTACAGCATGGCAATAGTTAAATGCGAGGCTGCTTCTCCCTGCCTTTAATGTAAATTTTTGCTCTAATTTTCCCACTTTCTCCTGTCATTTGTTGTAAATTACTGTCCCTTCTGAGAAAGGAATTCACTCATCCCAAGCCAGTTGTGGAGGAAGATGACTGTCTGGGTGCTATTTGCATAACCTTCTCTGAACTATTGTCACAATAATGTCTTACTGCTAAAGCAAAATCTTCATTGTAACAAAAGAAATGCCTCTGCTGCTTCTATTTATGAGTTAACCCTTCTGAACTATTTACACAGGCTGTTAGCAGGGCGTTAACAAGTGAAGCACTTCCCCCGAATCCCTTTAGTGATTATTCAGTGTGGTTGATAGGTCCTGCTCAGCTTTTTATAGCTTGCCATGTGTATATATAATGAATATTGAAAATATTCCATTTGGACAGTATACGATTGTATATGTGTTGCCTATAAAGGCACGGAAAACACGCATTGCAAGCAGGAATTGCTTTTGATGTCAAGGGCTGGTAGGTCTAGTATTTGCTGTCAAATACATATAGAACCCAATATTACCCGACAACGTATGCAATTAGTTTCCTGCCATACTCTCTGAGCTTACAAGCTGTCAGTGCCTAAATCCCTCTTAGAGTCTCTCTGCCTATTGTTTTACCGGTGCTTTAACTTTTTTTCCCTTTTTTCTTATACTTGCCTCAGCCCCTATCACATTCTTGCTTATATTGAGGAGGGGGGAGAAAAAAGGCTTGCCTGGCCCTGAGGAACGGAGCCTGTGGAACCCCCATGTTCACTGCACCCCACCTTACACACACCTTGCTCACAGCCCTCCACCGTCCCCTTCCAAAATCCATCGTGGATTTTCTTTTTATTGATGGATTTGCAATTCTGGAGGGGTTTTTTGTGTTTAAAATGTATCCTTCTACTTGTACATTTAAATACATAATTAAATTCCCATTATGAAAACCAAAGGGATGTTGTGCTTTGTGCAATACAGGTTGTTGCATTACTTATTTTCTGCTTTCCTAACAATTCCTGATTTTCTGTTTTGCTTCCGTTTTTGTTGCTTCTTGCTATTTGCTTGCAAAAACAAAACAGGCAAGCCTGGTAAGTAAAGCTTTTCACCAACTTTCACACCAGCATTTTGCATTTTTAGTTTCTTTTGCTTTTGTTCTCCGTTTGCTGCATTCCCATTAAGTAATGTAATTCTGAGCTGAGCCTGAAAGCGGATCTGCTCCCGTGGTGCTCTGATTCTGTCAATTTGGATAGTGTTAGTCCTGAGCAAACTGTTGTTATTGTTGGTGAGCCGTGGACAGTGTGTGTTGCAGACATGGAAGCCATTTAATTAAAATATTTTAATCGCATAACCTCGTAAATATCTTCAGAAATAAGTATCTGTAACTGCTGAACTCAGATTTGACTGGCAGGCTATTCTCAGCACAGTTGCACTGGGCAGCTTTTTCATTAAAGTTAAATCAGCGTTTTAGAAAATATCGCACAGATCTTCCAGTCCCTTTCCAACCAGATGCTGATTTCTGTTTTCTGTAGTGTTTAACCACTTTGCTGGTCTCAGAGCTGACCAGCACTATGAAATACTTTATTCAGATGAAGACTTCTATTCAAATAAAAAAATAAACGCTTGTTTATTTCTTTATATTTCAAAATATAAAGGCCTGATTGAAAATTTGTAGATTCTGAAATACCCCATGCTTTTTACATGGGAGAACTTCTTACCTTATTTTAGCTTCCAGCCTTGACAAAGGAAACAGCAATATAAAACTGCTGTGTTTTGCAGGTTCCTTTTTTTATTTCAGTATCACTCAAGGTAGCCCTTAAAACATGGGCACAAGAATCGTATTTTAGGATATGAAGCAAACAAGGAAGCATTTTGGAAGCCAATGCAAGACCTTTTCTTCCAGTGCTATATGGGTATTCCAAGTTATCGCTCTGTCAATTCCTTTGAAAAGGTCTCTTCCATATGGATTTGGATTCCAGTTGTGTTCTTCCCACCATCCCTGCCTCAAATTCAACTATGGAGAGGAGAAGCTTGGAAGTATTTTCTGCAGACCAGAACTTAGAAAGTCTGTCTGATGTTAGATTTCCTTTCTGGCACTTCCTACAGTAATCCTAAGAATGAGAGTTTGCAAAACACTTTTTCCAAGGGAAGAATTTGAGTTGAATTCCATTAAACAAAGTGCCGTGTTTGTACAGGATTAGAAGAGATGCCAAGTGTATATCAGCAATGGCAGATAATTTATTGCCAGTGCTAGTAATATGCATAAATGTCCTTTCCCTCAGCATTGTAGTGCATCTTCAGGCAAACAAGGGAAGTCCAACACTTGCTTTTTTCATGGGAACAGCTGAGTTCAGAGTGAAATAAATCATCAGTACAAAGATAGATTCACATTTTTTCCCCAACATCAAAATATTTTTAAATATCCCTGTAGCAACCTTTTTCCAAAACAGAATTGTGTCTCTATATAAAAATGACTTCTGGATCCTGCAAACTTACTAATACCCAACATAGAGCCCAGTATAGTAGAAACTATAGATGACAGTGAAATCAGTGTTCTGACTACTATGATCCTTCTGAAAATCACTTTTTTTTTCTTCCCCCCTCTCTTCTTTCTAACAGAGGATGAACAGAGAGAGAAATCTGTCTCCCATCACACCGTTCAGCAGCTCATTGTGGAGAAGGAACAAGCTTTGGCAGATCTGAACTCAGTGGAGAAATCACTGGCAGATCTTTTCAGGAGATATGAAAAAATGAAAGAAGTATTGGAGGGGTTTCGGAAGGTGAGTCCTGTTAAAGTCCCCTCTTGTGTCCCAGCAGAGGGCACATCTTTGGTTCCCGTTGGATCTGATGTACTATATAAGACAGCAGTGTGTGATAGATGTCACATAACTGCAGGCCTTCAGCACATGTCAGGGCTTCTGGACTGAGCGTTCTGTTAAATAAATTCCTCAGGTCAGAGTTCGTGTTTAAAGTACATGACAGAACGTAATCCTCAGATGAAGGATTCCAGCCATGGATCAAATGCAAACAGCAGAATTGTAAATCACTTTGCATTGTGTAATATCACTTCAGATGGCCTCAGTGGAGGGGTGTCCGGGTTAGGCTGCAGCCCTTAAAATATCTGAATGTGAGTCCCAAAAATCACAGAATCATAGAATGGTTTGGGTTGGAAGGGATCTTAATGACCATCGAGTTCCACCCCTTGCCCTGGGCAGGGACACCTCCCACCAGACCAGGTTGCTCAAAGCCCCATCCAGCCTGGCCTTGAACCCCTCCAGGGATGGGGCAGCCACAGCTTCTCTGGGCAACCTGGGCCAGGTGCTCACCACCCTCAGCATGAAAAAATTCTTCCTGATACCTAATCTAAATCTCCCCTCTTTCAGTTTAAAACCATTATCCCTCATCCTATGGCTCCACTCCCTGATCAGGAGTCCCTCCCCAGCTTTTCTGTAGCCCCCTTCAGATACTGGAAGGGGCTTTAAGGTCTACCCAGAGCCTTCTCCAGGCTGAACAATCCCAACAAACAGGTGCCTGTCCTACCCTTTAACCTCTGGAATTAACTTTAATGTAATCTTCTCATTTTAGAATGAAGAAGTGTTAAAGAAATGTGCACAGGAGTATTTATCCCGAGTGAAGAAGGAAGAGCAGAGGTATCAAGCACTCAAAATTCACGCGGAGGAAAAACTGGACAGGTAATGGATTGTACACGTCTCTCTTCAGGAGTTCACGCTGCAGGAGGATTCCTGTGCCTGGACCTTGCACCCCAAACTCACTCCCTGATACACAGAGCACAGGCTGCCCCGTGACAGAGGGCGGAATGAAATGCCCTAATGAGAATTTCTGTAACGTGCTGGTGTAACAGAGCAGGTGGGTGCTGCTCGGCTCTTTCAGTGCAGAATCAGTCGGGCGGCCTCTCCCCAGTTACACCAGTTATCTCAGCTGGATCAGCCCAACTTGTGCTGGGGGTGACAAGGAGTAGTTGCACAAAAGATGGTGCCAGATGTGCACAGTCAGCAGCTCCTTCAGCCACCGTTAAGGAGCAAACATTTGCTTGTGGCTGAAGACAGGCAGCTCTGGTGGATTTTCTTTTTTTTGTTATTCTACACTTCCATGTAATAACTGAGGAAGCATTTCTAGGGATTACATTCAGGACTCACATTACAGTCCCCTAGACCCAAGAGATGTCTCCAAAATGTCACTAGGATTAATCAGTGCCTCAACCCAAGTGAGACTTGGATTTGCTTTCCAGCCGTTGGCCCAGCCATGAGTCTAGACTGTGAGAACTGGAGATGGGATTTGGAAACTTCCATAAAACACCTCCACCAAAGTGATATTTATGTCCCCAGCACAGATGTCTGAGAGAATCGGGGAGGGAATGACACAGACATTAAGGAAAGACTTCGCGGGCTCTGCTGAGCAAGAGAGGGAGTCGTGAAGGGTCTCCAGGGACAAGTCTCAGAATATTTTGAAAGACAGGCAGAAAGTAACCCTGCCCTCACCACCCCTCTGTTAAGATTAAGTCCATCCTTCGGTACCTGCCGTCCTTCCCTGTAGAGAACCTGATGTGACAAAGATCTGTGGTTTTTTTCTAGAGCCAATGCTGAAATTGCACAAGTGCGAGGCAAGGCTCAGCAGGAGCAAGCTGCCTATCAGGCCAGCCTTCGTAAAGAGCAGCTGAAAGTGGACGCATTGGAAAGAACACTGGAACAAAAAGTAAGTGGCAACTTGGTTCTTGTAACTCAGAAATCAATGGCATGACCAAAGTTCAGTCAAAGTTCCCCACGGTGGCTGCATCCAGCTCTTCTCTGGAGCTCAGACCGTGACCGAGGACCTCTCCAGCTCCTCACGTCCCGCTGGCCCCACAGCTTCTTTTGGTTTTTGTTTCCATTTCCAGTTTTGGCTGTATGCTGCCTTCCATGCCTCTGCTGGGAACGGAGCCACGACGCTCCGATACGGATCCGTGGGGCTCAGGGCAAAAGTGGCTGTAGGAAATCCCTGTCCTGGGTAGAGCCCCTGGAAAACAGGGTGAAAGTCACGTTGTAAAAGTGCAGCCCAGAAACAAGTTTAAACTCTGTATTATTATCGTGTGCTAGGGATGACTGCTATAAAACTGTCTGCTTTAGTGCTCAATTGTGTTTATTGAAGTTGAAGGAGCTGTATGTGGAAATAATAAGCATAATGTTTGAATGCAGTATATATATACTACATATATACTACATATGCATATATATATATATAAAAAAATTATATTCTCAGTATTGGAGAAAACTTAATTGTCCCACACTCCTCCCAAAGGTTCAGTAGTTAAAAAAAAAACAACCAAACCTCAATGCAACAATATCTTTCATAATACTTAATATTGTCTTTTATTTTCCAGAATAAAGAGATAGAAGAATTAACAAAGATTTGTGATGAACTGATTGCCAAAATGGGGAAAAGCTAACTTTTAACCAAATTTCTGGACTTCGATATTGAGTGCAATATGACCATTGGCACACTGATGTCCATACGTTTACGTGGACAGGTTATATTTTCACTTTTTCGTATGCACTACTGTATTTTCTTTCTAAATAAAGTTGATTTAATTGTATGCAGTACTAAGATGACTATCAGAATTTCTTGCTATTGTTTGCATTTTCATAGTATAATTCATAGCAAGTTGATCTCAAAGTTCCTGTATCAGGGAGATTGTCAAGTTCTCTAAGAAATTACAAATTGCTGATCCTAGCCTTCCCTTTGTACATGAGTTCCCATGTTGGATGTCTTTTGGATTTAATATAAACATGTATTACTTGCATGGGGACTCTTGCCTTAAGGAGTGTAAACTTTATCTGCATTTGCTGATTTGTAAAATAAAATTAAAAATGGGAAAAAAAAAAAAAGGAAAATGCATGTCACTTAAATGAAATTCTCTATTGTAAATAAATTTTTTCGTTGAAAGTTGAAGATAAGTATGGCTCTATTTTATGTACTTCATGTGTAGAGTCAGATACAGAAGCTCTTATTAATGAATCCCTTCACAGAGAGCACTTCGTGGGTCACTGCTTGGAGCGCTCCGTGGGTCACAAGAATATACTACTTTTGTGCACAGATCTACGTCTGTATCTTGCTGTCTCTATAAATATACATGTATATGAGCTAGATTTGGACCAGTCAGGTCTCAGGCATAGGCTTATTCCTCCAAAATGTTTAATACTCTGACCCTGATCCAGCAAATCCATTCGAGCGTAACGGGAGCGTTTTCCTGAGTTGGAGTCCGTGGCGCGCGGTGACGGGGTGGTGGGTTTTAGGCATTTCTGTCACTGAAAGGTGAAAATATTTTCTTCTTCCTGCTACTGAAAGGTTTTTGCCTGCAGGCTTTGCGGAGATGAAGTACGTGTGATTAGAAGCAGAACCAGAATAAGCTAGATAAGTAGCGTTCTCGCACACCTCTTTATCCCCTGAGTTATCCCCTGCAGAGGATTAGGGATGTAAGACCAGCGTTAAGGCTTTAATAGCAAACAAACTGCTTTCTTTGGCTAATGGTGCATCGCTTGGATCTCCACGATGTGGACAGTCTTCAGCCTGGTTCTTGTCAGCTCCGTTTTTGTACTCAAAAGTAAGTCAAATCCCTTTTCTTGCCTTTTTTATTTCTTTCTAATTTCCTCCTTCAGGCGTGGCTGAGCCTCTCTGTGTTCTGAGCTTCTCTACTGGGTTGGTTTGGTTTCAGGTTATGTTCTGTATGTGGTTAGCACACAGAATTTCACCTCTGCTATGTAATACTCTCATAAATATGTATGCTAACAAATTTAAATCCACCTGTCCCCTGGACAGTGAATGTTCCCTTCTGCCCTGCAAGTTTAAAGTATGGTATTCTAAATATATGTCAAATTCATGCTTGACTTTGATAAGACCATGAAGTTTGAACCAAAGACAAGAAATAGGATCGAGTCGTGGTTGTAGTCTTTAAACAAAAGCAAAACTTTTAAAGATACACTGTTGTGTTCTGGCTTAATTGATACTTTAGGAGCAAATGAAATATGGATTATAGTAAGATTGTATGTGTTTACAATTCACTTTTTCACGGTGCTGTGGACCAAAGACCATGACGGACAGAGAAAACTCAAGGTACTCCAAATAATTACAGTGGGCTCTGCTCTGAAAATGTTACAGGAAGGTGTGGATGCAGTTACAGAACATCAGATGTTCTTGGATTATTTTTAGGGCAAATTGTAACAGCATAATCATATATGACTTTTTGAAATATCTTTAAAATCCACGTGAGAACCACTTCTAAAAAAGAAAACTGTTTCTTGTAAACTCTAAACGCTGCTGTTGTAAGTGGTCCTTCTCTCCTTCCTGCAGGCGATGCGCTGCAGTGTTACACCTGCGTAGGCTCCAGCGATGAGGACTGTAACAGACAAGGAACCCAGCAATGCCCGGGGCATTCGGACGCCTGTGCGGTCATCAGAGGACAATCAAGTAAGTAGCCACAACCAGCGCAGAGCTGTCAGCGTGTCATGGTGATCAGCCGTGTCCCCACTACGGGAAAGCTGTAAAAAAGCATTTTAAGTATTTCCCACTAATTACTTAAATCTGTTATTTTAAAGTCAAATGACTTACCTGGAAATTAGGAAGGAAAAGAAGCTAAGGAGGTGCAGCACTGGAGCACGTTCAGTGATGTTTAAGGTGCATCAGCTGTATCTAAGATAAATTACAATTATTGAACTTAAGTTCAATAAGCACACTTGTCAGTCTGCCGTCATCTGATGCAATTGTATTAATTTACTTGTACAGAACGGCCAGACCTAACGTTGCTGCTCGGTACTGGAGGGTTGGGCTCACGCTGCGGGGACGCGGACGGGAGCGGGTGACCATGGACAGTCTGGGTTCAATGTGGCTCCGTTCCAGGTGGCATCATGAAGTCCTGTTCGTTCCGGTCCTTCTGCGAGCGGGCAAGGAGGGACGGGTCCAGAGCGCCCGGAGTGAGCGTTCACTGCTGCTACTCCAACAACTGCAACGCAAAAAGCCCGGCCTCCAGAGTCACCACCTCCACCGGCTACTTCTGCCTCCTCCTCTTCACCTTGCTGTGGCACCCGCTGCTGAAGCTGACATGAGGGGAGGAAAAAAAATGGATATTCTGAAGCAACGAGTCTGCCTTCTTAGAAAGGAATGATTATATTTCCTAATCACGTTTCTCCATGTACCATATTTCTCGGTAGGCAAAGAGCAGTAGGCAGACGTGGCACGTTCAGATCAAAATCACTCCATCTGCTAAATGTCCTGACCTGTACCTAAGAAACGCTGCCCTCTTCTTGTTTATCATAAGGGGTTGATTGTGCAAATATAGAATCATAGAATGGTTCAGGTTAGAAGGGACCCTAAAGATCATCAGGTTCAACGTTTTCCTACAATTTAGCTAGTATGTATAAGGAGAAGGAGAAATCTTAGCCGCCAGTAGCCTTGTAGTAGGGTAGTAGTAGTACCTTCCACATGCAGTTTACAGTTGGCAGCTATTCAAAAGCAAGCTAAAATTTTCAAGCATAAAGTGACTGAAAATTCTAGCAAGGAAATTAGTCTTTCAGAGAATATTTGTGAGCTGGACAAAGCCAGAAAACTTGAAATAAAGATCATTTAGTATTAATATAAACTGGTAAGAGACAGTACTTCAGGGAACAATGCATGGAAGTATGTTATATTATGTATATTTCCTGGAAAAAAAACACCTTTTAGTCATCTGTTTTCTGATCCTTTAAGAATCTTATCACAACATCGGAAGAAGAGAAGGAAAAAAAAGAGCTTGGAAGTTGTTTTGAACTGGTAATCTCCCTCCAAAGATCAGCTTATTCTATCTCTGCTGCTGGTTTTGAGAACAAGTAAGTGGTTAATCCCTGTCTTGTAGGCAAATTATAACTTGGGTAATGTTTATCCAAATTCATAGACTCATAGAATGGTTTGGGTTGGAAGGAACCTTAAAGATCATCTAGTTCCAACCCCCCTGCCCTGGGCAGGGACACCTCCCACTGGACCGGGTTTCTCAAAGCCCCATCCAGCCTGGCCTTGAACCCCTCCAGGGATGGGGCATCCTTCTTGTGGTTTCAACTATGTAGTTAACTCTTTACTTTCCTCAACTTCATTCTTTGGGAGTAAGTGTATATATATCTCACCTTTCAATGATGTGATTGAGTTGATCTGTGGTGGTTTATGTATTCTTTTCTTTTTGCAAAATGAATGAAATTACTTGCAGGTCTTTAGAGATGTAAGGAACTATATCTGCATTTTTAATAATCCCATTCATTGCAGTCTTACCAAGTAAATGATCCAGAGTGGGACATCTCAGAAGGCATTGTGCATTACCAGTTAGTGATGGTCCTTTGGCGTGGTTATGTTGAAAGTAGGCAAGAGGAGAAGTGACGTAACGCATGATGTGATAGCACTAAGCAGGGTCCTGGGTCTGTGATACTGGAGAGCAGGGTGGTACCTCCTTTGGTTCAAAGCTCGGAGGGACAGACAAGCAGATGAGTGGTAGTTGTGGATTTTAATGTCCAACTGTGATGATCTGGTCTAATCTCCGGCACAGAACATGCGTAGGACTGGCTTGAAGTCCAGCTGGTGTCACTGAAGTAAAGGTGGTATTTCGAGTTCTAGTTTTAGTTGACCATTTAGAAAAAGATTTGGTCGTCAAGTTTATGGAACTCACAAAATACGTGGCAAAGTAGTTTTTCCACTAGCTTTGTGTTGTGACTTTTTTCTGGTCTAATTCTTAGAAAAATCAGTTCCAGGCAGTGTGTCATAGAATTCTGCACTTTTGCAAACATTTTATTCAGGTTGTGAACTCTAGAGAACTGCTTCAAGTGAAATAATCACTGAAACCTCCATGTAGAGTGTAACCCTCACCTGCCTTGTAGCTGTTGCCCGTCACACGGACCAAACTGTCTCCTTGTTTCGTTGTGCTCTTTCCTCTGTTTGGGTCCTTTTGTCATCTCCTGTAGGTGGTGGCTTCAGACTGAGACTGATCTTCTGGGGTTTTGTTGGAGCTGGCTCTCAGAAGAGGCAGCTCTGGTCTATGCTTTGTTGGTGGGGACAAGTCTGATAAAGCTGTTGAGTATAAAGATGGCACCAATGCAACAGATCTCAGCTGAGAAGAGCTATTTATGTCTAAATTAACAATCTGTTTAAAAATCACTTCAGTTGGTTTAAGTATTTCTCATTTCTTTCTCAGCTTGAATCAGTTCCTTCAATCTGTTCTGCTACAGGAAATATGTATTGATTGTATCTTTATTTTCTAATTGTTCTGTAATGATAAATCTGTGTGGAATGTCATCTCTGTATATGCTCAGTGCATTTCCTTAATGAGAAAATAAAATACATGCAATGGCTGACAGTGGCTCTTGATAAACAAAACTGCATCCTTTAATTGGGATTCCCAGCTGCATCTGGCGGTGTGTTTTCCAGCAGGAATCCTGGCTTTTTTTTTCCCTGTGGGCTGTATTTCTTAAATCCATGAGATAAAACAGTGAATGTTGATAGTTTTCTCTGCAGCGACATTTCCAGGATAAAATCAGAAGGTAAGGCTCTATCCTCTCCACAAACACCATCTGTCGTTCCCGGCTGTGGCCAGGACGCGGATCTTCAGGCAGTCCCAGCCTCCCTCTGCCCCCTTTGGTCCCGCCACCCAGCACAGAACGGGCTGCATTTTGCTTTTCTGCCTAATTATGAACCCGAACCGTGCACGTGTGTATATCTGTAGAAATTATAAACCTTATTTATTTAACCTTATTTATGGATTGATGATACCAGAGGGGTTTCGCGGCACAAACATTAACAGGAAGACGAGCACAGAAAAAATGGAACCAGACAGAAAGAATATTTTTTTAAACTGAATTAAAAATACAGAAAAATATTTTAAAGTTTCCATTGCTATGACCAGGGTTATTTACAACCTTATGTAAAATAGAAAGTAATTGTCTTTAAACTTGGTTGTTCTGAAGCCTCAAAACCCCCTCATTGTTCCTGGGGCAGTGGCACACGCTTTGTCTTCCTTCATGTTGACAGAGGTTGGGACAAAAGGAGCAGAAACTGAAAATGAAACGCATTCTGCTGCAACTGAAAATCACAGGACCTCTCTTTCGTCTCTTGGATCAGTTGGATCTATGCAACAGATCAGCTGGGTAAGTACCAGGCTCGAGTTTAACACTGGCCTGTCACCTTCAAAGAAGGATCTCCAAAGAGATTCTTAATTTCTGATTTATAAGTGAGAGAAACTCTGAATTATAACCATAGCTTGTAGGACTGACAGCCCCAAATCATAATTTCCATTATTTCTGTATATCCTTTTGTTGGTTTTGGCAGTACAGACAGTGTTTCCTTATTTTTCCAGTCCTTTCACAGACAACGAGAGCCTCTGGGGACCTGCCAGGAGGGCACAGCTGAGCGAAGTGCCCCTGCACTGTCTCAAAGGGCATATGGACATGCAAATGTATGGCTTAATTTCCGTCAGTATTCATCCACACCCGACTTTTCTCGCAGGCAGAGCAAGGTTCTAAGCTGTCTTTTTTCTTGGTAAGGAATAAGCAATTCTGGAAGTTTGTGAGCTTTAAAATCTAGGTCAGAGATCACCTCAATACTGGCTGGGCTGTTTGATGAAAGATGTTTTATCTAAATCTTGGTGTCACAGGGCACAGTTTCTTTTTTAACCTTTTTTTTTCACGTGAAACGTTAGTGGCGTGGCTCTGTTCAGTAGGGACTAAAACAAAGAACACCCTCGTACCTTGTGCTGTCAGGTCTTTGTGTGACAAGTTTCTTTGTGAGCATCACTCTGAAGGGTCTCAAGCTTCCTGGACCCTGTAGACGCTGAGGACATGACCTGGAGCCATCACCATGGCTGGCGACTGCCCTAGGGAGGAGTTTTATGCTTTTGAAACCCAAAGTCCTGAGTGCAAATCATGGACCTCAACATTATTTTCACCCTGCATGCACACATACACACACACACACATTCCCTCTTATCAGCCAAAGGCAGCAGTGCACGGGGTGATTTTAATTGGTAAATTTATGCCATGCTCAGATGTAGCATATTTACTCCCAACCAAGTGGGAAAAAAAAGATAACGGTGTTAATCCAAGGAACAGTATGTATAAAGAATGTAGCTAGAAATTCATCGTGTTGGTGGCGTAGGAACAAGTGAACTTTGTCAGCATCCCACCAGAACAAGGGAAGGGCCGGTGTGGGATTCAGTTTGGAAGCAGCCACAGGAGCAGAGTGTGATGACACTCGGCAGCGTGGCTCCATGGAAAGTGGGACCTGTTGAAAACATCTCGTTTGAGGTTACGGATTTTTGCTGATAAAGGCAAATATATACGTTTCGCAACACATTTCAGATAAAATCACAGTTGCAAGAGTTCAGGAGCTGGAATGGTGAAAGACTGCAAAAAAACAAGTTCTCAGTACAAGATCACCCAAATGGTATCTTGGAGACGGGTGATCTCACATCATCTTTCTGTCAGTCTCGGGATGTTACCACGAGAAGTGTCACAAAAAGAACAGGCTGTGTGTCTGCACCGAGGTAGTCCTGTGTGTTGCCATAGGGACACGTTCCCAAGGGAGGCAGAAAATGCACTTTTCTGGAACAAAACTACAGCAGAGGAATGAGGGCGGGAGGAGATGCTGAGCGTTTTGTAGGCACCCTGCACATAGCACCAGTCATCTGTGCTTAAATTGCTTACACCAGTTCCAGCAACCTGATGTAGCCCAGCAGGCAACAGTTCTTTCAAAAACTACTTTTTTATCTGCTAGCTCAAGAGACTTGCAAGTATGAGATAATGTTTGAAAGACGAAGGGGAATTTCTCACTTGAAGCCGTCTCTCTTTTCAAAAGACTTCCTGCCCTTCACCTGCACCAAAAGGTTTTTCATGTTTTGCTTTAAACACTCGAGGTGGGGAGATGTTTGAGCATCGGCAACTTGGCCAAAAAAATTAAGGCTGGTGTTCAAGTGGGGCCACTGATTCCTATCGCTTTGAGACATCTGTAATCTTGTTTTAAGCAGTGCCAGTGTCGTGGTTTGGGCCAGTCACCCTCAGTTTCTGATTTTTCAGTGCAGGTCAGGTCAAAGCCTGATTTTGCTCAAAGACAAATCTTTTTGGTGCATGGTTTTGCTCCTGTGCTCTCCCAACCTTCACAGAGCTTTTGAGATGTGTTCTTGAGATCCTGAGGGTGTTCACCTCCTTTAGCAGCGTGTTCTTAACCTCTTCTGCAGCTTTTGGAGGACTTTCCTCAAATGAAAAGAAAATATCCAAAAGTGTATTTTTATTAATTTCAAGTTGGTGTATATATGTGTCACTGCAATGACATTGCTAATAGCATAATAATCTCCAAATTGCCTCTCCCAACTCTATGATGATTAATTTTTCAGTCTTTATCAGCATGATAGGTTTTGTTCTATTTTATTTCGTGCAAAGTGTTTGAAGACTCAATGGCCAAGGTCAGCTCTGGAGAAAAGCTCCTGCCCCACCGGCAGCCACACCAGAATCCCAGAACCTGCATTTAAATCACAGCCAGCTGTGAGCACTGAGCCTTGCTGGGGCTGCAGAGCCAGGGCTTGAGATGCATTTTTAAAGAAATCTACTCTCATAGAAGAGAAATAAGCACTTTTGCAGTATGGAAGGGCCTGGGTGCTTTTTTGGGTCCCACCTCCATGAGAGCTGCCACCAGGAGCTGTACGTGAGCAGGGAAGAGCTGTTAGTGACAACCCCTGTCCTCATCTCTCCCCTCGTTTAGTCCTTCTAAGGGTTAAGCTTTACTTTGGGGAGCTGCTGTTTTGGACATTTCTTTTGCACTGTACCGTTAACAGCGCCGATGAGTATTTGGCAGCTTCCATCCCTTCAGTTTCCATGTTCTCCCAGCCAGCTATGACTCCTCGTATTGGATAAACATGTCTGGTTTTGTTAAATATTCAGTTTGAATGAATATGACTCTGGAAAGAGCAAATCAGTTACCAGGACGAGGCAAATCCATGAGTGGGGCAGTGAACTGAGCCAGGAAAAATGTTCATCGGGAAGTCATCCGAGCGGGGCTGTGCCCGCGGGGCATTGGCAGCGGGTTTATTAGCATTCCTGTAATTAAGTGTAGGAGGAGCTGGTGGAGAGGAGAGCTCTACCCGCCTGCTTTGCGTTTGGTGATGTTTGTGCAGCAGATGAAAGCGAATGGTTTGTCCCTGGGTTGGTTTGGTTGGAGGTCCCCAAGGCTTAGGGCAGGGAGGAGCTTCTGCTGAGAAGAGTTTTACCAGTTGCTGGCAATTTCAGCCACGGTATTTTAGGAACTGTGTGAGCCAGTGAGGCTTTTGGAGTTGGCCTCCATGAGACTCTTCTGAGGATGATGACAGGTAGGGGGGAAGAAAAAAGAAACCTTTGATTTGACACCTCCTGTTAACATTAGAGAGAAGCAGTCCCTGCAAAAGCCATCAAAAATCAGGATCCCTTGTGGAAACTGAAAATAATTCTCTGCTCATAAATGGTCAGCACTCAGTGATCTCATCCGACCTTTACTTTAACAGGGCTTATCCCGAGCTTTTTAATGCTTATCCAAACTTTGGCTCCAGACCACGCTGTGAACCCGAGCTATTCGGGGCAAATCCCAGTGACCTCTCTTTCAGCTCGCTCTCATCGGGAGGATGAAGGGAGGATTATTAGCCCATGGATCGGCTGTCCCGAGCCAGCAAATAAAGCCAGTCCTCCCTGTCTTGGAGCTGATTTCTATGTCGTGGTGTGCTTGAAGATCTTTCTGTGCCCAGTCTCAGAGACCAGTTCTCCAGGAGACAGATGGCCTGCAGGCTGCTCTGGTCTTGAGAAATACAGTGTCAGCGCCTAAAATAGNATTTGCCTGGCAACAGCAGAAGAGTTTTCATTCATGTTATTTTCATAACTGGGAGGCTGAGGTCAAGGTGGCCACAAGCCCCAGTCGGGTGGAGGAAACGGGGTTGGAGCCGGTGGCTGAAAGTGGGACAAGGCTTAGCGATGCTGCTGCTGGTGGAAGTTTGCCCTGGTCGAAGCGAGGTGCCTGCAGACAGACACCAGCCCTCAGGTGTCTCAGCCCTGTCCCAGCTCCAGCTCCCCTCTCAGAGCTGGCCGTCTGGATGTCAGCTCTGTCCCGCTTCCCTGCCGGTCCCTGCTGGGAATTTGGATGCATTTTAAATCGGATTAGACTCTGCTAGTTCTGCTCAAAAAGTCTAAAGAGGCTGCAGGGCCAAATCAGGGGCTCATGGATGGAGGTTTTGTCAAGTGTCGGTGTGATCCTTCTTAACTATTCCTTCTGCAGTAAAATCCCCTTGCTGAAGAATTTACAAGATAATCAATGTAATTCCACTCAGCCAGCAGAAAACTTACCTTCAGCCCCTCAGCTGAGGCACCTCAGTGTCTCCAGCCCAGGTCTGCCCTCTGGGCTGGGACACACAGGATGAGCTCCTCACATGGTAGGTACCACCTTGGCCTCCAGAAAAGGATGGCACGCTGGACAGGTAACACAAACTCATCTTACAATGGTGCTATTTGTCTAAAAATAGAAATATCACATAGAAACAATAGAAATTTACAATAGAAAAAAAAATGGTACAAATATGTTTAGCTTTGGATAATGCTCTTGCAGTGGTGGTAGACTGAAAGCAGAGGAGAGGGAAGCTTTGGGGGCAGGTGGGAGTCTTTACTGAGGCCTGCTAAGAAAACTGCATTTCTGCTCATCTGCAGCAGGACAATAGCACATCAGCAAACTAACTCCTCAAAAGTGGAAAAAAATCTAGCAGCTTAATTTCCTGAAGCAGTTCAAGGGGGACTAAAGCAGGGCTGGGACAAGGGAGAGGGAAGGACCAGCCATAAAAGCCATACTTTCATAGGCTTTCCTACACTGTTTTATCTGCACTGTGACCACAGATGTCCATATGAAAAGATGTGTTTTGTCTAACAAAGCTCTGCATGGTCTGGGAAGGCCCATTCAAGTGTGGTTTTGGTGGAGTTTTGACTGTGGTGGGTTGTGATGTGTCTTATCCTGGAATATTGGCTGCAAGAAGTTGTGGATTCCCCATCCCTGGAGGGGTTCAAGGCCAAGTTGGATGGGACTTTGAGCACCTGGTCTGGTGGGAGGTGTCCCTGCCCAGAACAGGGGGCTTGGAACTGGATGATCTTTAAGATCCCTTCCAATTCGTTCTGTGATTCTATTTGTGTAGGTGTCAAAGACCCGCCGTTGCCCACTGTACTATATTATCTTCAAGTGAAATGGGAGCAGCCCTGCGTCTTACACCTACAGAAGGACAGGGTACATTAAAAAACCTCCAGAGACATTAGCTGCATGTTTGATTTGCTAATCCTCAGCATCGGGCTGTGATAAAACCCAGGAGAAACAGAATAGGAGGGGTTGGTACAGAAGCTGGAGCCCTTACAGGTCATAGTCAGGGCTTCAAGACAGGACAAGATCAAAACAGCTTTCAGCCAGCTGGCTCTGGTGGGTTGAAGTAGTTCTCAGGAAGAACTATTTGCTTTGTAGTGTTTTTTGACCATAAAATAGAGTTCAAATATGCTTACTTGAACTAGGATTGCATGTCTCAGTGGAATCAAAAAGGCTGCAGTTATCTGAAGGTAACCACCTTGATGAGTAGAGACTGACGGGACCGTGCTGTGTGTTATCATTAAATTGCTTTTTAAAATAGCAGTATACACAAAGCAATGCATTAACTCATGAAAAGTCAGATGATCTCACTGATGGCAAGGGAATGGCACACGCACAAAAAATGCCACAGAGGGACATTTATGGCAGCAATAACCAGTTTCCACTTACCCATCACTGTGGCGGGGCTGGCAGGCAGCAGGAGCTGGGCTGGGCATTCATTTGCTGCTCAGCATCCGTGAAATGCTTTTTGCTGGACCAATTCCCTAGAAAAAGCTCCAATTTTGCAGTCAAGCTGTTCTCTCAAGATAGCTGAAGCATATAATTTTATATATGTGATGACAGAGTATAGCACTGTTAATGTTGGTAAAGGTACCCCAGGAATGAAAGCAGTCTATAAAACTATAGCCCAGGTAGAAAACTAATCCCTGCCATAGTGCTTGATCTTCTCATCATCTCATACACTGAATAGTAGGGGTCATAGAATCACAGAATGGTTTGGATTGGAAGTGACCTTAAATATCATCCAGTTCCAGCCCCCCTTCCCTGGGCAGGGACACCTCCCACCTCATTTTTGCACATCCAAAATAAGGACAGCGATGAGAATGATTGACAGGAGTTTTGAAAATCAAGACTTAAAGCCACTGCAGTTTCATCTGCAGTTCCGTGCTGTCAATATTTAAGTGTCTTTGAATAGCACTTAATTTGCACATTCACGATTTGTTCCTTTGATGGAGCAAGATACCAAACAGCAGTAGGGAACCGACTGATTAGGATCATCAGCAATCACTTCTCGGTTCATTAAATTACTTCACAGCTGCCTGATGTTCTCCAAACAGGAGGAGTGTCAGAGGAGCTTTCATGCCCAAGTCAAGTGAAAAGAAATCAGTCCTTCTGGAGGAACGTATATAAATGCAAGGAATATAGGTACAAATATAGATACCCACTGGTACCACCCAACAGGCTGAAGGACTGTAGTACGTGTGTTACCTTTTCATACTGATGAACATTAAATTGAGGAAATAAATTGTGATGATATCAAAATCAGATAGATTTTAATTTTTTATTTTTTTTTTTACAACGGGTCGTATATTTGGTCCTGGGAATGTAATATCATTTTTTAGAAAGACTATTATACAACAGTTAAAGGACCTTTCATCTGAGGATTTGGAAACCCTTTGAACAAGAACCTCACTTCCAGCTCAGACCCTTTCAAATGCCCTTTCTTCTCTCTTTATCTTTTTTCCCTAAATTATGGAGGGGTTTAGTAGTTGTCTTGTTCTTTAGTGCCGTGTCCCAGCTCCTCTCTTATCACTGGTCTCTTCAGAACCATCAAAACATTTTTTCCCTTTTTGTTTTTTCCTCCATATGCTAAACAATGGAGCCATCACGTATTCACTCTCCTCTCACCCCAACTCTTCATCAAATTCCTTCTGAAAACTCCTTTTTCTCAGGAATTCCTTCTTTTTTTCCAATTGGCAACAGTGCTTGGTCACTTCTCAGCTGCTGCCCCTGCTTGGCCTGGCATCTGGCTCCCACGCAGGGCAGCAGCTTCCCATGCTCTGCTTACAATAATAGGAAACTTAACACCCATTCTGGAGACCATTAATGTGAAAAGATCTTTTGCAGTTTCCTCAAAGAAAATGCTTCCTCAAAGAAGAATGTTTTATTGGCAAACAGCTGTTAGTAACCAGAGTCTTCATCTCATTACAATTTAACTATTAAAATTACCTTTTTAGCTCACTTCTCTTGACTTCTGATTACAAAATAGAAGCATTTCTTTTTATATGCTCTAAATTGTTTTTTTTCCTTTCTATCACAGGTGTCAGTCCGTCATGAAGCATGGAGTTTGCTCCCCTACATCTGTAGCTACTGGCCAGGTGAGACAGAGACAGTGCTGAGGTCTGGGAACACTCCTTGGGGTGGGAGGTCTCAAGGTGACTGGCTTGGGACCCTTCAAACTGCTCTTAGACACCTTGAAGCTCATGGAGAAATCCTTTCGCATGCATTGACATCACTGTATGCATCTTTGTATTATGTTACTTGACAAAAATCGGGCTTGAAACCTGCTAACTACGGCATCTACCCAAATTTAGGGTGCTGAATAATTCACCCATATGTCTGTCTGGGGCGAGGTCTTTTAAGTCGCTGACATTATTTTCAGCAGAGTTTGAATTTTATGAGCATGAATGACGGGATGCAATCGACTTGACAACAAAATTATGTCCATTAAGCTTCTGCCCCCCCGGCAGGTGGGAGGTTGGTGGCCCCCGGCTGGCAGGAGGCAGAGCATCCCGGCGGCTCTCCCCGCTCCCGCCACCAGATGGTACCCGGGATTCACAAATACATCCCTTCCCAGGGGCTTGGGCTCTGCTCTAGTTATTTAACCGGCAAACAAACACAGCAGAGCTCGAAAGACAGCTTGAAACCAACCTTATTCCCTTGCCAGACCCGACTAGGGAAACTGCCCCAATATTTAGTGCCTTGTGTGCGCCATCCCCAAGGTCAGACTGGCTTGGGGGTCGCTCTCCTTTAGGTGTGATGTTATTTTACTGTCCTCAAAAGTAAGATTTCCTCCTAAATACATCATGCCATTTGTACCACGTTGTGCAAAAGCAGTTATCTCCTGAGCATGCATCTGACTGCGTGATGGCCGTAGCCATTGTGGGTCTGAGACTAGCCGGGCACAGCTGAGCCTCCACGTGCTTGGGGCTGTACAAGTGTAAAGGACAGGGCTGAGTCTCCAGTATGAGCCCAGGCTGAGTTCATGAGTTGCACTTCTACAGAAAAATCCTAAAATGCATTTGGAGTTGTCCATGCTTTTTTAGGAGGATGATAACAATGCGCTACATCACAAATCGACCCAGTTTCTTTCTGTCCTTGGGTGCCCTCACGAGCACTCTCGCAGAAGTTAAATCAGAAGGAGACCTGTTTCCCAAACCAGGTGCCTGCAGGTTTGTTTTCATTACGTGTCCCTTGCCAGATCTCCCTGTTTGCAAATACTAAATGTGCTAGACATTCATTCCCACTTCGACTCCTGTCCCGGGACAGAAATGATGGCGTTTCTCGGGATGAAGCTGAGGAACACTGGAGCAGAGCTGCCACCATACACCAGCCTTTCCCCGTGGGGTGAGTACTGGCCTCTGGGCTTTGTCCTGCTCCTTTTCGGAATTTCTGCTTTCTGCAGAGATCCCAGGCAGGTGTCTGGACCAGTTCTGCTCTAGTTTTTCTCTTACACAGAATGCCTCAGTCTTTATGCCAGTGCAATAAAGTAGAATCAGGCAAATACACTGTTGAATGGCCAAAAAAAAATAAAAATCAGTCTGTAAGACAGGTGTAATGGCTTGGGCTCAACGTACGAACTCTTACACTGCACTGATTGTAATACCTTAGCTTAAAAAAATGTTAAATACCTCTTTCTGTTTAGCTGTTTTATCCACATCTGTTTCTGACTCCTGCAACTATTCTATGTGATGTTGGCATCATTAAGAGTTTACTTGTTATGAAGGCTCTGAAGTTCATGGTCATGGCTTCCAGCTACAGGGGCAACCATGCAAAAACAGTTCCAGGTCTACCCTGTAAACATGACCACAGTGACCCAGAGCAGAGGGAAGGCTGATGGGACGGGGCTCGGAACTGAACATCAGTCTTTTACACCCAGATACATAAATAGCCTATTTTTAAAAGATAGCTAAATGTTTCCCCACAGATTTATAAACATTCTTCTCCGTCTGGAAAGACTGTGTTGTAACATAGCATACCATGGCCGCTAGTGGAGTGGAGCATTTTAAAACAAACAAACAGCAAAGAAATGACGATGGGCACGAAAACATGAAAGCAAATCTTCTGGAAGAGTTGTTGTTGCTGGCCTTTTAAAATGAGACCGTCTGTAGATTTGTAAGAAGGTTCAAAATATTGACATTCTAACCTCACCAGCTTTTGTTTCTAAGCTCGTCCACCTTCAGCTGCAGTGCAATATTTTGGTATTAATTCTAGTTTCATCTCTTACAAAATCCTGTCTGGTTAATTCTGTTCTAATAAGAAGCAAACTCAAATTTAATGAATGCTTAGATGCAATGATTAGAGCGCCATAACCTACTCATCACAAACACTGACTTAGGATAAATGCGATGAAGGGCTCTTTCTCCTCCACGTTGCTGGTTTTAATATCCAATGAGGATCTGAACATAAGTAAAATGAGAATAATCTTAATAGATAAACATACCCAACGCTCTGGTAAACAAGAGGCAACCCTTAATCCATGTAAGATTCTCATTAATGTCAATTAACTTGAAATGAAAGCGTAGGCTGTAAGACTTTATCAAAAATGTCATTTTGCATCCTCATTGATCTCTCGGTGATACCTGAGTAAAGAGTGATGCCAAAGCAAAGTTAGCTCCTTTACTCGTTCACATTTGCTATTTACCATTTACGTTTCCTGGCTGCAATTAGGGGTGTGGGTCTCCTGCAGTTCTGCACTCCACCTGAGGCATCGAGCCTAAATTCTACAATGACTGGCAAATACAGTACAGATGTTTAGTTCAGAAGATCCCAACACCTGCATTGTTATCTACAACTCGCTCTGCACCACCTGATCCTTCCTTTGCAGAAGTTACTATTTCTTTAACATTTAAGGTGTTTGTTACCAGTTCTGCTAATTGCCTTTTCCTTCCCAAACCAAATTTTCCGATTTTAATGTCAAGTGTGAAACAAAAACAGAATACATGGCTGTTCCTGTTAGGCTTCTCCACTACAAAGCATGCTTTTCCGACTTCTGATGTAACCCATCCCGACGTCGCCTTTTCCACTGGAAAAATCAGTACTTTTTCCTTTACACCAGCTGTCATCACAAACACCCGTGGCCACTGCATTCCTCCACACATGCACTCACCTTTCACGCGGTCTCCTGGACACGTACGTTTCTCTGGCGAGGCTTGGTTTCCTTATGCTCAGCCAGGGATTCTTTTGGTCTTCTTCTGGCTTGAAACTGCTCGCTCAGAAAATCGGCTCCCTTCAGCCCAAATGAGTTCCATGGGTTCTGCCTATAGATTTAGTGCTGGACATGGACCACAGGCACCTCCTGCAGCCTTAGCTTGTTTCAGAACCTGTCCTCTGCAGTTCCCTGTATCCCTCTGATGTCAAAAATACATCATCCTGAGCCTCCACTCTTCCTCCAGGCTGTCGGTGCTCTCCAGCTGAGCTGAAAACTTCACACCCTATAGCAAGTCATGGTGTGGTTCTCACTCCAACTATTTTCCTTTGCCTTCTAACATGTAAATCACCTGCCAGTCTTCTCCCTGTTAATCAGGCGACCACTACCTAAATAGAAATTATTTCTATTTTATAAGCTAGGAAGGCCATTACATCTCTAGAAGTTACCACAGGTGTCCACGTGAAGGGATCACCATGTGTTTTGTCTAACAAAGCTCTGCATGGTCTGGGAAAGCCCATTCAAATGTGGTTGTGGTCGAGGTTTGGCTGTGGTGGGTCATGATGCATCTTATCCTGGAATATTGGCTGTAAGAAGCTGAGGTTGTCCCATCCCTGGAGGGGTTCAAGACCAGGCTGGATGGGGCCTTGAGCAACCGGGTCTGGTGGAAGGTGTCCCTGCCCAGGGCAGGGGGGTTGGAACTAGATGATCTTTAAGGTCCCTTCTAACCCAAACCATTCCATGATTCTGTTTTACCCCGCTATAATCTCTAATTCTGGAGAGCAGTCAATGAGTTGCCAGTGCTACCCTGGGCACCAAGGGGGTGGTGGGAGTGACACTGCTGCAGTGCTTTCTGAAATTAAAGACTGGTTCCCCTTGCTCTTTTAGTGTCTTCTAGAATGCATTTTTCACCCTTGGCTTCCAGCCAGGTGAAATCAAGACAATCTGAAATAAGGAAAGCACTTGGCTCTCACCTGTGGTCTGCGAGAAGCTACTTGGGGCTGAAGAGTTTGGGTCCAACAGCAAGTGAATTTTAGATGGTTTAGCCCTTAACCTGGAACATTCCCCAGCAGACAAGCGGTGAGAGAGCAGTCCTTTGATCTGTGTTGCATCTTCCAGGGCTAAAGTCCCTCTGGATATAGTGTCTTATGATTTCCTAGACATTTGTAGAAGTCAAGTCTATGACTTCCCTCCTGGTGTTTCCAAATGTATCATGTTGGAAACGGTGGCTTAGGGCTGGTCTCTCCCTGGCAGGGTAATATGGAATAAATAATTTATGCCCATTGTTATTAACCAATCTTTTCCTCCTGCAGGTTATTAACACTCCATGAAGTTCACCTACTGAGAAACAACTCTCTGGTGGATCTTCCTAGGGATAAATCCAACTGTCCAGATAATTCCAGCTCGTGGAAGAGTTCTACTATATTTCAGCCGGTAAGGACATGAATTTCAGTGGAAAGAAATTAAATCAATTCAAATTCAAGCCTTTAACTCTTATTTAAGACACTGTTCCAAAATGCACATTTTTGTTTCATCTTTTAAGTGTTCATGGAGAACCAGAGCAATCTGTTTTATTTATTATAGCAATCAGAGTATAAAAATGTATAGTTCGTTTGCTGTAGCATCCCTATGAAAGAAAGGTGCTGAACAGAAAATTACCCCGAGGCCCCAAATTATGTCTTGCTGAAACCTGAATTGCATTTTTTTGAAAGCTCCTAAAATGCGTGGGCGACAGTAATGATCTGTACTGAGATAATACAAATAATTTTCTTAGTCTTCACAGCCTGAAATTAATTGGTCCTGAGCACAGCTTTAAAAGTGTGACATTAAAGAAGCATATAGTTACCTTAAGGAATAAGCTACCCTACATTTTAATGTTGCATCATTGTCTAGTTTTGTATTCCTGGCCACGTGATACTGACTCTGGAACAGGAGCAAGATGTTTTAATTACTCATAAATAATTATGTAAATGTATATAGCAATGCGCGTTGAAATTAATCATCCATTATTGCTCTGGAAAAAAAAAAAAAGAAATGGAAATCAGGTGAGATATTGCTGCTGAAAGCTGAGTTGAAATTCTGATTCATTTCACAATCAGCGTTCATGAAACACGCTTGATGAATATCGATTTACCCCGCTGAATAAATCTGCCTGAGGGAGGAGACGCTTTTCGGAGAGGGCAGGTAATATTTGTACTAATTAAAGGCCCATTAGGAGATCTCAAAGCCGCTTATGGAAGAGGATAAACTGCTTTTATTCGCGTAAGGAAAGAGTAATGCAAAAGAGACACTTTAAAGTCAAGTCACTAATAACATCTAATCCTAGTGTCTTGAAAGAGTGTGTGAAATTAATTTATAATTCTGATTTTGGCTTCTTTAACCAGTCGATGGGCTCAGGCTGGCCCTTGAGCTGTCCCACGGTACCACACACCCCTCTGGGGTGCAGCCCCCTGTGATACCCCCCCTTCCTCGGCAGCTGCCTGAGGTGCTTTACTGAGTGAGCACAAAAAGATATGAACATGAAAAGCTGTCGAGCACTTCTGTTTCAAGTTCCTCCTGAAGCCTAAGCCATGTTTTCATTATTTCCCTTTTAGATATTGCTCATCTGCAACTGTATCCTACAGATACAGTTTTCTTTCTCTGACGTCATTTGGATTTTATCAAAATAAACTTTATCTCAGCCATTTTAGTTCTTGTGAGGAGTGGTAGGTTAATTGCAACTTCTCTTTCACTTGTGATGTCAAACTGGGAATGTTTACTTCAGCTTGTTGACAGTCAGCTTTTGTGTTTACTTTACCATCTGAACAAACTGGGGCTTTGCGTGACAGTCTAAATTTTTGGGCACTGAAAAAATGTGTGTGTGCATACCTGCACATGTATACACACAGAGCGAGTGAAAGTAATTTCCTTTTTTTTTTTTTTTTTTCATCTTCTTGGGTAGGGGGTTGGAGGAGGGAGGGGTAGTACCGTAGGGTAATCATCTTCAACATAACCAGACATCTTCAGGGTGGAGGAGCTGGAGGACACAGGGAAGACCAGAGGAAGAACGCAAAAACGCCCGAGGGCCTTTGCTGACCTTTTGCCCTTCACTTGATGGCCTGTTTCTTTAAAGCGAATTTACTTATGGGGTTTTTTTTTTTTTAGTTAGTTTTTTCTCCCGCTATCCCCATGAGGCATTCTTTCCTATGAGTCATGCACACCATAAAGAAATTACTGTTTGGCTCAAAGTTCTGCTCCCATGCCTGGAATCAACATTTTTTCAGTGAGAGATAGGAAATGAGCTGAATTTGTGGGTGATTCATTATTTACTATTTTGACTTGAGATGTGTTTTTACCACAAGCTTCAGAAGAAAAGAAAATCATACAACAAAATCCCTAAAGCATAAAGCCAAAGCTACACGTGACTTAAGACACTGAACATGCTCTTTAATGTTTTCTTTACATCATATATACTAATAATCCTTTATATCCTTTGACATCGATTTTATATTTTATCAGGGTTATTAATGTGCTTAATTTTACTCCAGAATGATATCTTAGATACTTAAAATACCCTTCAAAAGTATATTTTTTCGTATGGCTCAGAAACATGGCATTGTTTATGCACTTATATTCTTTTATGTGTGTATGATTCAACATAATAAGGCACTTTTAAAATACCTATATAGCCTGGATTTTAAAATCATATAGATATATGAAGAGAGCTATCCTGGGCACCAAAGCCTGTCTAAGCTCAGAAACCCAAATTTGGAATGAAACAGAATTCCAGGCAATAAAAGAGCAAATCAGACTAAAACCTGGCAACCAAAATCCAATGCAATCATCAGAGGCAGAGCCCCAGAAGCCACTTCCATCGGGGACAGTTGGGAGGAATCGTGGAAAAAATGCAGGATTCCAGCAAAAAGGTAAAGAATTAGAGGAACATGTGGAGGCCTTCATGTTTTTAATGGTATTTTAGTATTAACTCCAGGTGGATTATAACTGTTTCCAGTCACCAGACAATTCCAGCCTTGCTATTTTCCTGAGCTCCAGCCCAACGGGCAGCCCCCAAAGGTGCCCAAGTCACCAAAATCCTCACGGAAGCCAAGAAGGTGAAGCCAAAGCACGTCTGCCTGTAGTAGGGATATTTGCAATGTACCTGGAAAGGTGGATCCTGGAATCAAAGGCAATCACAGACTGCCCAGAGACAGGATCTCCTGAACCACCCACCTGCCAAAGGTTTGCTAAACACCCCGTTTTGCCCCTTTTTCTTCCATGCTGTCAGGTGGGGCATTGAAATCACAGAACATTCTCTCTTCCTACAAGCTGGCCTGGCCCCTGGGGACGTCAAACCATTTATGGCTTTGAGGGGTTGAGCCTCCTCCACCTCCATCCCAAACAGAGCCCATGTCCTTCTCTGAACACGTGGGGGTCTTGCCCCACACGTGGCCACGTAGGGGGCAGAGCTCTGCTCGGCTCAGGACCCCGACACGGATCCAGAAAATCACCAGCGACTGCCTAAACACCATGAATCAGCTCTTCGCTTAAAGGAGTGAAAATAAAATCCGGACC
The DNA here is from genome assembly GCA_033628505.1 of Tringa tobata. Classification (NCBI taxonomy): domain Eukaryota; kingdom Metazoa; phylum Chordata; class Aves; order Charadriiformes; family Scolopacidae; genus Tringa; species Tringa tobata. The sequence continues at coordinate 110,792 of JAHREE010000570.1, read as the reverse complement.
GAGCTCTGAAAGCCTTGCTTGAACCCTTTCTAAAATTAGATTTAGACATTTAGGTCATTACAAAGCAGATGCTGCCACCAAATTTGTTTGGATGTAACTGACTGCGGCTCTTTTGCCAGTAGAAACAAATTAGAAAATGCTGGCGAGCTCATCAAATCCTACTGATTTATTCATTTCAAACTAAAGCGGTTGCAGAAAGTTCTTAAGTAGTGCATCTCCATCCTTGGCAGATATTTACGAAAAAGGCAATGATTTTCATTTTTACTGCAGGAAATGGAACACATCTGGGATCAAGAAGTCTCTTTGATGGTGGCCATCACTTGAGGTGGGAGGGGAGGAGGAAGAGGAGGAGATGAGGAAATCGCTTTCCCAGAAAAGGCCACAATATATTTAAAAAAATACATAAACTAAGACATTGTTCAGAATGATTTCTCCTGGTTGAAGTGAACATTATCCGTTTTGTTCTCCCAGGATAGCTTCTGGATTTGAAGATGGGTTTTTTTAAAGCGCAGTTGGCATCTCTGATTTGACTAATACTCTTGCAACCCTGTAGTGACAAGATTGTGTGGCAAAGAGATTGCCTTTCTATGCTCCATGCAAGCAGACAGAGGAAAGCAGAAGCTACCCATGACCTCTTCTCCCATAAAAGCCACCCTGTATGTGCACAGTGTGGCCAACTTGCCATTTTTTCACAAGTCTCATGATTTTCAGTTGGGAGGAAGAACAGGTTTAAAAGCCCCTCGCGCTGGAAACAGCTAAAACCATACGTACCACCCGAAAATATCTTGAATTGCAGAAAGTCAGAGTTAAAGAAGCAGAGCTCCCAAACTATACTTCACAAACAACAAGGTTTTAAGCCCTCGCGTGATTTTTGGAGGCTGATTAATGAGTCTGAATGGCGGCGTGTACGAGCAGCACACAAACAGCATCTAACATTTTCCTATTTCTGCTTGGCTGCAACTACTTTAAACAATTACTTCAGAAGGGTTTGACGTCCAGCTGGGCATAACGCTGTGCTGCTGGTGGCGAGGAGACCAGTTGACCATCACTGGACACGTCAGGGGCGATCTCTTAATTACGGGACACGCTGAGGCTCTTCATCAGGAATAGAGATGAGTTGTTGGGGTTCTTCAGATTAAAAGCAGGCCTGGTATTAGTCTTTTTCATCTCGAATGAGTGATTTTGGGAAGATGTAGCAGACCTTTCAAACCATGACACTACTCAAAACCCAACGTAGGACTGCAGCGGCCCAGGCTCTTGCGAGCTCCTGCACAGGAAACGAGATCTCAATGGCATTTCTGTCTCATTTCTGAAGGAGCCCAGCCCCGTTCCTCTTCCTTTTCAGCACACGAACAATGTGTAGAACGGTGTATGCACTGCTGCCGCGAGCTGGGGTTTTGTTCATTGTTAATGCAGTGAAAAATGCAGACTTTTCACACAGTTTTCTTTGTAAAGCCACCAGTTGGCTACAAGCAAATACTCCATAAGCACAGGATGCACCTTACAGGACTGGCAAAGTCAGGTCCACAAAAGCAATGGCATGACATGATTAAACCTTCCTATGCAATCTTAATTCCTTTTGCATAAGCCTTATAATAAAACTCTGTAATAAATAATTTAAGAACCATTTTTGTCATTGTATCCCCATTTCAGAGTGGAAAAGCTTTCAAAAAATGAGGTTTCTGCATGTTCTGTCTTCTTGAAGCCTACTCCATCTTGCAATATGCTGTTTAAATGCTTTTTTGAAATCATGGTATATAATGTCACCATCAGGTTTCAGATGGTCCTCACCCCAGTCTTGCCTGGTGAACATCACAGATGTTTATTAATAATGTACTTTCATACCAATTTGAGGTGTGAAGACTCAACTCCTCTAAATTACCTCCTCAGGGAGCAAGGACAGAGGGAAACGAACAGCAGAAGTGTCCACCTTCTCCGCTCAGCTGCTGCCTCCGACTTGGGGTTCTTTCAGGGGATTTAGAGGTATGTAGCATTTCGTTTATTTGACGTGCAACTCCGGCTGACGCCGCTTACAATGAGTTATTGACAGCTCTGGAGCCCTGAATCAGAGGTCTCCAGAAAGCAGACCATGACTAATTGGTGACTATGTGGGGAACTGATTAACTCAAACTATCTAGAGCACCAGGTGTTGCAGGCAACCCAGCCTCTTTTCCTAAACGAGCCTGATTCATGCCCAGAACAGGTCCATCCTCTGCAGGGAAACAGGCAGGTCTCACACAGGGAATAGAAAATGTAGTATCATGGAACTGCTGCTCATTGGGCTGACTTATGTGAGGCTGATCTAGGGCTGAACAAGTGTCCTTTTGGGGTGTTCTTAACTAATCTTCATGTTTTCATGTGCCTTTGTGTATAACTTCCCTTATGGCTAGTTGTGCTAACCACAGGAGGAGAGGTGATGCTGTCCAGGGGGACAGGGTCATCTTCAGCACATGGACCATTACCCACCATCAGAGGGGTGAGAGTGCATGTTTTGGGCTGAGAAGAGTAAATACAGGAAAGACTCACCAAAAGCACAGCTGTTACATAGAATTTTATGCTGAGGAGGCAGACCTGGAGTGAAATTCAGCGGTATGGTTTGGAGGGGCTGGTTCAGAACAAAAGAGAAAGAGGATCTGGGGCTTTTCCAGCGACATTCTTGCTGATGCAATATTTTAAAAGGTCACAGTGAAAAATCTGTTTGCTGGATACTCGTCTGGGTTTCCACTACGACTCACTGGACGAGTGGGCCCACATAATGTAATTAATTTTTGCCTTGGAATCCACGTCTGCTCAGGAGGCTGAATTTCAGAGCCTTTCGGTGCATTTCTTACTTGTTTTTCCCAGGCTGAGATTTTTCCAGCGTGGCTGCATCTTTCAGGTGTGGCACGTTATTTGTGTTAGACCCGAGGTGGGATTCAGTTAAAGCCAGCCAAACCAGAGACACAGTGCACCTCAAAGAGAAAAGGTGCTGTGAAGCATTAGTGCTTATTTACCCTGGAAAGAAGCAACTCAAACAACATGTTTTCTTCCAGAGTTAAGATGAACTTGCTGTTTAACTCCTTTATTACCTGCTGAATTCCCAGGCAATGGCATGGCTGAGACAAATCACCATTTCCTCTTCAGAAAATGGAAGTGGTGCACAATTGTTCTTTTCTCTTCCTTTTTTTTTTTTTTTTTTTTTTGGTGGGAAAAACAACTTCTGAGTTCCTTCACCACTTTCTGAGCTGAGCTACAATGGGGCCCAGCCAACCGTGACCTTTCACAAGGTGGGGGAGGAGACACGATGGAGTTACAGCTCCTTTCTCATTTGTAATGATCCCTTTCCAAAATAGTACCTGTGTTTCCAGGGCCCACAAAATGCACAGCTACTCGGAGCAGCAAACGATTAATCTTTCTCCTTCATTTCCTTCAGAAGCTGCGGCAGTGGCAGTGTTCAGCCGACCCATAAATATANCCTCACATGTACCTCAGCAGCTGGGGCTGCTACAATTCGTTTGCATGAATAGCAAAAATCTTAAACGTACCTTTCAGTTCATGAAGAAAATGAAGGTCCGAATTAACAAGGGTGATTTATACAATTTAATTTTAAATTTTAATTTTTTCTGCCCCAAACCCAGAAAAACCCCAAGGAAAAAAGACTGATCTGGGAAGATCAGGATGCCCAGTATCACAGTGCCTGTGCCCGGTGCTGCTCCTCCCAGCACAACACAAAAAGAAAGCTGCAGCCTTTGCCACTGGATTTATAAGCACACGGAGATTTTTATTTCATTTCAAGCATTCAAATGCTGGTTTGTAACAAAACCAAGACCTTGGATGCCAGGCTGGGAAGCCAAGCAGCCGCAGAAGCCCCCGGCGCAGCAGGAGCTGTGGCGGGGGGGGCGGTGGGTCTTGGGAGGGATTTGGGGCATGAACACAGCCTGAAATTCCCTCTTCTAGCCAGTCTGCTGATGCATTTGTCATTCCCTTTCGATCGTTCTACTTGCACAGGATGGAAGGCTCCATCTCACAGGGTTTGTTCCACCCAACGTTAACTTCACACAGTATGTGCAACTTTATTAAAAGGTGTTATTTTTCACATGTTCACACTGCTGCGACTTTAAAAAAAAAGCCTTGCTTAAAAATCGCCTCTTTTCTTCACTTCCTCTTCTTCCTCCAATATCGCCGGACTGAGGTGAGCAGCAGATGGTACTTAGTCATAGTTTCAGTGATAGATTGGTGGCCTGATATCTCCTTACCCTGCAAAGAGGACGGTGCAATTCTCAGTTAGGCATGAGAAGAAGCACTTTGCTGTGGTCTCCAACTTCCCCAAATCCTTACATCCAGAAGAACCACTTGCTCTCAGCTTTAGAGAGTTTCTAAACGTACGTGTTGCTCTTTTATGCTCCTTCCAGAACTTACACACCTTGAGCTGACAGCAGTGCGAATAATTTCTGGCCTTAAAATTGAAGGTTTAGGAAAGGCAGAGACAGACGGAATGAATAAAGTTGTAAAAACTTTCCAAACCATTTGTCAGGTCATTTTTTTTTTTTTCTGCAGCAGGAGGCTGGCAGCAGCGACCTGTGCTGGGAAACGCTCCGTGCACCAGCGTGGCCTTGGTATTTGTAGGCTAATTTTTGTTTTGAGTGTAACTCTTGACTCATGGAAAAATAATCTAAGTGTTTTGGGCCGGTCCCTGACTCGATCTTCCTTGAACTAATGACTGTCTGTTTCAAAATAAGCGTGGAGAAGCTTTTATGATAATGTTTTTATCCTCTTGCTCTCTCCCTCGCCCGCTCTTTGAGAGGCAGGAGTCGCTGGAAGTCAGTTCCCAGCAGCTGTCGGCGATGTGGGTGGTTGGGCTTTTCCAGGGAGCAAAACTCAGCCACCAGGCTCTACCAGGCTCCTGCCCCCGCCCCAGCGCTGCCACCTCCCAACAGAAAGCAGGGACATTTCACCTTAAAAATGAATGGCGAGAGGTGAAATTAAATTAAATCAAATCAGGCAGCTTTAGTTGGAGCGCTACTTGGGGTTGCTGTAGGCAAACGGCAAACGCCCCTCTGCGAGTCGGTGCCCCGGGAGGCACATACACCAAACAACATCTCAACAGCTAAATTTAGTGCGGATAGGAAATTAGCTTGAGGTTAAGTAAAGTTTTCTGCTACTTTGTTTTGTTTTTAGATTACCCAAGAGATGTTCCTTCCTGGAAAGGGAAATAGGACAGAGATACATAGCTGTTTTTCAATCCCTCCGTTTACGTGGACTCATTTCAAGTACGTTTTATCGTGTGTTTGTGATTTAAACCTTAAGGGCTCCTATTTTCAGGTGGAAAGATTGGGAAGTGCCAGTACCAGATCTGTGTGCAGCTCAGCTCCCATTGAGACCTCTCTCCAGGACAGGGGGGTACCTTCCTTCCAAACTCTTACCTCCTCTGAACACAGGGGGACAATGTAAAACTTTATTTAAAAAAAACTCCTTCACACCTAGTAGTTAGAATCGGTATTTATTGCAAAATAGCATTCCAGAAGAGATAAAAAATTACGAGCTCTGCTATGTAACGTCTAAGCTGGAGGAGACAGAGCTCCTCAGCCCAGCGGCTCCAGCCAAAGCTCAGTAAAATGTAACCCACAGACTTTCTGGATTCATATTTTATCATCCACCCTAACATTTTCGCTTGGACATCATTTTACTCAGAGAGACGCTTCTGAGCCTAAATCCTGGCGCTAAGCAGCCACGACTGGCTGCGTGTCTGTTTGCATCCATCAAACCCGACCTAAAATTTCTCATCTTTTTCGTTAAAGGTGCCGGCTGACAGGCTATAGCTCTCCCTTTGTATATATGACATTTTTTTTTCCTACTTGTTTTGGTTTATATTGCAATAATCAGGGTAGAAGTAACTGCAGGAAAGCATGCAGTTACAGGTTTATTTACTGATCCAGGATATAAATCAAGTTGCTTAAGCAAACACAAAGTGTTTAAACAGTCATTTAAGCAAACATGAAGGATGAGGTGCACTGGAAAGGATTCTACAAGCGGGCTGGAAGTTGGGGGCTTGGTGGTTTGTTTTTTTTTTGTTTAACAAGTCTATACCATCACTTCTTATGACTGCTGGGGAGGTGATGGGGGAGGAAGAGGACCCTCAGCACTTGTTTAATGAGGGTTTTTTGTTGGTAACCCTGCAACCCGCACTGCTGGGGAGCCCTGGCAGGGAACTTGGATTCCTAAAGGGACTCCTGCAGCCCAGGGGTAGCAAAAAAAGTGTGTGCAGGGGGAAACTAGCCCTGGCCAGGGCTCCCCCCGCTCCCCTTGGCTGGAAGCACAGCTGGGTGGGGATCCGTAGGGAAACCTGGTGGCACTGAGTGCTCGGGGACTTCCAGAGCTGCGGCGAGCCAGGTTAAACAGCAACGCAGTGGAATCTCCCTTTGAAGGCTTCTATTTACTTACGCCAAAGTTATTCTTTCAGAGGAAGCGATAGGAATGTACAGTTTCAGAGCAGGAAATGCCACTCTCTCAGTAACACCGTGCATAGGAACATGGGGCGTCAGCGTGGCATGGGGCTGGAGGGGCGGCTGTTGGAGCCAGGCTCTCCCCCTGGCACTCTTGTGGTAGGACATTGACTTCTTCCCCGTGCCGGGGCTTCCCAGGATGCTGGGGTCATGGCCAAGCATCGCCAGGCACTGAGATGGAGGAAGCCTTTGTGGAACAGAAATAGATGTTGGACGTTATTCCTTGAAACTCAGGTTATTGTGTACTTACAAAGTGCCTTGAAGCCTCAGATCTGGGCCAGAAGAAGGGTGTCAGAAACAACCGTTCAACTGCAAAGCTTTTGCTGCTCTGTTGAATGTATAAAATAGCCTTGGTGGTGCACCTTGGGACATTAGGTACCCTGCAGATGATGCTAAAGAGTAGATGAGGACAGAAAGAAAGAAATTTTTAGCTTAGTGAATAGGCTACTGGTATCCTTAAATGCACTTCATAAATAATTTTTTGACTTTCTGGAGCTTTCTGAAGAGTGCATTATTCAAAACATCCAGCTATTCCTTCTGAGACTGAATGTGCTCCCTGGCATCTTATGGAACACTCAGTGTATTTAATTATTAATATTTTTCCAAGTATCTGTGAGTTTTTTCCACTCTGTACAACATGTGCAAGTTCACCTCTCAAAATGATAAGAAGGAAGATGGAGCTGAGGGTCATCTTGGCCCTGACGCCTTTCTTGCAGACCTCCCTCAGGACCCTCGTCACTTGGGTTTCATCCCAGAGTTTTACTGGGAGAGCTTGGCTCCTGATGAGGATGATGCTTTCTAAAAGGGAAAAAAAAAACAAAAGCAGAAATTACACACCGAGTCAGAATTGCATTATGAATTTCCTTTGCATGCTCTGGCTTAGCAAAAAGGTCTCTCCTAGAGCTCCCGAGACTCCATCCCCGTGGATATTCCACTGTCCCCCGTCCCACTGGAAAATGCCATTACAAAATAGCACCATTTTGAATAATTTTATTTGTCAGGTGCGTTTCAGCTGGAGAATGGTGATGGCTCAAGAGACCACGGAGATTTTTCCTTGTGAGCTGAGATTCAGTGTGGTGTTTGAACAGGTACGTAAAGTGGAGAAACAGAAACAATATGGTACCAGTTTCATGATTTAGCGTGTTTTTTTCAGAAGGTGCCAGTATGCTACATGTGTAATGTGCATATTTCTGGAAAATTATGAATCAGATACTTTTTTTTTTTTCCTGTAAAAATGACAGCTGTTCTCTAGGATGTCAAATCTGTAACTCCTTCCAAATAGCAAAACAAATTAAGTAAGCTTAGCTAAACTGGTAGGGAGAATATTTTGAAGAATGGGAAGCAGAGCAGATTGCATCCCATTTTGTGGGGCATCTGTGATGGGGAAGGGAAGAGGGGCCGGCTCCACTCGTGGAGTCCATGCGTGGGATTGATGCCTGGTAATAAAAACGGTTTATCTTATCAGACACCGGTTCATTCTGGTGGTGACTGAAAGGGGATTTTACTAAGTATGCCGGCTTCTTTAATACGCAATGCAATTAATGCATCTTCCTGTTGTGTGTGTTGGATTCAGGCCGCAGTAGATCAGGTGTCTACGGCAAACCAGGTGAGACACCAGCTCCAAGTTGGCAAGGACCTTCCAGGGAACGCTGCCCGTCCCCCTGAGCCTGGAGGAGCCAAACGCCAACAGACCCAAGGAGCACGCGTTGCACAGGCAGGAACAAACTCGTATGTACTTGAAAACACCTTCGTGGCCTTTGCAGCACAACAAAAACACGTTGGATGTTAGTTTCTTTGGCTTATTTGCCCTTATTATTGAGATTATCTGGTTACCAGCGTTGTTCTTCTTTAATCGTCTTTTGGGAGCCAAATCACCACAAAGGAATAATTCCCATCTATGAACCCTTCTTTAGGTGGGAGCAGCTCAGCATGAACCTCCATCATACAGATTTTACGCTGGAGTAAGAACTCCCATAGCCAAAGCGGTGTTTCTGCCTGTTTGTGAAATTATCTTCATTTACAGTGGTAATTTGATGTTGAGAAGAAAGGCAAGCAATTACAGCAGTCGCTCTCAGTGGTACAAGTACATTCATGCTTTTTTCTGCCTTCTGACTGCAAAGACAATATTTACACAGGCATACAAATCGTATCACGTATTGAACTAGCGCTAGTACTGCAAACATTAAAACTGCAATGATATTTTGTTGATATTTTAAACATTTGATGACCAGAAAATGCCACGGCACTGATAAAACAGCTGCTTTTCAGGTGTTTTGCAGGGCCCATCTGCAGGAAGTCGCTTTCTGAGCCCCTGCAGACATTAAGTGTCAGGAAATTTATTTAATCGGCCCTTTCTATCACCCAACAGGGGATGACAGAAGAGATCCATCCTGGGGCTCAGTGTATTTTCTAATCCTTTTCTTCCTGGGGAGCAGGGAATGCTCTGGGAAGGTAAAAGGCAGCACGGAATATCCCTCTGCCTTCGGTAGCAAGTTGCATGTTGAGATGCCGACGGAGAAGATTATCATAGTACACACGTTGTTGCAGTTTAATTATTCCCCTTCCTGTAAAGAGCCTGGCTTTAATTAAATGGCAAAACAAAGTGAGAACTTTTCTCCAAGCCATTTTAAAGTGCTCACTTCCTCCTCTGTGCTCTGCGGTTTATTAGATTTGAATGAGTAATGGGGTGGTTTCATTTGTTTAGTAAAATTAAAGTGGTCAGTAACAATTTCCTGTCTGAGCAAACCGTGGGCCGATTAATAATATTGGCGATGGTGGTTGAATAGGGGATTTTTTGGCAGCGCAGAGGTTGTGCTGCCAGCCTGCTGCTGCTCGGGGCTTTCCAGAGCTGCTGGTTCTTACCAGCCCTCGCCGAGGCGAGCGTTGTGCTTACGGGGCTGGGCTGGCACAGGAGGAGCTCTAAAAGTGCCTTCAGAACTGAGCAGCGAAGCAGCGTGGAGGAGATAAGGCTTTGAACCCAAACTGATCTTCCTCCTTACCCAAACATTTAATAATTTGCATCTGCAGGGCCCAGTCTGGGTGCAGTAGGAGCACTGGAAGCACCGGTGAGGTGTCGGGGTTTGGGACGTGCATCAGTCATTCGGGACGGCAGAGAAAATGTTTCCCTGGTCCTCTCCAACGTGTATCCCGGTGTTGCTGGCAGGGATGGCCATCCCTACCAGGGAATGCTTTTACTTTCCACAGAAAAACACTCTTCTTTAGCCGGCATGTAGCAATTTTGCAGAACCCCATGACCCCGGGTCAAAACTCTGCAGCATCCCATGAATTTGAAATCAAATGCATTGTGCAAACCTTGGCATGGGGTTCAGTATTTTCACTCCTGCTGAAAACACCTTGGAGAACTTTATCTCTCTTTATACCTGAAAAAAAGTGCATGTAACCAGAAAAAAAAGTGCTGCAGTCTCCCAACCCTTGTTGCAATTACCGCTTGACACAGACAATATTTAGTGGTTGGTTTTTCCATGCACATTACAGTTTTTGTCTGAATTTTATTCACTGCCTCTTCAGAGAGTCAGACACACGGACCGGTACTGATCAGCTCACCCAAAATCCAGAATGACACAATTCTTTTGTAAAAGGCATCTGGAAAAGGATGAACTCTACCGCAGTAATTCTTGCTATGTCTAAACACTGAGGTGGTATTTGTGGCAATTAAATGCTTACTGCATGTAAAAGATTGGGCTGTGATATGACGCATAAAAAATAATAAAAAAAAGCCCTAGTCCATGAATTTTCAAATGTGGTGGTGGACACTGAGTACCAGAGAAACAGCAGACTTGTTGCAACACCTATTGAGTCAATGCAAAAAGTGCTGTCTCCAATTATTGCCGTTCAGTTGATGACAAAGGCAGTGCCTTTGCCCTTAGCAGGCAAGCAGAGGGCCTGTCAGCACGTAAGGCTCTAAAACCCGACATCGACATCCAGCAGTTTGTTTAAGGAGCCAATTCAACAGGCTGCTGGCATGTCTCTGTGCTAGATATTTCTTCAGCCTTTGTCCATGGATCCTCATGTCCACATACGACCATTAACTAACTTGGCTCCTTCTAGAAGCTGCAGAGTGTTTCAAGGGTCACAGTTAGATAGAGGCTTGATAAGCACAGATTCTGTAAATAAAATACTTTGTACATCAATATCAGTGCTTTCTGCGAGGGATGCTCAAGCACATACAGCCTCCACAAGAGTCGTTCCACTCAGGGTTCTCTTCTGCAGTATTAGAGTTCCCGTCATTGTCACTGCCATTGGCGTCAAAAGGAGACACTTAGCACTTACAGAAAACGTTGGTGGCATGTGGACTCCAGCCCTCATGGAAAATGCTACTTGGTTATCTCAGGAACGCAACTCGCTCAAGCAAGATTTTCAGATTAGGAAAAAGTAAAATGGCTTCTGTGAAAGGAAAAGCACATGCTAAGTAGATGTATCTTACAAAACTTTAAAAAGAAGCATACTCCTTTCCTTAATCATACTTCCTAACGCAGATAACACCAAGCCTTTGCACAGAAAGGAAGTCAGAGAAATGACGCTGTTCCACATGAACCAGCAGGTTGCGTGGGCGTAACCGAAATCAGAAATTACACTAATTAATAATGTCTCTCCTCTGACACCCCGGAGTGCTCTGCAAAGGTTATTTGACTCGAGCAGCAGAGATGGGCAAATATTTTATAGTTTTAGAGCTGAAGGTTCAGAAAAATGTTACGATGTAAGTGTCTTGCTTGAGGTGAGGCTAATGAAGAGCAGGAGCAGTACCCCTGTGTTATGACTTGTAGACCTGTGGTCTAACCACCAGACAAGAAAGGGCTTATTAAAATTAACAGCATTAGAAAAGATTATGCTCCCCAGCAAAATACCAAGTTCCTGTGAAGACCTGTGAATCGCTTGCGTAGCTTTTACAAAAAAAAAGCTATTTAAGAGACATTGTCTGTGGTTCCTCTGTGTGCATCTCTGTCAGGACTTTTGAATAGTTACTCGGAACTCAAACGTGTTTCTTTTCACCTTGTCTGCAAAACTCAGATTTCAGGTGCAGATTACACCCTGTCTGCTTCACAGCAGGAAAACAAAGTGCCGAGACCTACCCCTTCCTCATTTAAAAAGAAACTGTCTTTTTTGCTAAAAGTTCAAAGCAATGAGATTGCAGCTATTTTGCTAAAACAAATGCTTGGCCAGAAGTAGTCCGAAAATTTTAAATTACTAATAAATCAGATCAATTCCTCCAATATGGATCCAGGTTTGGGAAGCGTGGCCACCATCCATTCCAAGCCATACGACACATGCTCATCTTCTGCCACCTCCTTGAGTCACTCAGTCCTGGTGTTACCTCACTTGAAGAACTGATTTTAGCACCTGATGGGATTGGCGAAGCAGGAGAGACCAGCTTAGCCCACTAATCACTCTTGTCACAGGGTGAAAATGAGCAACTGCAGCCTCTCCTCGTCACGCTCATTTGCAGGGTAAATTCGATCGACAGCCCGTTTCCATTACCCAAAGGTTCTTGCTGAAAATTGGCAGTTTTCTCTGTGTTGAGGCATGGGCTCGGATGACACAGCCTGGCTCCAGACTATAGGAAGGGAAAGTTTGGGGGTGTTGGCGTCTCAGCTTTCCCGCAGTTCCACACGTGTTTTCTCATTTCTTTTTGATTCAATAACATTTTCCAGGTGGGCTCTAACTTTACAACGAGCCTAATCTAGATCACTAGTTCGACTGTTTTTGCAAATCCTCATGAGTTTTCATGCTACCCCGTGCCCTCTCTGACCCTCCAGCCTATGTCCCTTCCTCCTATCCCACTTCTACACTTGGAATTTCAGTGCAGGACGCTTGGCAGCCTCTGGTCCCTGCAGCTCTGATTCTTCTGCAGCCACCCATGCCCCCAGAAGGGACAAAATACAGCTGGTTTCAGAGCAAGGGATCTTGTTTAATGGCGCTAGATCCACACCTTGGCTATCAATTGTTCTTTCCAGGGTGACTCTATTCCAAAATTTCTGTGTTACCGCTGACATATTGTGCAACCCTGATATACAGGGAGGCAGGCTCAGGCCAGCACTGATGCAGCAGTGCCATCCTGTACCTGGGTTATGATTAATTCAGCCTTTCAGCACATGAAACATCGGCTATCAATCTCTTTCCTCTCCTCCTCTACTGCAATAACAGCAGAGACACTACCTGAGATATATTGTGGTGCCATAAAGAATGCCGGTTATTTATTTAGAATTAATGAAATGTGGTTTAATGGAGCACGTGTTGGGCTCCAAGCCAGTGAGTGGGTTCTGGTGTCCTGGGCTTCAGTGCAGACACTCCATAATCAGGGTTTTCAAATGAAAATCAGTGTCAACTCATGAGCATTTTAAAAGCTCATCTTGGCTTTACCCCAGCTCCACTGCTGGTTGAATTGCTGCCTTTTTTCCTGCCTCTCCCATCACTTGAGATGGGAGAAAAACGGGCTCCAGCTCTAGATGAGCTCTTTGCTCCTGCTGCACTCCAGACACAGGGCTCTTAAAATTGCATTTCCAGGCAGGCGAAGCCTGGCCCGTGGGAGTCAGAGCTGCCTTCTGCGCAAGCATTTCCCACACACGGGGAGGGGGGCACCCGTGGGGGCACTGATGGATATGTCAGAATAATGTTTGACCTTGCAGCCATCGCCCCCGTTGCTGGCTGTCCCGCTGTCCCGCGGGTTCCCGGGGCAGGTTTTGCTTGGCACCAGACATCCCTCCCGTGGATGTGGATGGGGATGTCTTGAGGGATTTAAGCCTAAACTTCAGTTTCCCGTCTCTCGCCAAGTTCTCACTGTGCTCTCCAGCAATCCCACCACCGAGGGGATGGTGCAATGGTGACAGATGAAAAGGAGCATGCATCAAAATGAAGCCGCGTCCCTGGGGAATAAAGTCACGTAGCTATGGGAAAAACATGTGTCTTTGAAGACTTCCCTTGACTTTAGCACACACATTCTGCTAGTTATAAACTGTCTTTTTATATAACTTGACCTAACAACATCTGCAAAATTCTTGCCTTTTTGAAACAGCTATGAATAGGTCACTGTTTATTTCTTATTAAGCCTGATTCATTTATCATTCTGGTCAGACTTTCATTCCTGTAAGTACATTTGCCCTCAAGATTCTCAGTATTTAAAATACATTTTTCGTAGTAAATCTGAGGTCAGGAAAACAGTCTGCCAAAGACCAAGCACACATTTCTACGGCATAAAGTTTATTTTTTGCTTGCTAAAAAAAAAAAAAAAGAAAAGAGGGAAAAAAGGCAGCGTGCTTGCACTAAATCACAATTTTGAAAGGAAATTTATGGCAATCCTTTCTGTAAAAGCTTTAGCAGTTAACGGTTGGCTGAGTATTTAAGTGTAAACTGTTCCTAGAGGCAGTTCAATAAAACCTCTGTGCAATTAGTTGTACAATTATAACACTGACATATTGTAGGAAACGTAAAACATTTAGGGATAGCTGTTAGTAGATGAATTGTATAGGTAGTAAGCTCCCAAGCTCACACACGTCATTTTTCATGTGTTCTTACACAGGAGCCAGTTTTAAAGCAGAATTAGGGCTAAAATACATTTTAATTCAGAGCCCACTGGCTGATTAAAATCAGATTTGCAAGAAGATAATGACATCCCTGCCCGTGTGATACAAATTGGCAGGGGGTAGGGAGGGGAGACGTGTGTCAAGATGCTGGTGGAGAGGACCCGTGGTCCTTGGCTGCCGTCCTGCTCCCTGGGCAGGGACAGGGCCCACAGCCCCCGGTCCATCCCAGGGGACATCCAGGAGGACATGGGAAGGAGCTTGGAGCCTCGCAGCGTGGGGATAAGGGTCAGACACAAATCCGTAAGGTTATTACTTGGCTGCGCAGAGAACAGCTTGTTTCTCCGCAAAATTTCCACTCAAGGCTTTGACCTTTTGGTTGCCTTGTATTTCCCAAATTAATTCTGTTTCCTGCAGTGGCACCAGGTGACTCCCAAGAGCTGCAGGTTGACCCTGCTGTGGGATGCCCACGGGGATGAGCCAGGAGCTGCTCCAAGGACTCAAGGGACTCGTTAATACCCAGCTCCAGCCCCAGCCTGTGGCCCTTCCACAGGTTTCTGCTCTCTCTGCTGTAAAGCCAAGCGGACACATCACTTCTCTCCAACTGGTGCCGGACTAATTTTGGCCTGACGGTGGAGGTGAAAAATGAGTTGTCTCTTCTCTGCACAGCTGCACTCTGATCTCGTTATGATTTCATCTGTATTTCTAGAAATTTAGACGTTTCCTGAAATATCCCACTATGCAATGTCTTCGTGGCTCTTCAGCATCCCCACCGGTTCCTACCACTCAACCTGTTTGTTAGAATTGGCCAAACATTACATAAAGGCTAAGACAGTTTTCGTCGGCTGCAATTTGGTCATTCTGGTGTTGTGTTAAGTGAGTTCAGCTAAAGGGTGTTTTAACGAACACAAACTAAACTAACCTTCCAAGAAAGGTCCATGGGCAAGGGTGGGAAGTTGCAAGAACCATGAGGTAGCTGCTAGGAGAATGCAGACAGATGTCGGAGACATTTCTCTATTTGTAAACAAACAAACAGCCCGACACCCAAATCGGGCCAGTCTGATGGAAAATATCAAAGTCATGACCTCCATCAAATGAAAGAAAACAGATTACACAGCAGTGGTACTAACTGTTTTCCATATCTTTGGGTAGATCATGCTGGTTTTACAAGGTTCTCTGGGGGAGCTGAACTGAAGTGACCACTTTAGTTTCCAGTGAGGTTTTTTTTTTTTTATTTCAGCATCACCATCTGAAAAGGGTGGTTTTGTTTTTTTTCTGGTAATCTCCTCTGGTTTTATGTCCGCTCCATAATTTCCCTTCTTTTTGTTTTGTTTTGTTTTTTTTTTACTTCTCCCTGTTCTCTTCCTTTCCTCTCTCTATTTTACCATTTCCATTTACTTTTCCCCTCTTCAGCTCTAACTCCCTTAGAGCTCTACATTTTCACTCCTTAAAACTAAGTCCTTAACCCACCACTGCTATTTGCACACACATTTGTTCAAGCAATTGAGTTTAATATGCCACTTCTCATTCACTGAATCATATTCCCCAGCTGCAAACAGGCCCATAGCTTATTACAAATATATAAAAAAAAAATAGATATTTTGCGCTAGCCTTTCATGTGGCTGAATTAATTTATTAGATATGATAACTTGACCAGCTGCAATTCCTAGCCTTACCTTTAGCTCCGCTGAGGAATAGTCCCATCGCGCTACAGCCTCGTCGCTGTCAGCCAGGCACAGACTGTAAGTGCCACATGGGTTTGGCCACAGCATTGGAGAAATAAAGTTATGAGGACGCACTTCTAATTTTGATTTTGGATGCCTCATTGCCTTCCAAGTGATGGTGTTCAGAGGTGAGCCTCAGGAGTGGGATATATTCAGATTTTGCAAACAGAAATCCTTTTTGTACGCGTGACCTTCTGTGTCTGGATTTATCATGGTGATTTAACAAAGTCAGTGTGTTTGTGAACATGTGCAGCCAGGGCATCTTTTTTCCTGCTCTACACACCTAAAAATGATGACTTGGGATACTGCTGTATCTCTTTCACAGTCTCACCACGGCCCCAGACCTTCCTGGGTAGCTGACAGCAGCACTGCTGCTCAGACAGCAGTGGAGATGCTCCCGTGGGAAAGTCTTCCTCGTCACCAACCGGGGACTTTCAACCCCCTTTCTCCAGCTGCCCCCAGACACGTACCTCTGGGACACCACCACCTCAGAGGCTTCCCTGCTGGAAATCCATCCCCTGCCCTCCTTGCAGTGACTCACTGCTGTCCACAGAGGGGGAAAAAAAAAAAAAAAATGGAATCACAATCTCAGCAACTTCTGCTGACCCCGTTTAGAGCCCGCAACACAAACAGAGGCGGGCGGACCACAGCGGAGGTGGAAAGCCGAGCTCTTCGTCAAGCCAGAGCAGGGTAGGACCCTGAAAAAGGAAGGTTTGTTTGCGTGGTGCTGGCTCCGGCATGCCCGTGCGTGCTCGTGCTGCATTCCCCAGGGAAGCTGGCTTTCTGCGAGGACGGGAGCCGCAGCCGGGACGGGAGGCGCGTGGGAAGGCGGCTGCTCCGCTCCTCGCTTTGATAAAGCGGTGGCTGAGTCCACCTACCAGAGAAGCACTTCTGAGGTCTTTGCTTTGGCAAGCCTGCTCGGTAACAGGCAATTCAGCTCCTCGCTTTGTAGTCCGGGGTGATTTTAAATCTCCCTCTGCTTTTTGAAGTTAAGGATAATTAAAGTTGTGCTGGCAAACAGGGGAGGCGATAAGTAGGCAAAAAGCCAAATTTCAGGCTACGGGCAATCTGCATGTGCCTGGGATCCGCCTGATGAAGAAAATGAAGCCAAAGGAGGACAAGCTAAGGGTTATAACAGCTGAGGAGAGGCAAACCCAAGTTATTCCTTTGTAGGGAAAAAAAAGAGGTGCCATTTTGCCTCTTAGGGCTAGAACCCACGCAGATAAGGTGGAGCCCCTTGCTCTGCAGAGGGACAGAGGCTCTGATTCCCTGCTGCATCTATAGGGATGGTATGGGAGCTATAGGCACAGCGTGCTCGGCACCCCAAGCTGAGGTCAGCCCAGCCAGAGACACCCCCATTGCAGACACCCCCACTGCAGACACCCCGGCTGCAGACAGGACCTCCAGGGCAGAGGGGAGCTCATCCCTCAAGTTCAGACCTTGCAACGAAGACAAAGCCTTAGGGGAATTCAGAGGGTATTTTTTTTTTTGTTGTTTACTTAGGTTGTGGGAGTTTAATGTTTAATTGCTGCAGAGGAGTGAGTGGGTTAGTCATGTAATTGTTAGCCATGATTTCTGCCTTTTTTCCTTTTGTCCTTTGTTCTTCCTTATCGCGGCTCTTGCATTTCGTGGACTAAATTGGCTGCCTATCACAGCCCGCTGGTCCTTGGTTTCTGCAGCAAACTGCAGTTTTATAGCATTCACAGCTGGCTCTTCGTTTAAATAACCCAAATTAAGGGCCAGGGGTGCTTGGTGCCCAGACGGCTCCCTAACCTCAAAGGAGGAGGATGCTCCCCCAGCAGCCGGGCACTGGTCCGGGCTGGTGCCCGTCGCTGTGAGCAGATCAAAGAGCCAGCTCCACACCGTGCTCCCAGTCTCCCCGAGGCTGAAATTCCCCAATCTCCCACGGCAACAGTTGCTGGTTTCTTGAAGGAAAGAAGCACAAAAGGAATAAGCGACGGTGTGACCCGAAACGAGGGAATAGGACACGTTTTGATCCACTACCCTCAAACTGTGAAACAAGGTCAGGACCTGGAGGTTGGTAGATAAACGTGCCATTACTTGATACTGCGTAAGGCAGCCCCGCGGGGCCGTGCCCTAAGGGACAGGTTTGTGCCCCAGCGTGGCTCGGGGCTGTCCCCAGCACGGGTTCACCTCTGCTCTCTCCCAGCACGTGCCACGGAAACCAGCTGCTCTATTTTGCCCATCCTTTTTCCCCTGAAAAAGGGCAGATCCGGCCACGCTCTGCCACTGCGAACCACGCCGCTACGCTTTTAATGGACACAGCCAAATTTATTTAATGATCTTGATTACTCTTGCTAGTTAATAATTAATTCAAAACAGGACCATCAGATACTTCTGTTGGGTTCTTATTGCTTTTAACAAAACTGAAAGATGCTTTTAACAAAACTGTCACTCAATTAATCTCTGTAAAAAGAAATATATGCATCTTAATTGTCATCAAATATTTATTTTATCTTTTTCCCCAGCTCTGCCTTACTCCTTTCTAACCTTAATTCATCCTTGTGTTAGAGGTTTGTAAGACATTATTTAACATCTACAGAGGTATTTTCATAGTACTGAGGTCATTCCCAGTCAGACACATGGCCCATGTCATTACATTTTAAACATTTCTAAGGTGTGATGAGCCTACCAAATGATCAAAAGAATAAGCCATCTCTCTTTTCTTTTCCCCAAGACAAAACAGGATTGACAGAACCAGCCACCTTTTCATCATCAATACCAGAACTGCACTCGCTCATAAAGAAAAGACTGACGCATTTCATAGCCCAGCTGTCTACAGAATAATAATAAAAATGTCCTAAACTGCCACAGAGCAGCCCAAAACACCTTCTGGAAATGTTGCCTTTCCAGATACCGGGGGAAACAAAAATCCAAGCCGCTCACCACAGAAATAGGCTCCCTACCTTTGAAATATAAAGCCACCTGGCTCCCTGAGGTGAATTACGGCTGGGGGAGCGCGGTAGCCTGACGGCAAAGGTAGCGCTCGGCATGAGAACAGCTGTCAACATCTGTCTGCTTTAGGGTGACGGATGGCAGGGAGCAGCGACGCCGGCGCTGTCACCGGCTGAGCAGATGACCTGGCAGCGCCGCCGTTTACACAACCCCCGGCAGCTATTGCCACAACCTGCGGAGCTGGTTTGAGCAAGAGTGGAAAATCCGTGGAGAGAAGGGAAATGCTGAAAAGCCAGACGAGCCAGAGCAGAACCCGGAGCGGTGCTGGGGTCTCTGGAATCTCAGCAGGGCTGGAGCCAGCTCTGCCCC
The DNA here is from genome assembly GCA_033628505.1 of Tringa tobata. Taxonomy (NCBI): domain Eukaryota; kingdom Metazoa; phylum Chordata; class Aves; order Charadriiformes; family Scolopacidae; genus Tringa; species Tringa tobata. The sequence goes on along the minus strand of JAHREE010000570.1, from coordinate 91,766 downwards.
ACCAGTAGTTATCAGTTCAGGGTGGCTTCTGGACAGGTATTGTTGGCAACAGGGGATTTTATAGACGATGTCATAACTGCATCCATCTGTTCTGCTCCTCACTATATGACCTAATATAAATGTAAATGATCAATGGAGTACTTTTCACCACTTTTTTCAGTGGTGCCCAAGGATAGGACAAAACATAATTGGCAAAAATTGAATATTCTTGAATATAAGACGTTCCAACTAAACATGAGGAGGAACTTCTTCACTTTGAGGGTGGCAGAGCTCTGGAAGAGGCTGCCCAAGGAGGTGGTGGAGTCTCCTTCTCTGGAGACATTCAAAACCCACCTGGATAAGTTCCTGTGCAACCTGCTCTAGATGGACCTGCTTTGGCAGGGAGGTTGGGACTAGATGATCCTCCGGAGGTCCCTTCCAACCCCATGTGATTCTGTAATATAGTGCATAGTGGAAAATTAAATAAATAGTGTATCTCATAACCTCCATCTCGCATTTGGCATGCTTCAGTAGAGTATCACTTTTTCTAGTACTAAATCACGTTGACAACATTGTATAACTTCACATGTAGACCTCAAAGCCTTCACAGAAGGTGTGTATTACTAACCAGCACCTGGTGAAGGATATCTGCTGAAGGAAAGGCGCAGGCAGGCTACGAGCAGCCTGGCATCACATCTGTGACACTGCCACAAAGTGAACTCACACATCTTCACCTTCTATCGCCATCCCAAGACCATCACAGCGCTGTGTGCGGGGTTTCTCGAGGGTATGGCGTTGCTCGGCGCGGTGACAGAAAGAAGCAAAGTCCCGTCCCAAGCTGAGTAAGTGACTGCAACAACCGCACAGGCTGAAAACCCCCCGGGCTGTTTGCATATATCTCAGTGCAGAATACGCCCTTTTCTGAAGATGATTAAGCTCTGTCTTTTAAGCTTTGGAATGAAAGAGATAGTCCCCAACTGAAAAAAACATTTCAAACTTTTTATTGCAGAGACATTATATTTTAAAGGTAATTAACTTTTGGTTTTTTTTTTTAAGTGGGCTAAAATAGAATGAGAGAAAAGGGGCTTTTTGTTTTTCAATAATAAACTTTAGAAGTGATGGAAGAAAATTAAAAATGCACTGTTTGATAGAAACTGAAGAATCACCATATAATATATTTTACCATAATACTATGCGCGTAGGAATGAGGGAAACAACTTCAACATAGGAATATTAAACTAGTGCTAATGAACTCAAAGTGTTTAAATATGACTTTCAGGGAAATCGAGTACTTAACTCAAAAGGCTGAGAATTTACTTTGTCACTGTGCATCAGTACTTACACACAGCAGTTACATCAGGGGGCTTTTCTACCTCAGCATCAAATTAATAACAAGATCCAACGACTGGCAGCTGAAGCTGAATGAATTCAACCTCCATCTGCGATTAAATTTCCAAGCTCTGTCAACATAATTTCATGAGAAGAGATGAAGTTTTGGCTCTCACTTAGAGGCTTTAAAATGCATATTGGGAATATGATTTAAAGCAGCTTCTGAATTAAACTCTCTGCTTATACGTGCAGGGATTTTAATGCTTCTGCTCCTTTCCTCCCCCTGGGAGGCATGGAGGGATGAGGCTTGTCTGCGTTGCCCTCAAGGTGCCCATCACACACACAGAGTTTTGCTGTAAGGCAAGGACTGGAGGGAAACCTCCTTCTTCAGGGCTTTAGCTAATTGCCTGACACGATCCAGGGGACATTTTTCCTTCACTACCTGTTGGCAAGTGATAGCTCGGGGATCAGTGGTGTTATCTTCTCAGGCTTCAGAAACTCCATAACTGGAGGTGAAAAAGGGTGTACTGCCAAGGTGGAGAAGACAACCTTGTTTCTTAGAGCCCATCTTGCTCATGTGTTTCAAGTCACAGCAATTAGCAACCCTGAGCTACAGAGAGAGGTTCTTCCCCTGGTCACACTGACGTGAACCTTGGAGAACTTTCATCTGTCTCTACGTTATGGTAAGTAATTTAAGTAGGTAATAAATATTACCTAATCAATGCCGTGTCATTGCAGAAAACTCAGACATTCATCCTCTGGGATAAAGTTTAATGATGGAAAAGCTTTCCTTGGTTGCTAACACTGAAGGTGTCGGCAGAGTAATGACCTCTCCTGATCGCAGCCTCTAAGAAAAGTAGTCCCACTGAGTTCAGTAACACCCCTCTGAAAATAGTGCACTGGAGGCATACTGCATGCGGATGGAATTTGCAATATTGAACCCATAAAAAAAGAATATAGTGAGAGCATTTTGCTCTACGCTTGGTAATTCACTGGCCAGGCTTTTTCCTCTTTTTCACTGTAACATAACTGTTAGTTTTAACAAAACCGTTTTGTCTAAGGCAGAATTAATTTCTTTAGAGCAATGAAGTGAGGTTTTGTTCATGGTGCTTTATTTCTGTGTATGTATAAAGTTGCTGAACTTCCTCTGCTGGGTAAAATTATCCATCATGAAAATGCAAGTAGAAAAGTTATGAATTGGGGTGTTTTGGAATTGTTGAATATTTTGGTTTCATTGCCAGGACATGCAGATGTGTATTTATATATACTGCATATATATGTGATATCCATAGTTATATCTGTATATACATATATAGATAGATACATATTACTCCTTTTGGTAGGACTGTTATACATGTATATTCTACTGGGATTTTCCATACCTTGTGAAATAAATATGTGCTCTTAAAGGTGCATATTGCAGCAGATCACCCACCAAATGTTATTTTTTATAGACTATATTTTGAGCAACTGGAATCCCAGCAGGAACTGATGTCCAAACTCTTTTACCTGTTTCAGTGATGAGAATCACAAGCAGCTCATGAGCAAAGGATGGGTACAGAAGGGGCCTGCCAATATTTTTTCCCAGGCTTGAAGACTGTGGTGAGAATACCTGCCAGCTTTTGGAAACTATGAATAGAGACAACTGGAGAGGAAATAAGTGCCTGTCTCATAATTCTGCTGGAATATACCGGGCTGAGAGCCAACTTCTAAATTGAAGTCAGTGACATTGCATGGGGCAGGAGCCAGCGCAGACTCTCCTCTTGAAAATTTTTAGACATTGCAGGGTAGGTAAAAAATAGATCCTGTCCTTTGTGATCTTTGCACACCTCTTTTCTATTGCAGAAGAATGGGAAAATAGCTGCGTGAATCTAATCGCTTCAGATCTGAAGTTTTCCTGTCTGTCACCACAATTTCTTTCAGTTGTTAAATTTGCAGGCTCCATAGAAAGGAATACTGAAAATACTGTATTGCTTCGAAGCCAGGGAGCTCAGCTGAGCTGTAAGCAGCCTGTCTACCAGGACAACAGTATAACACTGGAACTACGAGCAGCCTCCTACTGAAAGCAAATTTTTCTTTAAATCCAGGCATTAGAGATGACTATATTTATGTTTCTATACACACAAGGTTGCCCTGGACAGCAAAGATTGATACCTGAATGGTTTAGGGTGGAGAAATACACTGTTGGGCTCACCTGCACTGTCTGTGTAATTCATGGGGGAAAGGCTGCACCGGTGGCAGATGAGTTCTCCATCTCACACTGGGCAGTGGCTGAGTCTTCTGAGTCCCCACATGAATATTTCCTGAATATTGGGAACAGTGCAACTTAAACAATATGGCCATTTAAAAAAGTTTGTACCTCAGGTTAAGCAAAAGCAGCTCTTTATATACCCAATTGTCTCCTCACCAAATTGCAAACATGGAAAGAATTAGGCCATAGAATCATAGAATCATCTAGGTTGGAAAAGACCCTTGGGATCATCGAGTCCAACCATCTACCCTACTCTACAGAGTTCTTCCCTACACCATAACCCCCAACACCACATCTAAACGACTCTTAAACTCATCCAAGGATGATGACTCAACCACCTCCCTGGGCAGCCTATTCCAGTGTCTGACCACTCTTTCTGTAAAGAATTTCTTCCTAATGTGCAGTCTAAACCTACCCTGATGCAGCTTGAATCCATTCCCTCTTGTTCTATTGCTAATTGCTTGTGTGAAGAGACCAGCACCAACCTCTCTACAACATCCTTTCAAGTAGCTGTAGAGAGTGATGAGGTCACCCCTCAGTCTCCTCTTCCTCAAACTAAACAGTCCCAGCTCCCTCAATCATTCTTCATACGATTTATTCTCCAGGCCCTTCACCAGCTTCGTTGCCCTCCTCTGCACCCACTCCAGCACCTCAATATCTCTCTTGTTTTGAGGTGCCCAAAACTGGACACAATACTCGAGGTGTGGCCTCACCAGTGCTGAGTACAGGGGGACAATCACCTCCCTACTTCTGCTGGTCGCACTGTTTCTAATACAAGTCAGGATGCCATTGGCTTTCTTGGCCACCTGGGCACACTGGCCATCTTAAAAGGAAGGTTGCAGTGGTCTTCCATGATGGAAAATGGAGTAAAATAATATAAGGTTTGCTACCCAATTCCAATAAAATATATTAAATGTCATCATCTTCTTTTTTTACTGTCCTGAGTCCTGTTATCACAATGCATGGTTATTCAAACCTTGTTTGGCAGGGTGGAGGAAGTATTTGAAAGTTAAGGCAGATCAGACTGTAGACTGCCACTGTTTTCATTCTCTCACCTTCTGCATGCGCCTTATGAAATGCCTTTTGATTGCACGGCTTTTTGATTGCAAAAAAAGGGCATATTGTGTTCCCAAAGGGCTCTTCCACAGGCCCTGCAATGGCGAGCCACGTCCTGAAGTCCTTCAATGAGCTGCCACGAGCTGTGAGAGTTGTGTCAGCACAAGAAATGCCAAACCAGGACCTGGACAGGGCAAGGATGTTGTGCTACTGTCAATTGTCTCACATTAACTCCAGTAAAACCCCGTTAAGTGAAAATCATCAAAAAACCCTGCCCCAATAATTGTGAATGGAGTCCAGATTGAGAAACCGCTGGCTCGTGCAGCTGCCGAGTGTGTGACCCAGGCAGGGTTTGGTGGGAAGAAGTTGCCATGGGAATGGTAGGGCATTGTTTGGGGCTGACTTCAGCCTTTATTGTCCTGCTCTGATTACAGCCTTTGTTTCACTGTGAAGTGCGGCTGTTAAATGCCAACTTGAAACAAAGATGTATTTACATGCGANGGGGCTGGGGGGCTGAGGCGGGTCCGGGGGCTGAGGCGGCGGGGCGGGCCGGCCGGGGCTGATGCTCTTCCTTCCGTGCTTGCCCAGTGTTCGGCCGGGCAGGGCAGCGTCCTGTCCCTTCGACGCCTCTCGCCTTTGTGTGGCTCCTCGATCTTCACCGCTTGGTGCCCGTCCCTTCCCTCCTTCCCTCTCCTGCTTCTTCCTTCGCCTTCTCCCCCGAAGCCGCCGCCTTGGCGTGGGGGCTCCCCCCGCGTTTCACCTCGGGGGGCAGCGTAGGGGAGGCCGTGGCATAATTGCCCTGGTAAGGCCGTCAAGGCTCTGTCACATCCCCAGAGGTAAGAAGATGATCTCATTACCCGTAATATTAATATTTTTTAAATTTTTTTTAATTTTTTTTTTAAATTCTCTCTCCTTAACTTCGGTCTTTGAGCATGATGGGAAGGAGCGATCTTATCTGGGCAGAGCCCTGCAGTGATGGTGCCTGGGAGGGTGTGGGCTGCCAGGCCGGGCCTGCCTGGGTTGTGCTGGCGTTTGGGGTTGAAAAATCTCAAGCTGCAGCTTCAAGGGGAGCTGAGAGGGACAGGGACGGCTAACGCTGAGCGGCTGCCCTGCTTCTGGCTTTCCAAGGCGCTGGCTCCGCAGAGGGCTGGTGCGGGAAGCCGGTGCCTGCGCTGGCAGCGGGAGCCTGCACCTCCGAGTTGTGTTCTGGCTTAGTTGTGAGCTGGTCTGGTTACTTACTGAAATGCACTGTCTTTAAATGAATAACTTGGCTATAAATGAATGTTAAACTGTAACTAATATTGTCAGATTTGCAGTTTTTAGCACATGTGGAATTCCAGCTAGGCGTTTGACGTGGTACTGACTTAACATAGGCTTAAATACTGTACGTATTGTGCAGTTCCCCTAGGTGTAATTAATGCATAACCTTCATAAAAGGCATTATATTATTGCATAAAATGTTTGCAAAGTAGCATCAAGAGGATGACAATTTCTCTTTAGGGAACAGACTCCTGTTTTGAGAACTGTTTCTTCGAAATTGTATGTCTAATTTTCAACGATTGATGCACTATGTTAGTTAAAAACGAGCAAACAGAACAGTTTATCTGCATGTGGGGAAACAGTTTAATTATCAATTTGTTAGGCTGAGCATTATGAATTAGGCATGAGCAGACTGGTGTTGCTTATCTGAGTAAAGCTGAGAGGGAGAGTAATGGTTTTTAGATTCTTAAGAACTAGATTTCTCCATGCTTCACCTTCTTACAAAAGCATGGGACTTCTAAAGAGGCTGCTAGAGATCCCTGCCTATAGTAAGCTGAATGTCATCAGCTTTTTTTATCGGTCTCTTATTTTACTAAAAGAGGTCATAATGTCTGTAAAGGATACACTTTCTGTTCTCTTGCCATTGCCCATTCCCATACGTGACGCGGGAAGACAGAGCCATATTTGATCATACGGCTTGGGCCTATGAGCTGCCAGGAATAGCTTCTCACTGTTGAATGCAGCAGGGTGTTGTGTTGGGTTTTGGTTTTTTTGTCTTTGATTTGTCCACTTCCTTTTTATGCTTGGGCTGTGTTCATTATGATGCAGCACGAACACCATCTTTACTGAGATGAAGCTGTGCGTGGCAGCTCTGGCTGGTTGCTGTATGCTCTGTCATAATAAATTTACTGTACTGCACTTCTGAGGATATTTGGGTGGGTTTTTTTTAAATACTTTTGATTTCAAAGTAGTTATGAAGTACAATGATGTCTTATGTCAGTCTATTTCACTGCTGAGTTACAGGTGCAACTTTAAAGCAAATTCAGTAGTCCTTGGAGATCTATACATCCAATTATGTATAGGGAGACTCCTTTTAAGTTTTACCACTTGCTCTCATGAGGCTTCACATTGGATAAATTCACAGGACACTGGCTGCATTCTAATAAGTCTTAACAGTGGGTTTGGAACAGTGGACTTGCCTTTTAGGTCCCTGCAGTTTTACCTCCTACTTCTGGTTGTTATTTTTACTTGTGAGAGTCACACAAGTAACGATACATAAAACTGTCAGGTATGTAAAGCAGAGAAGTATAGAAGTGCTGTTTTCCTGTTTGTCACGTGAGGAAGTGTTAAAAGTGGGCCGAAATCTCTCATGGTAGAGAGAGATTCTTAGCCTGGTTCATATTTGGAGGAGATCTTTTTAATTCGGGGATGAATAAGCACTGATGCTGCAGAAAGTGATAATTCAAGAGATAACACATGGGTGGTTTTGTGTATCCTAGATATCACTGAGTACTAGACTGCTGGAGACAGCTTTGCATAAAAAATTAAACTTTGTGCGACTCGTGTTCTTTTTGCAGTTACTAAACGTTGTGATTTTATTCTGCTAGTGCAGAAAATCTAATGTTGAGTTAGAAAATAGATTTCATCTTTACAATTTACTTAGGCTGTTTCTGTGTTTTATAACTGCAGTTGGCCTCATGTTCCAGTGTATCGCTATGCATTTCAAGGGTGGAAATAAACAAGGAGATGCACAGTAGGTCGCTGACAGGTACATTGTAGTGTTTAAATGTTTAAAAGGAGCAGATGCTCTCATATAAATTAGAGAATAGACAAAGAAGAATCAGTGTATGAAGAAAATAGGAAGCATCTTAATATTTTTCCTCCTCCTCTGCCCCTGTATGAATTCTTCCTCAGGAGCAGTAACTGAGTGACACAAGACAGACACATACGGGGAATATGGAAGGTGTGTGTGTGAGGAAAAGACCTGAATGCACTAAAAGGCCTTGGGTTTTCCACATATCTGTGGCTTATTTCAGAAGACAAGGCAGCTATATTAGCAGAAATAATACAGGGTGACTGTGTGTCAGAGAGTTAGTGTAGAAGAGACGAAGTGCAAAAGTCAGTTTTTATTGACTGTAACAGATTAGGAAGAATTTGAGGACATTACTGAAATGTGAACAGATCTCTCCTTGTAATACAGTCTCCAGTGTAGTGTTGGACGTAGCCCAAACTGCCAGGCCTGCAAAATTCTTAATCTATTTTAGTAGCTTTAGAATTCCATCAGTATCTTTATTACTTAATGTTCCTGGTTATTTGAGCTGACAGTTATCATAGGAAATGTAATTCCTTCAAAATGCAACAAACCAGCAGCATTGGGAAGTGGGTGTGTGTTATAAGTGAGAAGTTTCCTTGCATGCCATGGTGTGTGCACTTTCTTGTAACCAGCTTTAAGTCCGTGTTTGTCTAAACAATGGCTTGTGATACAAGAGTGTGGATCTTTCTGGCAAGATTTTTTTTTCCTTGATAATTATGAACAATAGAATGTTCTTAGAAAAATACTTACTGGGATTTGGAGCCAAATAAACCCTTGTGTAGTTGTATAATTGCATGAAAATACAGGATAGTAACTTAATTCAGTGCCAAAATATGTGAGTTTAGGTAACTGGCTTTAGCATAAAATTTTTTACAAGGTGGAGCAAGTGCTGTAGATGCCACCAGGGAACAAACAATACAAGAAATGCAACAGTCAGTACATGTATTCTTTTGTTTGTGAGCATGAATGCAACAAGACATGGCAAGAGGCAATCCTTTCAATGCTTTATAAAAGTATTCTAAGAAACATGAATATCAAAATTCTAGTGAATTTATCTGACATATAGGAATAATGTATCTGCTTTAAAAAATTGCCTGCTGAAGAGGTCAGAGAAACAAGTGTGGTTCAAGTTCAGGTTTTGAAGTTACACTTTAATGCACAGAATGACTGAAACGAATTGGAGTGAGAGCTGTGGCTGAGGTGTTTCAAAATTTTTTCTGTTTTTGCACTGATCTCTGAAATTAGGACTTTGAAAACGTGTAAGTCTAAGGTCGTCTCGATTCATGCTGTAGACTAACTTTGAGAAACATTTTGCCATATTTGTATATGGCTCAATTTTATAAATAACACTTTCCTGTTAGTGCTAGGTAAAGCAGCAGGGGTTTGTTACTGTTGAGGAAGGAAGCTTGGTTCATTGTCTCAGCACTAAGCAGCATTTTCTCCCTCCAGGGACTAGCAGAAGCATCTAGAATGTGTAGGTGTTTCTTTAATCTTGGAGAAGGAACTTATTAAGCTTTCTGGTGCAGAACTGTATGAGCCACTTACTTTTAACAGATGTTATCTGCACGAGTAGGGAGTTGCAGGTCTGGTAGACATTTGTGGCATTCAACAGTTTAAACAGTTTTCAGGTTTGAACATATGCCTTTGCCTTGAAAATCTGAATAGTTTCAGGTATTTTATGTAGAAGAAAGGTGGTTCAATGGTGAGGTTGCTGCTCTGGGACTTGGGAAACAGGTTCAGCTCATTGTGTTGCCAAAAGCTTCCTGTGTGGCCTGGGACAAGCTGCTGCTCTGTCCCTCCGTTCTCATAGTGAAACTGCAGGGCAGTAGCAGCTCCCTGTGTCGCACAAGTGTTGTCAGGGTTTGTCAGTCAGGTTTTGATGTGTTCAGGTGCGGTAGGAACATGTGGGATATAGCTCCATTGTGCTAGGAGGGAGAGCTCAGACTGCCCAAGTTCAAAGCCAGGGGTAAGCTTCAGTCAGGTGGAGTAAAATCAGAAAAATCAGGGGGGAGAAAAAAAACGTTTTGACTAGAAATCTCTTGTATCAGTTAAAAAGAGAGAAAGCAAGTCCTTAAAACTTGAAGGAGCACCGCACTGCTTTGTTTATTCAAGTATGTATAAAAACAATGCTTAAAAAACTTGAACAAACCAGGCAAAATTTTTCTGTTATGGTTCTCCCACACAAGGAATAATAGCCAAGCTGTCTCTGTTCCTCTAGCAACTGTTTTCTTCTTTGGAAAACACTTTCAATTCTGTCTAACCATTAATATCCAAGTGTTTTAGCTACTGGTTTTGTTCATTTGTTCCGATGACATGATAGGCAGAATCTCTTAAATTGTCTGATTTATTGTCTTTTCATGTGGAAGAGGATGAGAAAAGATCATTTTCTCTACCCCCCGACCCCCCAAAGGGGGAAAAGAGCTGCAGCCACCTCTAAATAGCAGTGTCTTTAGTAACTTCTATAGAGATAAAAGTACTTTGGATTTAAAATCCTTCTGGTGGGAAATATAAGATGGTATTTTCATTGCTATAAATTGAAAATGTAGACTAGACAGCAATTATCAAGTTTTGCAAATGTGTTTTCATTGCTGAGAGACAACACTCGTAGGAACAGTCTCTCTATACTGACAGGTGATAAATTCGTTAGTTTAATATGTAATTATTTTGATGTGTACGCTCTCCACGAGTGCTTTGGTCCCCACCATATTTACATCCCATGTCCAAGAAAATATGTTCGAACTTGTTCAGACTAGTGACTTAATTAAGTGTTCTTCTGTTAAGGGCTAAAACAGTTACATGTTGGGTTTGTTGTAAGAGTGAGCAGCCCTCTTAAAACTGCACTTCAAAAGATGTTGTTAAATACATTGGTTAACTCTTTAGGGAGGCTCATAATAACAAATGGAATCTTAGGGTGCGCTAATAATTTATCAAGTTATTTCTGTAGCTGGTAGACTCAGTGCCTGGATTGCACCAGTGCTGCGAAGTTAGGTAGCAGTGCTTAAAGGATGTTCTTGCTTCAGAAGTGTTCCTGCTTATTCAGGGCTTCAGGCTTTGGTTAAAATTTTTTCCCCCCATTAACCTTTTGATTTTTTTCCTTAAATCGAGTTCACTGTAGGTGCTGTAATTTATTTATACTGCCTTTCTAATTTATGCTGATGCCCTGCCCTGATATTTGGGTGGAGGAGCGGGGTTTCTTAGGGAGGTCCATTTGGGGGAAGGCTGTGGTACAGTATGTTGAAAACCAGTCTGTTGCGTACTCAGGGTAAGTTCAGGATTTCCAGGCATGTTCTTGCACATACACAGGACTTGGGATTCTTCTGGAGTATTTCCGTCTGGCAGTCTATAGGTCAGGCAGCAATCCTGCAAAGTGCCAGGAGCCTGATGACTTCCTGGTGGTATTGGGATTACTCTGTAGGTGGAGCTTTGTTATTCTCCATTTGCATTGTAATTTACACTTTGAGAAACACCAGTGTCAGGGCAGAACAGCTGTGCAGTAAACTGGTGTTCGTGTCATTGCACAAATAAGAAAGGTAAGGAAGAAGGTCAGTACCCAGACATGGGCTGTACCTGATGAGAGGACAACTCCTTGGGCTCACGGCTTGCTTCCGAGGAGGAAGGCTGCTGGAAATGAATCGTGTGAGAAGTTAAAGTATGTGCTTCAAGTGAAGTGTTGGTGTGCTGGCACCGTGCTACAAACCTATCATTACAGATAAGCTTCTATTTTATGGGGTTTCTCATTGTGTCAGGTGAGACCTTTATTGGATATACCAGAGTGGGATTTCATTTCCTTAATTTAAGAAATATAAAAAAGTAGAGGGGAGGAAGGTAATGACCTTAAAACCTTGGCATTTGATGGGAGCTTATTTTTCTCCTCCCACCCTGGTAAACGGGAGCTGCCATGTGTTCTGTAGATGAGTATTGGCTCACTTAGATGAGACAGACAAAGCCTTATTCTTCCTAAAGAACTTCCATTAAACTTGTGCTTACTGAAGAGCTCTGAGTCCTAATTGCTGTGAATCCTTGTCTAGTACTAATTTGATTGATAAGTAAGCTGGATTCTGGAGGAGATGCCTAGTCTTTGCAGCAGCAGAAATTTTGTCCCATGTAGTTACTTATGCAATGAACTGAACGTGGCCTGTACCATGAAGTCCCACAGTATTAAAATTTAACAGTAAGGTGCAATCTTAATGGCAACAATTTTTCCTTCCCAAAGTATTAATGCAGATGAAGCATTGCATTTTTTTTATTCTGCATTGAATTTGGTAAATAGTATCTATAAAATCAAATTTGATAATCAGTTACTTTATTTCATTAAATCCTTTTACATTTTTTTAAAAAGGTCAAACGAAATATCCATCTGATAGTGTTCTTTTCATTATTTGATACTTTAAATGAACGGAAAAATCAGTTATTTACAGTCCTTGTTAGACTCCACAGTTTGGTTATGAGCATTAAAAAAATAATGTTTGCTTGCTTGCTTCTGAGCTCACTGTAGAAAAAATTCTTAAATGTTGTATGTCTTGTGTTCAGATGGGCTGCAATGTGCTGTGCTACTAGTAGACACGTGTAATGGGAAATCACAGTTCTCAGGTATTCAGCTATAGGCTTTAGAGTGTCTTAAATGTGTACACTTAATGGAATTGGTCTGATATTCTTGCATTTAAATTTGGAACTTGCCTTTGGATCTATATGTAAAAGGTGATCTTTTACTACTGCAATGCTCTCGTAAGTTTCCCCCTGTTTGGCTTCTACCCAATGTTTTCAGCACAATGTTTTGGTGCCACTGAGGCAGGTAATTTTTTTTTTTAAGTATACTTTCAAGATTAATTTAACACACTCTTATGTAGATGTTGCTATTTCCTTAACAATGTAAAAGCACTCTGTGAAAACTGAAGAAGGTATTTTCAACTTGTTAATTTCCTAACCAGCTGGCCTTCTGATTTTTTGCATACTTCCCAGGAAGAAAGTCTCTGTCTGTCCTGGTGACTTTGTACCCAGGATTCAGACTGAAAATTAGCAACACTGGCTCAAAAATGGCAATTTTTTTTTTTTTTAACCAGCTTTACCTTCTTTTTTTATTGAACTTCCTCAAATAGGTTTCGTCAGGATTTGTAGTTTGATGGAGATAATCTTAGTTCTTCAAAGTCAGTGGGATCCTTTTGAGACTCTTGTCCTTTCATATTTGAAGACAGGTTTAGGTTGAATTTGAAATAGTTGGCAGTGTGTGGAGTCCAAGTTCTTGGAGTGATTGTCCTAGATCAAACAGTTACTAGTAATTGAAATTAAACAGTTTTTTTACTAATGAGTAGCTAAGAATAATCCTAATAAGTAACGTGCTTATTCCCTACTTAGTTTTTAATTTGGTTTAGTTGTAATGAATGGAACAATTTCTATAGACTAATGCATGTAAGCGTTTTCAAGAACAAGGACCTAATTTTTCATATTTGGAGTTTTAGATACAGCACTTATTTAAAATTTTCAAAAGGCCCATAATAACATTAAAAACAATTGTAAATAATAATCAACTCTTAACCTGCATTTTTAAGCATTTTAACTGGTCTGTAACTGAAATTAATAAGCATTTAAAAATCTGTTTTGAGATAAGTCAAAGTGAATTAGTATAAGTGTATTTTTTTTCCTCTGTTGTACTCATCTCTGGGTATATCTAATTTTGAGTAACTTTGTGTTACCTATACTTAATATGGGGAGATGAAAACTGTACTTCTGACTGTTGTAAAACCTTTGTGTTATTGAACATATTCTTTCACTGTCTTTTAACTTTGTCATTTTACTTCATTGCTTGCTAGGCTAGTCATCACTCATAATTAATAGATAAATTTCAAGAGTGTCTTTCATAATGGCCTCATTGCAGAGGATGCTTCTTTTTGTTTGCATTAGCTCAGTGTCTTTAGAGGGACAATTAAAATAGTTGTTTCAGCCAGGCAAAACCCATTAATAGGTGAGGGATTTTGTTTTGGCTATCTTAAGAGATCGATGATAGAGAGGAATTTTGCATCCTGTGCAGCGCATTTCCTCATTTCATCATATCCCAAAACCTTTGACTGCTATTGCAGGTGCCTTAAAATAGACTAAAGTAGTTAAATTAAGAGCATGAAACATGACTTACAGATATTCTTGCAGAAGTTTTTGAGGAAGTACTGGTCTGTTCCGTCATAAACTTGTAGGTCAGTGTTTAAAATAGGCCAGCGGATGCATGGATTCAGGTAATTTCAAGAATATTTTCCTTAGAACTCCAGTCTTCCCCTAAAACATACTGAATTTTTTACTTAGATGGGTGTTGAAAGCACCCAGCATTAATGCTGTAACATTTAAGTATTGTAGAATAAAATTATAGTCCTTTGACTTGCTGAGGTGCGCTGGAAAAGAAGGGAAGAGTTGGCTTACCCTGATTTAACAAGTTTTCCTGGAAAACAGCAAAACAGATGTGTTTTGAAGAGAGAGTGAGACTGAAATGCAAGATGAGGTTGCTGGTTTTGTTAGGTGATTCACCAGTGCAAATGATGAGTCTTTTATATTGTGGCCTGGTTGGAAGTTGGATTAGGTACCGGGGGTGGGATGTATTGTTTGATATGCCTCATAGTTTGATCAGGGGTAGGAGAGGTCGCTGCTACCAGTACTTATTTCAGGTTTTTTAATTTTGAAGATAAATTAATGCTTTGTAATTCTCTTCCAGAAGAATACTGGCCTTTTGCAGCTACTTTTTTCCTTCTTCTTGACTACTTTAGAGAAAGGATCTATTTTTAGGGGGCAGCATATCCTGGAGACTTCCAGTTCTCATTTGTAGATGTAGTTAAAGTGTTGCTAATTGATTTGCTAGGAGCATATGAAACTAAGTCATGTCTTCTGTGTTAGAGGCATGCGATGGCTGTTGTGCCCTCCAGAACAAAAACAAATCAGTGAAGGATCTTTGGGAAATAGAAACACTCAGTTTTAAGTTATCTATATGGTGTTCTGCCTCTACTGGAAGGTTTTCAAGGGGTTGAAAATAAAGATGTTTGAACAACTGTCTTGGAGAATTTATGTGACTTGTTTTTAGAGGCTCTTCTTAGCTGGTTGTCTCGGGGTTGGGGTTCCCCCCCCCCTTTGCTGTCCTGGATGTGTGCAAGAAGGAAAGCTTTCATTGCTGTGTTCTTCAGGGTATAAGCAGGAGAATCTGAACTCATCCCTTACCCTTGGGAGTCAGTAAATGGAGTAAATGGCCAGTAAAAGAGATGACCAACTGGAGAGTAGCTGATTTACAGCAGGAAGCTGGTAATAATTGCCTGGGCAAGAGGCAAGAGCACTCAATAATTAAGCTGTCCCTGGAACTGCAGGGAAAATGAGATCGCGGGGGACGCTGCTTCCCTTCCCTTTGCAGCGATGGGGCTCGTGTAAAGAGTAGAGCTTCAAAAGGGGGGTGGGGAGGAGGGATGGGCATGACTCATGGCATCGTTTTATATTTATCAAGTGTAGTTTTATGAATGCTGTTCATCATTTCATAGGGATGAGTAAGTAGGTAATGTATGTTTCATAATCTCAGCTAGCAGAAAAAGAAACCCCAAGTCATCCATCTCTTCTAGTAAGTTAAATCCAGAGCTCAAAATGTCAATACACTAATGGAGCAGGAAGTAAAGGTGTTATTCTAAGTAAATAAAAATAATAAATTTATACACAAATCTTAGGGAAAACACATGTAAAATAAAGCTAAAAGGTATTAAGGAGCAGTGCTTATGTTGCTGTGTTTCTTAATAAGCTTTCATGTGGATAGTGCAAAGCATAGTCTTTTTATTCATACAAAGTTCCACTTTCTCTAGTAAGGCAGCAGTCTGTGGTTTATTCCTGCTCGTGGAAATCAAGTATTAGCTGTCAAAGGAGAGACTGGGCCATTGAAATGTTATCATGCATGTTACTTTAATAGTTTTGTATAGACTGTGTACTGAAGATACAGAGGCTGCAGCCAAACTGGAAAGGAGGTGAAGTCAAGAGCAGGTGCTGGTGTGAAACTAAAAATACAAATGAATGTAGGAGAGTTGAAGCAGTCTGTTATAAATATTGAAAACGTGATGCTTGTGTGTGGCTCTGCAGGTTCTAGTTGTGCAGTCATGCATTTACAGTTACAGACTGGGAGAAGGTGATCTGTGATTTTTATTTATAGCGGTGCCCAGGAGGCTGGGCAGCCTTCAGTGGAGGAATGTTGGTATATGGTGTACCCCAGGGGAAACGAGCGGTGAGAGGGGAAATCTGAGAGAAGCTGGGCCGATGAGGTATGTACCTACTTAAATTAGTACACTGACACTGGAAAGAGGGATGTAAGGCTTCAAAAATAAGTGAGACGTCCTGTTTGGATTATAACACAATCCTCCGAGAAGGAATTTTTTAAGGAGCTAAGAGTTTTCTGAATTCTTGCATATGAGTGTCAATATACACTACAGAATGGGTTTTCAAAAATATTTTAGATTCTGGTGGATTATGATGAGAATCAAGAGAAAATGGGCCACAGAGATACTTTTTCTGAAGTAGCACTGTGTCATTGACCTATGTCTCTTCCCTCCCTCCTGTGCCCTCAGCTCCTCGGAGAAGGAGGAGGGGAGGCAAAATCAAATGAAGTTGTATGTAGTCTGCTGTAGGTTTGATGCCTTTAGTTTTTCTCTCTAAATACTCAGAATCTTTTTATAATGTTTGAGTTCAAAAGTAGGCAGATTACACTGTGCTGTTCTGCAGATTCTGCTGCAGAACTAAGTGTGCATGTAATAAGAGCTGAAACACATAGACTTGGAGATTTTTTTATTATCATCTGAAATAATTTTTATTTTTTCATTAAATTATTATCTATGTAAATTCTGTCTTTGCTGGTTTTTTTTGTCAGTCTAGAGTTACCAGGAAGGGTGTTGTAGCAGTGGTTTTGTCATGTGTGTTAATTTGTTTTAGTAACTGGAAGAAAGGCACAAATTGATTCTTTTTTTTTTTTTCTGTGTGCGCTATAAATTGTGGTTCATTAATGAATGCTGAACAGAATTGGTTTTAATTTACAGTGGAGTCTTGCCAAGGTGTAATATGATGGAAGCAGACTTTTAAAACTGGAAAAGAGTTGCGTGATTTCATGTTTGATTTCAATTTTAAAATGAAGTTGGAGAGTTTTTAAATCTCTTACTTTTTAAGAACATCACTCTGGTAGATGTCAGTAATCCCATGAGGAATTTCAAACTAATGTGAAGAAAACAGCAATTAGATTACTTAAGTTTTTAAATTAATGGTAGTTTATCCTGTATTTTCATCAGAGGATAATGGAACTGCAAATAGTGTTATTTTGTAGGCTAGAAATTAGCGAGTAGTACTTTGAAATAGAAAATCTGTATGAATTCTAGGAGTTTCTTTCTGTGAAGATAGGTTTATTGACAAATAAGAGAAAGCTTGTGAATGTTGTCTTTTACCCTGGAGAAAATGAAGTACTGGAGTAGTTCAGCTTTAGCTAATTGTACGCTCATAATGGAGCGTTATGTCTGTCCTCTTTTCATTTTTCATAAAGGTTTTTTGAAAGAGAGATGCTTTCACGTTCGGTTGGTTTTATTCAAGGATTCTTAATCAATTTGTATCTTGTTTCAAAAACAAGTTTTCCTTGTCTCGTTTTCTTCACATCTGCACAGAATGCAGCTTAAGCCTGCTCAAACAGGAAACCAGCCACCAATATTTGCTTTTTTTAGGCACAAGGCTTTTCTGGGCTTCATAAACTGTTGATATTAAGCTGAAATTGCGTCCCGGAAGTGCTGTATATTTTGTTGAGGGACCACCTGGCACAATCCAGGACAATAGTGGTAGATGACAAATATTTTAATTCATTTAAATGAAAACAACATGCGATGCCAAGTTCTGCCTGCTTAGAGGTATAGTTTAGAGGACAGCTACCCTTGAGCTTGCCCCCAGCTACAGATGTGTTTGTAGAGAGATGCTGCTTCAGTGTGAAGTGATCCCAAGAGCCAGCACGTGAATTACTGATGAATGTTTGTTACGATTATGACATTGTCTTAGTGCTCGAGTGTTTGGTTTTCCTGTTACTTGTAGCTATAACTCAGTTACAGGACTTGTTTCAGATCTGTGTTATTTAAATTGAGGAAGTTACCACTAAAATTTAGGTTAATCTTAATACCTCTTGGACTTGATGATCTGAAATGTCCCTTCCAACCTAGGCAATTCTATGATTCTGTCTAAAAGAATTGTTACTTTTTTGAAGAACAAACCTATGCCTTTGAAGATTTAAACCATCAATGTATACCTTAAATATGGAAACCCTTTTACCTTTTGGAGGTAGAAAGAAAATCAGATCAGTCAAGTGCTTAATGGAAGGCTCATATGCATTTAATGTTCTTGTAGCTGTGTAGAAAACATCACGCATCTCAAACAAAATTGTATTAACCTTCTCATACACAAAAAATGTATTTAACTTTGGAATTAATAACATATTAAAAAAACCCAAACCACTAATATTTTTAAGAGTCTGTCATCGCTATAGAGCCTGCCAGTCTCTTTTTTTTTTTTTTTTGTGAATACTATTTTGCAAATACTATTTGCAAGCTTTTTAGAAGTACTTCTGAATTGAAATTTTTAGACTGGTACCTGATGCCAAACTCCATGTATCAAACTTGAGTTCACACCAGAGGGTTAGTTTGGTGTTGGACACAAAAAAGGTTATTATTTTGCAGATTGAATTAAATGACTCAAAACAGTTTACTAGAACTTCTTCTAATATGGTATCAGAATCATGATAATAGTTTTTTTCAAAAACAGTTCCTCAAGGTAGTTGAAACAATATGTGAATTTTGTTCTAATTAGTCATATAAAAGGAGAGCTGTAAATACAAGCATATGTCTACATATTGTATCTGATCCCCAAAATAAATATATGCTTATCTGTATATCTAATCCCCCAAAATAAACACATTGAAATGTTCTTAACCATACATCATATTTTCCAGTGGTGTGTCAGTAGCTGGCTACAGATAGTTGTGAAGTGTCTGCCTCATTGCATGTGTATATAGATATATTTAAATCAAATAACTTTAAGCAATCAAAAAATAGTAACAGTAAACAATTTCAAGAAATATTAAAAAGAAACTTCCGTATTACACAGTGAAAGCTGGAAGACGTTATGAAAAGTATGAAGTACTTAAACCTTCTATGTCTCATGTTAATATTAATATTTTTGGGTATGTGCTATTCTTGAGTTCAGTAACAAATTGTAAAGAGGACTGAACTGTTTCTTTCCTGGTCTGGGAAAGATTGGCATTGACCTGATTTTTATCATATTCAAATGTTGGTTTATTGCCTTTTTCAGATGAGTATGCAAATTTGTCGTTGGTCTTAGAAGGCTGGCTCTTAAGGTAGAACGTCTGTCCCATTAAATAAAAAGAAGCAAAAAAAAAATAAAAAATGATGCAATAGGCTGCGGTAAGACAGAGCCATAAAAGGTGAAGCAGGCAAAACGGGAATATGTGGTCAGCAGTACGGATTTTATTTTTTTCTTTTAAAAGCAAAACAAAACCAGACCAAACAAATAAAATTCCAAAAGTCAAAATTAAAAAAAAAAAAAAGCCCACCACCCTCAAACTGTGTACCACGTGGCTCAATAGCCACGGATTCCAGTTTTGGACCTAGCGAGTGTGTTCACGTCTCTGTTGCTGCACAACTTCATTTTGCCGATTTATGTATAAGGATGAAAAGACGTTTGTTCTTAGACGTTGTTAGACATGAAGCTCTTTTTGTAGGATAAAAGAAAAATGTGAACAATGTTTCTAAAAGCCTTTTGTTGAATTTGCTTAAGCAAAATATGAAAAATCACATTGGACTGTACAGCTGCTGACAAAGATCCTTTCTTGACCATGAAAGGCAATGTCAAAGAAGGAAGTGTGAACCCAGCATTAGCTCAACTTGGTACAAGTTGTGAAGGAGAATCTTTAATTATTCTTTAGTGATCTTGTCAAAGCTAATCGTGATGCACATCTGCTGTTTACCGCTTGTATCTTTGCATTTGGGGTATTAGAAATCTTAAGCATATTCTTCAAAGTAGTAAGAAAGACCTATCTAAAAATTCAGTGGTAGTGGGGGGAAACAGCCACGCTTCACTTATTCTTATCTGGAAACTTCTTCAAGCTACCAGTTGAAACTGCTCAAAACATTGTGGGCACAGAACAGTCTTAAAATTAGTAACAAGGAACTCTGCTTAACTTCTATGCTTTTTGTTCTGCAGTGTGATGTTCAGGGTCAGAAATGCCTTATGTGGATCGTCAGAATCGCATTTGTGGTTTCCTAGATATTGAAGAAAATGAGAATAGTGGGAAATTTTTGCGGCGGTACTTCATTCTGGACACACGAGAAGACAGTCTGGTGTGGTACATGGATAACCCACAGGTGAGGTGTTCTTAGCAATAGTTATCTGGCTTCTGATGATTTCCACTTTTTCAGATTTTTAACAAACTTACTTTAGAAAAATGTGGTTTAATATTAGTTTGTGGACCTGGGAGCGAGGGGAAAAAAGCTAGTTACATAAGTGAAATAATTGTAAATTGTTGTTTCTTCTTTGCTAATATATGCAGTATTTTAAAGAAAAAATGTAATTCATAATTCTATTTAAAACATTACCAATTGCACTTAATAGTAAAACAATAAAACCAGCTTGGGGATCAGTGAATTGAACATACAGAATCTAAGTATTGACAGGAGATCTAGGGATCAGACGGGAATCTGAATTTGATCCCACATATAAATTGGTCATTAGTGTTGAATTGTGCTGTGCTATATTATTTTCTGTTAAGTGTTGTGAGCGTGTGTTAAAGACTCAGATGAGCTGAATCATATACGAGTTTCAGTGCACAGCTCTTCTAATCCACCTCTAACCTCAGTGGAAGTACAGAATTTTCCTTGCATTGCACGGGCCCGGTAGCTGTTTCATATTACTTTACCTCAGCAGAATCAGTCATTGAAAAGCAATTTCTAATGATGCTTGGGATTTCAATACAGCAAGAATAGTATATGAAGCAGGAAAGCTTGTGTCCATCGTGATGGATGGCATCCTTTAGGTAAAAACTACTTCTACAATGTACACGCGTCAGTGTGTTTTCAGGCATAGGGGAGAACAGATAATTGCTGGGGGTTTGGGTACAGAGACCGTGAACGCGGAGGATCTAGGTCAGCTGGCAACAGTGTGCCAGAAGAATATCCGTGAGCCATTCTGCCAGGAAAGAGCAGAGCTCTACTGTTCAAAGGAACTGGCGGAAAAAAATTGTAAATGATGTGCAGCTCGATGAATGTGCTTGTGACTGAAGCATTGAGCAGTTCTTACTGAGCAGAAAAAAAAGAATTTCTGGAAATGAGAGACCTCAAACATTTGATGTCAATGAGTGATATGAAGCAATTCTTTTTCTCGGTTTCTCCTGTGATATAACCAGGGCATGTGGGCGAAAATGTGAATGCTGTACAAATTCAAATTCCTCGGAAGTCTTAAGACTAATAACATTTGCAGTTGTTAGTTTAGGCTTTCTTATCTTTTTTATTTTAATGTTATCTTCTATGGGCAAATGAAAGAGTGACTTGCAAGAGGCAGGTTAAAGCTTCTTGATTTTCTTCCATTGCTTTAGTTTTGAAGAACGACAGAGTTTTTGTAGATCCACTGCATGGAGACCATTCTTAATCCAGGAAGGGATGGAACTCTTCATGTAGGATGAGTCTGCAGAGTGTGCAGAACCTCACTGGGCCCTTTGTTGCTGATAGAAGTCCTCTCATTCTGTCTGTGAGAATCTGTTCAACTGTCCAAAGGAATAATGTTTTTAAGTCCACTACTAACCACCCATTATTATCTTAACATAAAGAGTATAAAATGTGTATATGGTGGGATCAAAATCATTCTGATAAAGTAAAACTTAAATTTATTTATTTGGGCAGAATGGGAAGACTTAAAATTCAATTTCAGTTTTATCAGTCTATAGTAAACCTGCCCTACTTCTTACCTTTGAAATATGAATGATGTATAAAACAATTGTTTGTCTTTCTGACCCTGGGTAGCATTAGGCTCCTCTTTGCCTTGTAGAAGTTTATAAGGTACTAAGCAATAATTTTAGCTGCAGAAAGGATCAGTGGGCAGATGTAGTATCGTTCCTATGGTCTCCAGTGCTGATACTGGAATATAAAGAGCCATTTCGAAACTAAAAATTGTAATGGAAAAAAGTATATGGAAAGCAGTGCTCTATTTAAAGGAATAAAATTACAAAGACTTTCATCGGAAAGAGTTAAAAAAGTTAACTCTGGCTTGTTCTTTAACTGCTGTCTTTCTAGGCTACTGGTTGCTCGTGAATAGCAAGTGTTAGGGGTAGTGTGCTAAGCAAGGATGGAAAGACAACAGACAGCTCCTTTTTGGATTGTAAAAAGACCTAACTACAACTTTAGGAAGTATCATGGCCTTTCCCTACAATAACTTAATATTAAATGATACGACTAGGATTTTTCAATCCATTCTGGAAAATACATGGGACGGCCTTTGAAGTATCTGACATAGTAGATGAATGTCACTTCTTGTCCCTTCCGCCTGCCCTGGTCAAAATATATAAGACGCCAACATCTGTTAAGGAAAAAGTATTCTTTCCGGATTTCCTGGATGCAGACCTGCAAGAATCCTTTTTCCTCTAGTAAAATACATAAACCTCTGAAACAATTGCTGTTTGTATTGTTTCTAGCAGTCTTTCTGTTTTTAGTTGATTAACAGATGTGTGTATAATAAACAAGCAGTTTAGATCCTGTTTCAAGTATACATTGTGTATTGTCTATAAAACACATAGCATTTTCTTTTTGTTTGTGGAATTGAGTTATTTGCTTTTTATGTATAAACACTGACTGTGATATGGGAATAAACCAGTTTCACTTTGTAACATATGGTTTGTTTCAGAATCTTCCCTCTGGATCTCCACCTGTTGGAGTCATTAAACTTACCTATATTTCAAAGGTAAGATAATAAGTGAGACATTTGTTGCTAAATTTTGGTCATAACTGCCAAGGCCTCAACTTTAGACGATTTTAAAAGCCTGTTATGTAGTGCATGGGAACCTTTTTGCTTGTCTGCTACTCACTTCAATAGTGTCAGGTTAAAATAAGAACAGACTAATTACCATGTTGTGTAGGCTTGTTTTGTGACTTCAAGTGGCAGCTCTTTGTGCTGTGTAGAATTAATATTTCTGAACTGTCTGTTTCAGTTCTTTGAGTATTTGAATTCCTGTTAGTCTTGGAGAAAAGACAGGCCATTTGTGAGGCGGGTGTGATAGTCTGCAAGTAATAATGGTCTTTAATAGATAGAACAGAAAAACGTCTAGAAAATACTTCATTACAGTCTATATACACTCACTTCCAAATACGTCTGAAAGAAAACTCTGAACTAAGAAAGTCTTCACGGTTAAGTTTGTAGCAGATACTTCATTGAAGCAGATACTTCAAATTTAGCCAAGTGAAAGAGGAAAAAACAATTGTGATATCTGATGTATATTTTGTATGCACAGTGATATTTATAATCTTAATTCCCCTCCCAGGTTAGCGATGCAACCAAGCTAAGGCCAAAGGCAGAATTCTGTTTTGGTAAGTTCTTGTATGTGGCACGTGCATTGAGCACGTTCTTCAGAAATTTGAAACAAAGATAATGTTCTGCAATTCTGTTACTAGATACAGTTGGTAGTGTATTTTTCAAAAATAGCTTATATTCATTGTTTCCTCTTTAGTACGAGGGAAGTGTTGCCTTCTTCATAAGGTGTTTTTGTGACTTTTCACATTGCAGCTTAACGAGGAGTAGGCGAGGGCTGCTTTTCAGATGTTTGAAATTTTTGAGGCATTAATAAGCTAATCAAAAATGATGGGTGTTTTCAGAAACATGGCATGCCTGTCAGCTCTAAAGACAAGCAATTTAACTATTTTAGTCTGTATTATTAATAAAAGAGTTGATTTAATTGATGTAAAAATACTATCAGCCAATGCTCTTAAGTTAAATTTCAGCCTCTGTTGCTGCACCAAAGAAAAATAATTTGCTTGGGGTACCTCCTAGGTTTATTGATACTTAAACTTTTTAAAAGTTGAGTAAAACTTTAGCTAATCATAAAAGCCCCTATGTTATATTTTCAGATTTTTTTTCTCATAAGTAATTTGTCCAGAACTTACCATAATTCCAGATTTTTTTGACAAGCAATTGGCATTCACAAAAGTACGTGTAGGGACTGGAATCAGCCTCTGCTCTGTTTATGAATAACCGTTCTTTATGGCTGCATTCAGATAAGAATTTTAGCTCAGATGAAGGTACTGAAAACACCTGAAAGGTTTATGACAATTAGTTAGTGTGTCCTTTGCCACACGTGGTGTTGTACAGGACCAGAGAAGGCTGCTCCGCCAGTCTGTGTGTTGGAGCACTCTGTAAATCACCCTGTGGGTAAGGCTTCAGGGATTTGAGACGAGTACCTGGTGTGTCCATTCAGTGCCATCTACAGATTCCTCTGCACATGCACATGTAGAGGTGTTTATCTTCTTCAGTGGTAGAGGAGTTCTTGTCAGTGGGCCAGCTCTAAAAAGAATTAATGGCTCAAGATGCCGGCTGAAAGCTTTTAATATTTCTGATTTATTAAAGTGTTTTTGATCCTTTTTAGAGGAAAAATTTACTGTGTTTTTAATTAAATACTGGGACATGTTGTTTCAGTCAACCAATTTTACAGTTCTGTATTTTGAATTTGTGTTTGCATCTAGTAATGTTTGCTTCAAACCATCCACTTTGGGGAGAAGGATGATAGAGTAAAAGGTATTTGTTTCTGGCATGTGTTTGCTGTTAGCGGTGACTTGAAGAACTGTTATGCTCTAGGTAGAGCAGGGAAATCTGTTCAGACTTGAGCTGTAGTGCTTCACAGTTCTGGGAAGGTTTTAGTCACTGATCCCCTTAAGAACTTATCTGAAAATTAGTTTTAGAGTTTGTGAGAAGCTTAGCCATGTTGTGGTTTACTTTTTTACTCAAATATTTTTGTCCTTTTTGGATAAAGGTATGCTAGGTGTTGCCAGGTAGATACATAAACTTACTAAAAATATGCTTGCTTTGCCAAGTCACTGAAGTAAAATAAAGTTTAAAGTTGTTTCATCCTGAGCATCATATATTTAGTAATCGATACTGATTTTTCCACAGATTAAAAACAAATAAAAGTCAGTGACCATAGTTATGTTAACGAGTTTGTTGCAAAGGATAAAAAATAGTGGTCAGAGGATTAAAAGGAGAAATTGTAGAAGTTCCCAAGTACAAAACTTTGAAGCTTAGGGAAATTGAGAAGTAGAAAATTCTGATAAAATTCAAGTCGTCTTTTTTTTTTCCTACGTAATAAAAATAGTTTAACAAATTCTCTATGGTGCTGTTTAAGTCAAGAGCTTTAAAAAAAAAAAGTGAGTTTTTAAGATAAAGCAAGTCTGTCAAGTGGATGTGTGTCTCTTAAGATGACTTTCTAAAAATAAATGCAGCAGAGAGCTTGAATATTTCAACTGGATTTTCCATCAGAAAGTAAAGCTTTTTATGATGGTGTTACATCTGCTCTTACATGTCAGTGTTTTAACTTTTGTACTGGTTTTTAACAGTTATGAATGCAGGGATGAGAAAATACTTTCTTCAAGCCAATGATCAGCAGGACCTAGTTGAATGGGTAAATGTTCTGAACAAAGCTACCAAAATCACAGTAAGTGGTTTAGTTGATATTTAGCAATGCTTTCAAATGTTGACTGTCCCAAGGTGCTTAAATGTAACCTTTGCCTCCAGTTTTTATGCTAGAGTAGTCTTTTTATCTCTATGAGCAAGTCTTGGCTTGCCTTTCCAAGACTTGGAGAAACTGTATGAAACTCGCCCTACGCTTGAGTTTATTTTACTTTTGGTTTGGATATTGAACAAAAAAGGGATTAGCTTTTTCTTTACACCGTATGATGGTTTCTAGTAATTTAAAATTAACCATACACATTTAATACGAATTGAAATATCCAGAATACACTTGCAAGCAATGAAAAGTTACTCATATATTTGCCTGTTGTCAAAAGTTTGTATTTCTTGATGTCTCATTAAAATAATGAGCAAACACATCATGCCATGTTCAAGGGCTGTCTCCTGATTTCAGGTAACATGCATTCAAAGAAACGTTAATGCATTCTTCTAAGTGATACATTATGTTTCTGGTTTGTAGCAGGACAGTTTGTTATCACATGATAGAAAACCCCATGTATTTACCTCAGTCTTTTCAGGAGGCAGAAGTTATGGTTTTGTTTTCTCTCTGGTTTCAGGGAAATGATGACATGAACTGTTTTGAGATCATACCCTTACATAGAAGGCGTTCTGAGCGTGGGTGCACAGATTTGATGATTGATCAATTATTAGTTTTCATGTGAGCATTACTTGCTGTAGATTTTGTTGCATTTTTAGTACTCCGAGTGCTGATAATTTAAAAATAGCTATGAACTTTTACAGTCCAGCATGTTGTGTATCTATTTATGAATATTTATTTGAAAACACATTCATATGAGCAGGTGGTTGTAGGTTTGGTCAGAGTTTGTAATGGCTGAAGCACCTACCCATAAAGCTGTAGCTACAAGCCCCATCTCTTGAAAGGCTGAGGCCCTTCAAGAAAGACACTGAGGTCGTAGAAGGTGTCCAGAGAAGGGTGATGGAGCTGGTGAGGGGTCTGGAGAGCAAGTCTTACGAGGAGCGGCGGAGGGAGCTGGGGTTGTTCAGCCTGGAAAAAAGGAGGCTGAGGGGAGACCTTGCTCTCTACAACTCCCTGAAAGGAAGGTGTAGTGAGGTGGGGTTGGTCTCTTCTCGCAAGGAACAGGTGATAGGACAAGAGGAAATGGCCTCAGGTTGCACCAAGGGAGGTTTAGAATGAATATTAGGAAAAATTTCTTCAGTGAAAGGGTTGTCAAGCATTGGACCAGGCTGCCCAGGGAAGAGGTGGAGTCACCATCCCTGGAGGTATTTAAGAGCCAGGCAGATGTGGTGCTGAGGGACATGGTTTAGTGGTGGTTTTTGTTAGTGTTAGGTCGATGGTTGGACTAGATGATCTGAAAGGTCCCTTCCAGCCTAGACCGTTGTATGATTCTATCTGTGTGCACCAGGAAAATGTCTTGTCCTTCAGCCTCAAACTTGGCTGTGAACAGAGTCCCCTTTTACCTTCGCTGGCAAAGCTGGGCATCCTACAGGGCTGAGGGGACCAGGGAGATGAGAGAATGAGCCTGAGGCCACAGCTGAGCAAGTTGCCAAGTGCCACCTTCACTTGGCCAGGAGGAAGCTGTCCCAGGCTGACTTCTGTGCTCTCGGGACTGTTTGTACTTCTTTGTAGACTGTTGTTGGCTTTTTTTTGTGAAATGAGCAGTCCTGGGCATAGGAACTAGAATCATAGCAGAGTATAAAGTAGCTTTGTTTTTGTCTAGATCAGTTCAATTTCAAGTTTTGAATGTGCCACAGTCTTGCGTGGTAATTCAGTGTGTAAAGACAGTCTGTGTGTCCCTCCTTTCTCAAGGAATTTGGATATTCTGTGTAAAATCCAGTAGGTTGCTGGCTTGGATATTTTGGTGTGAGACTCTTGATCTCTTTGTTGAAGTTACTTCAAATTTATTATATTAATATTAGGGGTGAAAGGATAAATGAAAATGTCTTAGGTAGCTAATTAGTACATTTCTTAGGTTACAGGTGTTTGCTTCTTGCACAAACTCAGAAATGTGAGTAAACATTTCAGATCAAAATACTTATTGGGAAATTAAATTCCTGTGGTGTTTTGATTGCTTTAGTTCCACATTTGAGAGAATTAGCTAATCATAGAGTCATAAAATGGTTTGGGTTGGAAACGATCTTAAAGATCATCCTGTTCCAACCCCCTGCCAGGAGGGACACCTCCCACTAGACCAGGTTGCTCAAAGCCTCATCTAACCTAGTTAATGACAATTAGAAATAGGTATTTGGAGTAATTTTGGACAGAATTTAGCTATTATGTGTAGGAGGCAGTACACAAAGTCTACATCATGAGTATTGGGATGTGAGTGCAGATGTCATACTGCTCAGGCATCCTGGTTGACAAAAGCCACAATACAGTAGCCCTGTATTTGTGGCCTCCCTGTGCTGGCTCTACAGGCACTGGGACATCTCCAGTCTAAAGTGTTTGTTGCTAAAACCGAAAGCAAGTGAAAAATAAAGAACCAGTTCTTCTGCAAGTTAGCAGTGCTTTTTCAAGATCAAATATAGCACTTGCAGCAGAGCTGGGAAATGATTTTTAGATTTCAAGACAACCGGTGAAATGTCTTTATTGGCCCAGTTTTCTTCTGAGAACTGAAGCGTAGCTGTTGCAACAAATTTTCATGTAAGCTATTTCTAGCCTCTTACAATCAGAGAACATTTGTTAAATCCTGCTGAAGACAAATGAAAAATGCTTGAATAGGGCTTTCTTTAGGTACTCATAAAACTTTTCATGTTAATTGTTGTATTCCACCTTTAGGTACCAAAGCAGCCTGATCCTCTGTGTCAAATGGATAATGCAAATCGTCAAGCTGAAAGCCCAGGTGGGAAGAAGCAAGTGTCTTACAGGACAGAAATTGTTGGTGGTGTTCCTATCACCACACCTACCCAGGTAATACCCTTGAAACAAGTGTGGAATTGTCTGATAGAGGAAGTTTTGTTGGTTTACCGGTGAGAATAAGTTATGTATCACATTATAGCTATCAGCTTGTTGCCTTGCTCAGAGGACTTATACTTTGATGTCCACCTTTAATTGATACTGACTGGGTTTTTTGTTTTGAGAATTTTATTCCCTTTATATNAAGATTCCTTTTGTAACATGCCTTTTTTTACCTAAAAATAAACTAGAAAGCTTTAATGTACTGTCTTTTAACATTTCTTGTAGGGTATTGTGCTGCTGAGTTGCTACAGTTTCAGTGGAAATTGTTGAAAAAAATTTGTGTAATAGAAAGTAGTTGCTTCCAGAACTTTTAATTTTTGCAGTTTAAAAAAAAATTGATTGGGCAGAGTCCTGCTGAATTATTTTGGGGGCACTACATAAATGTACAACCCACATAAATATATGTAATATATAAATATTATAGATTAATGTTTTGAAATAAAAAGGAATCATACAATATCATATAAATATAGACTGGAATTATAAATATGTATATTAATATTAGTAATATATAATACGTAAGTGTATTTTTGTATTATGTATAAAATATATAAATAGAAAAATATCTATTTTCCTTTAACAGATGAAGAACTGGAAGAGAAGATACTTTCAGTTAGATGAAAACACAATAGGATATTTCAAGTCTGAACTGGTAAGTTTCCAAATGTGTGTTATTCTCCAGAGATAGTTGCAAGAAAATCTGGAGAAATGTATCGTATTTGAAAAGGCTGCTGTGCTGATTCTATAACTCTTAGCTCTACTCTATGCTCTACTGAAATATTTTTGGGTTTTTTTTTTTTTTTTAGGAAAAGGAACCTCTCAGGGTTATACCACTTAAGGAGGTCCATAAAGTTCAGGAATGCAAGCAAAGGTGAGGAGAGAAGGATGGATGTAGTTACATGGGATGTAGTACACTGCTTTTTTCCTGGCTGGACTATTCATTGGAAACAGTGGAGAACTCTTTAATAACTTTGGTTGATATATGCATGTACGATACTGTTTACCTAGGACAGAAAGTAGTTTTGTGCATAAAATGGGTTTTGAGGATTCTGCATTAGTTTGTGTTTCAAACTTGTAACATTCAGTAGAATGTAAATACGTTTGACAAGGGTGGAACAAAGGAGTGTCGTACAGTCATGAGTTAGGGATGCCTGGATGCTGTCTGATTTGAGACAGCAATTTTAGGAGTCTGTATTCTGCTTACATAATCTCTACACCTTTAGAGGACATTATCTTATGTTAAATGTCGGAATTTAGGTGAGAACACTCTTCCTCCTGCTGTTTCCCTCCCACCAAATGGCAACATACTAAAGAATTAATTGCACTTGTAGTAGGTTGGTTTTTTTAGCAGGCTGTTGCTTAGGACTAATACTTTGCAAAGACATAACAAAATATAAGTGTGAAATTTTACAGAAATCTGACAGAACGATAAATATTTTTAAACTTAACATGATACAGTTTTAAATGTTCCAATTAAAAATATATATAGTAGCACACATGCCAATGATTAAGAGTCTTAGGACTAAAATGAGTAGGAGATGATTTTCTTTTTTCTACTTGGTATTTACCTAAAACACCAAGAGTAGAATGGTAAAGAAATTCAAAGGTCTTCAGACAATGAATGCTCTGGTTCTCTGCACATCTTAGAGTCATTTTAAAATAGAAAGTTGTTCTTGCTGTTGAAGTATTTGTGTGTTGTTTCATTTACAGTGATATAATGATGAGAGACAATCTCTTTGAAATTGTAACAACTTCTCGAACCTTTTATGTACAGGTAATTTCCTTTTTTCAACTTTGGGCAAAACCAGGAGACTGCCACAGTCAAAGCAAAGAAGCACTTGCTGTTTTGCTTCTTAAGTTGTATTTAATTAGGCCATGATTTTCAGAGGGAATGTGATCTTCATTGTATTTCAGAAAGATGCATATAAGAAATGTTCCACATAACAGCAGCTGCTATGTTGGTAGTGTATGAAAGCAATACACAATAAATAGCAATGTGATTTTGTTGGCATTTGGGTCTTCAAATTCTGTAGGATCAACTCAATATTCAAAATTTTTATTGGGAAGTAAGGAATTTTTATGTATAAAAACTGGATTTTCAGATTCAAGTTAGTTGCCACATTAGAATATCTACTAAGGCACAGCAATATTTAGATTTCGGTACCTATTTGGTAAGATGTATCCATATGCAGTCTATACACTCGCATCCTTAGTGTGTTACCTTTTAAATGTTTGGATATAATGCAAGTCACAAAGACTTGCTTTTCTGAGCTCTGTGGGAATGTGGTGCTCATAGCTCTGGAAATAATTTTTGAGTTCAGTTGTTGTTGTACATAAATGTAGAGCTGACCCCTAACAAAGACTGATTTTTATTTTACTGTAACTCTTCAGTAAATACCTCGTAGAAGTGCAACAGTGACTGAAAAGGACAGAAGTTATGTCTTTGACCAGAGTCTGCTGAGAGGGGTCAGCAGATCTGCTGTAAGAGTTGCTGTAGGGGCTTTAATTTTTTTGTTGGCTGAAAGTAAAAATTTGAGTCTACAATATGTAAACAGTATCAAAATACTTAATTCTTGCTTATTAATTTATATCAATATATATAAAAAATAGTAAATTCAAGGTAAGATTTTAAGAAATGTCTGGGTTAAGAAACGAAAATCCCTGTGGCTTCAAATAAGACTATTGAAGTAGGGTGAGGCCATCACTTTAATGCAGATGCCCAGGATACTGGGAGAGTTGAGAGCCAATTATGTTAAATATAACACATATTGTTTGATCCAGGCGGACAGTCCAGAAGACATGCACAGTTGGATAAAAGCAATTTCTGGGGCCATTGTAGCACAGAGGGGACCTGGAAGATCAGCAGCTTCCGTATGTTATTCTGAACCTCAGAGAAAACGTGATGTTCATTTGTGCACATGAAGTTCTAGTTGTTTTTCCCTTTGCCCTGTCCTCTATCCTGTCCTGTAGTAACGTGGCACCTTTGCATGAACTTTCTTACAGACTGGCATAAAATATTTTGCATTTTTAATAGAGCGCTTATCTTAGTCTTACATGTATGTAACTTTATGTGCATTGTATTGTCTTGAACGTGTAGATAATGCAGGTGCTAACCTAGAAAAAACTCTTCTGAGTTCAGTATGGTCTTTGTCACTGTGCTGCTACTAGTTTGGAAGTAAAATTGAAACTTTCTAATTCCTGCGAGGTGTTTCTAATTGCTGAATTTTGCAATCAAATGACAATATCCTAATTTGTTTTTAACAATTCTCACTACTAAATTGTCTTTTTCTATTGTTGATAGTTTATTGTATACACACATACAGATTCAAATTTAAAGTAACTTCTCAGAGATCTCTGCTCGCATGAATTAATTTTTGCTGTTGGAAACGTAGTGTGAACACCATCCAGCATCACTGAACTGAGGCACTGTGACAAATCTGACTATTTGTGAAGCCATGTGGATGCCAAGATTTCATATATGTGTTTAAACTGTAGTAGCTGTTCAGAACAAAGAACATAACTTGTGAACAGTGAAGGTTACTGTAGTGTCACAGTGTCTCCAAGTATGTCCAGATTTAACAAATGGAATACTTCACAGTTCAGATGTTGCAAGCTATGGTTTTCACTTTCTGGCTATGGGACGTTTTGAAATATGTTGACTATATCATTACCCCCATAATCTGAAACCTAATAATTTAAATCTGGCCTTTCACTGCAATTTGCATTGATACTGTGTTACTGTTAACTTGGTCTAAACTCTCAATTACTTTTTTGCAGCTGGGAGCTGCTTCCTGCTTTTAAATACAACTTCTCATCGTAAATTTAATTTTGGGGGGAATGAAAATATGCAGATGACTTCTCTTTGTGTATGCCTTTTTTGTGTGGGGCTAACTGAGCGATCTAGCTAT
Source organism: Tringa tobata (assembly GCA_033628505.1). NCBI lineage: Eukaryota > Metazoa > Chordata > Aves > Charadriiformes > Scolopacidae > Tringa > Tringa tobata. The sequence goes on along the minus strand of JAHREE010000570.1, from coordinate 59,475 downwards.
TACTGTCTGCATCACTTCTTTCTTTTTTCCCCTCTTTTGTCTTCTTTCCCCAAGTATAGGTTACTCTAATCTTAGCTTTGCACTGTGTTCCAGATGCGGCAGGCCAGAAGGCTGTCGAATCCTTGTATACAGAGGTATACATCAAGAACTGGTGAATGCAGCACGTATGTGGGCTCTCATGTAAACTTGCCTTCTTAACAGAGGGCTAGGACTAGAGACTAATTTGCACTATAAAAAAAACTAAAAATAATGCTACCTGTTGTCACTACCATTACTGAAAACTAACTCATAAATTATATCATTCACTTACAGGTTTGCACTTTTTTTCTTACTTTTAAAAATAATTGGAAATTAAAAATGGCAAAAACATGTATTTATACTTCAAAGCGTACTATATATTTAAACGCAAGTTATGTGATGTCATTTTAATAGGAAAGTATTAAAACTAATTTGCATGAGAGTTCATATTTCCATTTTACTTTACATTTTTTTGAAACTGCGCAAAAGCAAAATTAAATTTAAGCTACCCACAAACTAATACAGATGCGTGCACACAAAAAAATGCACGTTATAACTCTAGTAATTGGAAGGATAATATTGTAGCCTGATTTGCATGGCTTGTAAGTCTCTGCATGAAATTATTAGTTCAAACGTAGAAGTATTACACTGTATAATCAGTACACTGTTCAAAGCAGTACATCTTAGGAGGAATACAGCAGTGTTGTCCCTTCCCTGAAATTACAGTCAGTGTGGGTAGTAAAATCTGAGCGTCCTTCAGTTCAATTTAGCAAAAAGTTTATTTTAGAAATCTTGTCCTAATATCCCTTACTTTTGTCCTGTTTGTTGAAATAAAATCAGTAATAATAATAAGAATAGTAGGTAAATTACTAAATCCTATGTTCTCCTATGGTAAATGTTTTTCTTAAAGGGGAGTGCACTCAGGTATGAAATAAGGCAGTATAAATCATGTGAAATACTTAACTGAAATTGAACGCAAAACTGAAGTCCAAAAGAAGTTGCACAGCTCCTTCACCCAATAATATTAGTTAATTTATAAAAAGTAGTGTAGTATTTGGCAGAATCCATTATGATTAAATTCATGAATTCATGTCATAGAATTCTAAAAGACACTTGGAAAACTGCTGTGAAAACAATAAGTATTTCATTTGGGATGTATATTTGCATCTTGGACACACATCTGATGATTTATTATTTTTTTTGCTAACAAATGTGCTTGAGAAGTGACGTGATTTGTGTGCACACATGGGTTGGCCGATGTCCTTAGTCCATGTACTAACACCGGTGGTGGCAGAAGTGGCAGCAGCCGCAGCTCCTAGTGCATGGAGGGGGAAGCATTCACTGCACCATCGCCCATCGTTTGGGTCGTATCATCTCATGCTGTATCCAGCGCTGGTTTAGATACCCCTGGGTATTTGAGACATCCTCACAGGACTGATAGATACGATGCAGAACCTGAGGAACTTTTTGGTCTGGAGATAAAACTGTAGGCCGGGCACATCCTGATATCCGAGGGCATCTAAAATGGCCTATGCCTTTTATGCCTATGCTTTAGACATCCAAACCATTCCTAGCTAGCCTGGGAATTTATTTCTATCAGTAAGTAAATGGTGGACCATTTATTTCACTGTATGAATCTGAGAGACATTATGTAAAGGTCAACAGAATGACAGTTAACAGTAATAAGCTCAAGAAAATAACTTGACAATTAGAAGGAATATCAGTTTCTTTTCTAGGTTCATTAACTTTGGGAATTACTGTAGAGTCTTGATAGTATAAAATAGTTACTGTTGTTGTTTGGTCCCTGGAACCAATTTCCCCAATTTGTTATTGGGGAAATTGGTCCCCAAAGAAGAGGGAGCAGTAAAATGTTCATTACTTTAGGATCTAGGATAAGATTGCCAATGTATATGAATATCTTCAAATACATTTTTCTCTTGGAAAGATGTTGCTTTCAGTGTTTAAAGTTTGTATCTTCAAAAGCTTACTTAAGATCTCAGTTCAATGAGAAGCCTCAGTTTGCTGGACTGTATTATAAAAGACTAAAGAGCTGCTGAGCTTGATTTAAGAAAAGTAATTTCCTCAAATGAAGAAACTGATGTTGCTGTCACACCCTGCTGTAAGCTCACATTTAATAATACACTGCCTTGAGAAAGCACCTGCCTCCTGCTGCTGTGGCTGATGCTTCGCTTTGTGTATTTTCTGTCTTGATTTATTTTATTTTTTTTTTTCTGAGACTGAAATCTTAAAATGCATCTTTCCAACAGGATGTCGATGACTCCATCTGACACGTGCTCTTCTTTTCCAGGAGCATACCGAGTCTTCTGCCGAACCCAACCATGCTCTCCGTTCTGCCATCCCAGCCCCAGCCACCTCACATTCCGCAGCCGCTCACGGCAGCCCTCTGGTCCCAAACCCTCACGCCAAATACCCTGCCTTGGAGAAGCGAGGATTTCACGAATCTTTTACCAAGGCCAAGCCAGGGAGCTACAAGATCCAGGTTGTCGCTCCAAGAGAATCAGCTTCCAAAGTGACTGAACAGGGCCTCTGGGAACCCCAAAGTAAAAATGGCACTCAGGAACAGGATCCTGGCCTTGTGGATCTGGATGATGCAAGCCTTCCAGTTAGTGATGTGTAGTGGTGGAAGTGTTTGGAGAATGATCCATTTGTTCGGTCCTCTAATTTCCTTGCTCGGACTTTTAACCAAAGAAAATTATAGGAAAGGAGAACAAAAAAACCGGAACACTGACTTTTATATATATGTATGTGTGTGTTTCTGGGCACACATGTGTATATATAATGTGTTTATATATTGCCTTTCAGCTGAAGGTCAGAAATGGACCTTAAACGTTTTCTCAAAGCCTGATAGTAAATCACTTACTAGGGAGGGGCCAAACTGCACAATTTGGGAGAAAAACAAAACAAAACCCAAAAGACAAAAGTGAAAAAGTACTTCTGCAACTAAGCAAGGTACCAGCAACTTCTCATTCCTAATCTGGCCAATTTACTAAATTTACAACTAATGCTCTATTGTGGAGAACTTATTGCCAACAAATGTGATTCTTTAGTTTCATTTTGAACTACAGTAAGATTTTAGGCATGGATGAGAATTGGTTCTCTCTATGATTTTCAGATACCAGGAAATGCACAAAATGTTTTTTCTGTTCTCTAGTATCAACAGTGTCAACTGATTGGTTATCAGAACAAGAATTCTGAACTCCCTTGGAATTCTAATTATGGTGCTGTAAAATTTCCACTAAAATAATATTTTGAATAGTCAGCCTGTTTTTAATGCACTCCTAAAGGTGGGTTTTAACTTTTTGCACATTTGGATTTTAATGGAATGCATGTAACGAATGGTGTTTTGGAGGGGGGGGAAGAGAAATTGGACTTTGGAATTTGGACACTTTAGATCTTTTGAACTAAGTCGGGTTTATATTGTGTTACATTAGGCTGTGCAGCAATTATTTTTCGTAAATGTCTAAACGTATCGTTTGATGACTGTTTTGAGAATGGTTTTCTTATCAGTGCTTTGTGAGCAGTTCTTGTTTCTATATTGATCAGTGGAAGACCTTGTTTAGTTTTGTCATTATTGGTACTGAACTGTTCATAGTCATGCAATTGTGGCCTATAACTTTCGGTGCACTAAGGATCTTAAGTGCCTGTGTTTTTTCTCACATTGTTGAAACACTTGGATTCGTTATGTACACAGACAGTTCTTAAGGGTTTTGAATGTTGGCTTGGAGTTGCTCTGAATGGCATGGTTGGAAACAGCTATTTAAAACAGAAAACTTGTGCTAGGGATACCAGTGTTCTGGTATTGCACCTACTAGCTGTGCAATATATGGGTTTCTTTTAAAAAATGAGTATTTGTTGTTTGTGTACACTATGTTATGGGGCTTCAGTGATGCAAATGAAAAGAACCTTTACATTTCAAGTATTGGATTAGATTGAGTGTCTACTTTTCATCATTTTTGAAAAATGTTTGCTTTAATCAAAACCCCACAAATATCTCATGCTGCTGCTTATTGTGATTCAGATTGTCCACCTTTGTGCTATTTTTTTTCTTTGTCTACTGGAACCTAAGATACGTATCATAAAAGTCCATCTTCTCTCCAACTTCCAAATGGACTTCCTGCTTGAGAGATATGGATGGCTTTACCACAATAATTTGTTGATCCACAGATAGAATAATTGGTGTCATATAAGAATGAAATATAGTCTAATTTCAAAACCTTAAATTATATCAGCACCTTCTTTTTTTTTTCTTTATCCATAAGCTAACTAATCACTGTCTCGAGGCAGTGGTGTTTGTAAATTACTGGTTTTGTTTGACTCTTTAGATATATGTGAAACTAGCACAGAATTGGAAGTTACTGTAAATGTCTGAACTAGTATTGTTAGGTTTTAACTTCTATAAAGATATAAAACAATAGCTCTTTAAAAGCTTATTTTTTCACAAGTACATTCTGTGTGGAAGACACTTTGCATTGAAATATTTTTACTGTAGTCTAATATCTGAAATCACTTCTCTGGTACAGCTTTCACACTGCATGGTCATTTTACTATATTTTGGTATTGGCAATTTTACACATTGGGTGGAGGTAAAGCAGCTCCGTTATGGGACTTAAAAGAGGAAAAAAAAAGAAAGAAAAAAGAAAAGAACTACTGTTGTAGTTCAGTAGCATAGGGAAATATTTGTGGTTGGTAATTGTCAGGGTCTCCTATTTATCAGTACTTTTATAAATCTATGAAAATTGTTAAATTATTTTAGAAACAGTGCTGTAAATATGTCACATTTAAATTGTCAATAAATCAGTTTGGGTAACTTAAAATAACATCTGACTGAGTTTCCTTGCACCATGTTAAATATTTATCAGAAAAATGCATTCCATTTTAGCACATAAGAGGTCAGATTATCTCTAACCCAGCTAGAATGTCTTTTTAATTCTTCAAATCTGGTCAGGTTGTGTAGCCTAAGAAAGAAATCGAGCAGAATGAGATGGTTTTCCTGTTCTCAGCTTCTTTTGTGGAATTTTTACATGTTATGCAAGGGAAGTTTATCAGTTTTCCTTTTAATCAATGGAGGGGAGGAGATGATGCATTGTAATGAGAAGTTAATCATTTGGGAACACTCAAGCACTGTCTGAAAGGGGGCGGGGGGAAGAAACAGACCCACCAAAAAAAATGTAACATGCCTTTTTCTGGCATTATAGTATTGCATAACAAAGTTTCTCTCTCAGAAATGCTGTCCTGGAATAACAGCACCTGTATGGCATCTGGAAGCTCCTCACTATCCGTACAGCAGAGCATGATCACTCTTGAGTGACTGCATTTCTCAAGTCCATTTTCCCCTTCATAAAGTGGCGCAGTTAATCTGTCTCAGCAGTATGTGAGCTCCAGATAAAGAACGGTAATTGAATGAGATATTTTATATAGTTACCAAAATTCCAGTTTGACTGTGACGTCTTCTGGCTGTGAATTGTTCCAGGTGTGTACACAGCTGCAGTTACGCTGGCATCAAACTGTGTCTGCTGCTGCCCCCAGCGTTTTACTCCATAACATCTGACTTCTCCAGGAGTCACTGAGTGTCTTGAAGCTTCTGTTTTAACCAGTTGCACCGTAGGCGAGTTGGTATGAGGTAGGTAATAGTACCTTTGGTTAGCCCATCTCCGTTTAAACTAGACAGTTTAAACGGTGGTCGATGCCCCATCCCTGGAAAGATTCAAGGTCCGGTTGGACAGGGCTTTGAGCAACCTCATCTAGTTGAAGATGTCCCTGCTTATGGCAGGGGGGTGGATTAGATGACCTTTAAAGGTCTGTTCCCACCCAAACCATTCCATGATTCTAATCCCGGTACAGCAATACAGTTTATTCTTCCTAGTAATAAATGTCAGAATAAAAAGCAATTGCTAGCTGCAACTCAAACTCACTTATAAAAGCTGAAAATACCATTTCTAATTCATCTATTTTATCACATGCATCTCTGCTGTTTAGCTTTCAACTTTCTTACCCTCTAATTATTTTCATAAAAATCTTAAGTTATTTTTCTCAGCCCCTTGAGACCTGAACCGTGGTCCCTGAAATGACTTCCATGCAGTGTCTTCACTGTGTGCCGTCTTGCGGGTTCTTGTTTGCTGCTGCCCCTTTACTGAAGAGGGAATTGAATGTTACGGTTATAGATTTAAACCCACCATATTGCAATAAGGAATTAGCAGAAATTTAAGTGCTAAACCTGCAATCCGTGTGCCTGAAGGTAGCTGCCAAAGGGCAATGGTCCAGAATATAGTTAAATAAACTGGCTTTTGCCTTACCCTCATGGAATAGCAGGATCTCAGCTCCACCTAGAGGTCATGCTCTAGCTTTAAGTGTGATCAGAGTCAGGCATTTACTCTTTAAGTGTGTTTATGAATCTTAAAAATCAGTTTTGAAACTCCTGTTTTGAAGTCACTGGGCTATTCAAAGTTGGTTTTGGGGGTTTTTTTGGGTTTTTTTTAGAACTGCTCCTTGTAAGCTCTGAATAGCTCTGGCAGCAAATCAGTTGATGACGAAACAAAATGTTCTTATTTATGATACCAGTTTACTTCTGAGGAAGCTGTGATGTTGTAGGGGGAAAAAAAGTGAATAATCTGTTAATTTGTCCAGTGAATAATGAAAGTGTGAGGCTTCTCGTGATGCTACTGGCTGTGGAAAGCAGTTACAGGCAATCGGTGTAGTCAAAAAAGAGTTGAAAAAGAAGAAATTGAAGAAATGACACCTTGGGGAATCTGTTTTTTGTGCTGCAAACTGGCAAAACTCAAACCACAGCCCTAATGAAATATATCAGTGATAAAGAACTGATGTTTTCCAGTGATAAACCAGCACGAGAGAGCCCTATTGCTAATGGCTAGGTATTCAGCCTGGTAAGAGTAGTTTGTTTTGAATGGAAAGCAGATATGTGCTCGATGATTGTACAAAATGTTCATGCTCAAAACATTAACTATTGCTTGAAAGACGTGTGTGTCTGGAGGGTGAGGCAGTAACGTTCTGTATTGACAGGTCTTGAGTTCACCTAGTTGAATTTCAGTTGTTGGAGTTAAAAAAACCCTGGAAAGCACCTGGGAAACTTGTTCTCCAGAATGATGCAGCTGGTCAGAAGGACCTTTAAAATGTCTCATCCGACCACAACCTCTTCACCTACTGGACTGGACAGGAGGCACCGCTGCTGCTTTTGGTAGGCAAAGTAACGCGGCACAAAGACAGGAGTCTGGAGGGAGAGCAGAATAATTGGGGCTACAGGCTACAGGCTGAGGGAGGG
>JAHREE010000570.1:0-42279 GCA_033628505.1 Tringa tobata | reverse complement strand
CAGGGCAGACGGCTCGGCGGGAGAAAGGCGTCCCGTCCCGGCTGGTGGCTGGCATCACGGGGAGAGGGCCAAAGAAAAGGGCTGGCTTTGGCTCAAGCCCGGTATTCAAGTTCAGTGAGAAACTAGAGCAAGAATGCGGTGTTTGTCTTCGTCTGCCAAGCGCCAGGGGAAAAAAAAAACCACCCAAAACAAAACAAAAAAAAATCCCAATCTTATATCCAACTTTTAACCTGAACATCTCCTCCCTTCTCTCCCCGCCCCGAGTTTTGATGCCGGGCTCAAAACTGGGGGAAACTGGTTGCCAAACTCCCGGCGCCGGCACAGATGGGGACCCGAGTCCGGCTGTGCGGCTCCCACAAAGTTTGGGGAAATGTTTCGGTGCCCCCCCCGCCCCGTCCCCAGGCGCTGTGTCACAAAGAAATGCCCTGGGAAATCAAGCCAAGAATGTAAAAGCTGTTAAAATCTGGTGGCAGGGAACGAATGCGGCGTGTCCGTCTCGGCAGAGCTGTGCCTGCCTGTGCCCCTTCAGCGGGTGCCATCCCTTTATTCGTAATAAATTTGCTAGAGAGGGCGATGCTTTTAACTAAAGAGTGTGTCAACCTGACTTTATTTTATATTTTGGGAGGATGGGAGCGGCCGTCGAGAAGGAACGATATAACTAGTAGCGTTTTTCCTTCAGCCTTGTTATTATTTAGTTGTTATTTTAGCTGATTGGGAAGTGACTTGAGTTTCTCGGAGCTGCGGGACGGATGTTAATGATTTGTAAACCATCTGAAGACCCATCGCTGGGTTATGAAACTCTGCAGATGGAGCTGCTGGACCGAAGTTTTCAGTCTGTAGGAATGATGAGGGCAGGATGTGACCCACAACAGGGCAAAACCGGGCTGGGGGATAAGCAGGGGGTGACCTTTACAAGGTGCAGCCCCTCATACAGGTTGGCTTAAACCTGGGAAACTGAGGCTGCGTCTTCCTGCCGAGCCACTCGGCATCTTTAGGGGCTAACGTGTAAAAATTAGGGTGAATTAAGGCTTTATTTGTGAAGCCATAGTCTCCTTTTAGTAAGCCAGGGCTGTTTCGCTGAGGGTTGGTTCTTTTGGTGTAGGTTGTGCCATCCCTGCACTTCTTTCTTTAAAAACAAATCTTTTTCTAGCGTTATCCAGCATCTCTCCAGCAGGAGAATATTAGAATATAGTGACTATAGGTTCAGCTCGGGACAAAATACTGACCCTGCGTTACAGATCAAACAGAAGACTTTGGTATCAATACAAGCAATTTTTTTGTACCGCTGATTTTCCCCCTGGGTTTCAAAGCTGCCTTGTGCTCTGTGGAACGCTGCTGGCATTTAATGACATCGGAGACAATTAAAGCTTTCACGCGACAGTTTCCTGATCTCCAGTATAACATAATGCCTTGTGATTTTTTTTATTTTTTTTTTATTTTTTGTTCTCATTCATGAAACCAATATTGTTTTCTCCGTCTTTTCTGCTGAACGTTGGCAGAATTCGGGCCGTGTTTGTACGTGCCTGCGGGAGGCTGTACAGAAAATGCATAGGCTGCATATGGACCTTGTGTAGGACAGCTCTGCTCTGGCAGATGCAGCCTCTGTACCTCCAGACAATTCGTTTTGCCCCGTTGCATTTCTGGTTGGAGCGATGCTCATTTTCTGTATGGCCAGGGACAAAAGGAAGGTACTAGAGAAGCCGAGCATCGCTGCAAGCAAAGCTGCTTTTTTTTTTTTTTCTTTTTTTCATATGTAAAGAACCTAAAATAAAAAGAACCGGGGAGGAGGCTGGAAAAGCTGTTCCCTGGGGGCAGATTGAACCACTGTTTTGAGAAGCCGTTGCCTAATAGGTGGCTCCTTAGAGTTGTTAATTTTTAATTTCAGCTGGAGCTCACTTTCAGGAGTGCTTTTGCTACCTAGAGATGGAGTTATCTTCGGTAAAATATTTTTATGCTTTCTCAGTAACCCATCTGTGTGAATAATTTGGTGAATACAGTGCAATGACCCAGGGAAACGAGGGAACAGGGATGTAGAGAGAACATTTGGGAAACACTTTTTGTTGTTGTTGTTGTTGGTTTTAAGTTTCACATCACTTTAGCAGCTGGTCAAGTACACTATTGTGTATATTGCATAAAATTAAGTAAAACTTTTTGGTTTGTTTTTTTTTTTTTTCCTTTTTTCTTGGTTTTCACATACTAGAGTCCACTCCTGGTGCTGCCTTTGTCCCTCGGTGACTCCGGGTGCATCTCTTCAAATACCTGAGGTGTTTGTGAGAGGATGTGGAGCTGCAGGGGAGGGTTGCTCCGGGTCTGTGTGTGTGAGGGGGATGTTTTCCTATGAAAAATGGGAATCCTGAGTCTTGAAAAGGCCAAGAAAAATTTCGGAAGCCTCGGAGCTCGCTCCTAGCCTCGTCCCTAAGGACGTGTGGTGGCAGGGGGTGGCTGTGTGTCACCGAGGTGCTGAGCAGGTCTCCTGCACTGTGCTGGGGTGCAGGATCAGCCCCGCAGCCTGCTCCGCCGGCCGGGCACGCAGAAAGGGACAAAACAGGCTCTGTCTGGAGGAACCCCGGGAGCAGCAAGGGGAAAGCCCAGCCCCGTGGCTTTTCTCCAGGAAATCCATCAGTTAAATTAGTGCAGTGCGTGCCTGGGGTGGGAGCAGGGCTGGAGCACACCCTGCCTGGGCTCACCCCTGCTAGAGTCAGGCCAGGCAGGTGACGAGGAGGGGGACACGCTGTGCGGTGGCCGATGGACCCCTCTCATTAGTGCTGTGTCCCCAGTCTGGGTCCAGGTGCCCTTTCCAGCTCCTGCGGTGTGGCCACAGGTGGTGTGACCGGTGGTACCCTGGGCAGACCTTCCCTCTGCCTCCAGCAGGATGATGTAGAGCTGCTTTTCCTATCAAAACTGGAACATGGGAAGTTCCACTCAAATATGAGGAAGAACTTCTTTGGGGTGAGGGTGGCAGAGCCCTGGAAGAGGCTGCCCAGGGAGGGTGTGGAGTCCCCTTCTCTGGAGATCTCCAAGACCCACCTGGATGCAGCCCTGAGTGATGTGCTCTGGGCAACCCTGCTTTGGCAGGGGAGTTGGACTGGATGATCTCCAGAAGGTCCCTTCCAACTCCCAGCAGTTCTGCAATTCCATGAAACTTCTGGCAGATGAGGAGAAGCCATTTCTGCACCAGCCTGGGCAGGGCTGCTGGGCAGAAAATGCATAGGCTGGGTATAAACCTTGCGTAGGAAATCTCTGCTGTAGTAGAGACATCACGTGTAGATGCAGCTTTCACAGAAGAAATCTTCACTTTCGGTGAAGGACATGAGTGATGTTGGTAGAGGGCCCTCAGGCCTGCAAAGAACGTGCTGGTAGATGTTCAGCATGTGTGGGGCGTGGGTCAGGACCAGTGGAAACACAAAGGGCACAAACCAGTGAACATCCTCTGAGGAGAAACCATGACCATGTCTATGCTGGCCCAGGAGTGAGGTCAGTGCAACGAGACCTCAATATTTTGTGTGAGGAGGTTCGATGTGCTGGGAGGATGTTTTCTTTTTCTTCTGCAAACACATTTATGGTGCTCTTAAATCCCTCCTGCTAACCAAGGGGAGAAGGCTCAGGATGTTCAACACACAATTTAAACCAGTCTTCCTTCCCTTCCTTGCTTCTCCCAGCAGATGCTGGCAGGCGTCTTAGGACAGTGTGTCCTTCTCACCACATTGTGCTCTTTGCACTGTAAAATACAAACTAACCTGGAGTTTTCACCTTTAACCAGAGTAAGAAGAAGAAGAAAGTTCCTCGTGGTTTCTCTCTGTTCCTAACTTTCCTCTGCCCCTTTTTGAACCGGATTTTTATGTTTTGGTCTTTTTATTAGATTTATTGTGGCTAATGTGGTATCCCAGTAAGCTCAGCAGTCCTCAGCACGCTAGCATCAGGCAGGCTGTGCTTCTCTGTCACAGGGGTGCTCACACCATGATGTGTGCTCTGGAGTTTGGTGTGTGCTCTGGAGTTTGGTGTGTGCTCNCACACCATGATGTGTGCTCTGGAGTTTGGTGTGTGCTCTGGAGTTTGGTGTGTGCTCTTCTGGTTTAGATTAAGCAGGTCATGGCCGCTGGCTCTGGGGGAAGGCGGGGGTGAGTTTGAGGGTAACTCACAGTTCTAGAAAGGTGCATTTCACCAACAGGTACAGGTTTTGCTGTTTCTTTTCATCACGTTATCATTCCGTAGTTCCAGAGATCAGAGGGGGCTGCAATCTGTCACTCAGACTCAGTTTCTTGCAAAGTGGCTGGCTGTGTGTGTTGAAATGCACCAGGTGGAATTGCATCCAAGTGACTCCCTGTAACTATCTGGCAGAAGAAAAGGACCTCTGGTCAATAAACCATTTGTCATTAATTGAGTCCTTTAAAAAAAAAAAAGGTGTAAGAGTGAGATCCACGCAGCAGAGGATGAGCAGTAGGTGGACCTGCCTGAATTCCTTTGCCTGTAGCGTGGCTGGGGCTGGCAGTGCCAAGCCTTGCAGGGAGGAATAACCAGGGCAGGAAGAGAAGCTCGGCTGAGAAATCTGGGAAGGTCAGGAACTAAGCCAGATTATTTGTCCAGAGGAAAGTTGATATTGTTGTTATGAACTCGGCTTTCAGCTGTTTCCCGCAAGATAACAACAGGCACATCGGGGATGGGGAGCTGAAGAAATGCTGAGAGCACTTTGCAGTTCACTTGGCACGTGTGGAGTCTGTTAAAAGTGACCCAGGAGGAGCGGGTGCTAAGGAACTGGATGTTCAAATAAGTGTTCCAGTGCTGTTAATTTTTTTCAAGCTGCCTTCATCTCCCTCGGTTGCTGTGTTTGGGTGGTCTGAAAGCCATTATTATCTTCTGACTTCTCTCAGTCTCTTTTGCAGCAGCAGGAGAAGGGGAGGGAGGGAAGAGGCAGCTGAAGGCAATGGAAATAAATAGCAACATATTTCCAGAAGAGAACCAATTCCCAAGTGTGGGATTAAAAAGCTTTTCCAAAGCCAAGCATTCAGCTCTGAGCGGAGAGAACTGTAAGAAGTGGTTTGTCTGAAGAAGCTCACCTTTTCCCCTCTCCACATCTAGATTTCCTTCCCGGGCAGCCGGCAGTAATTCTGTAGTCTCTAGACTTCAAACAGTCCGAGTCGGTAAATACAGATTTGGAACAAGGAAAGATTCAATCCTTTCATCTTCTGGGCTTTGAAATTTAAGGGTACCTGTGGACTGGACAGGAATACTTGAAGCCGTGAGTAAGCAGCAGGAGTCTTATTAAGTGGAGTTTGGATGTGATGGACGCGGCGTATCCCGAGCAGTGAAGGGAAAGGCTCTGCCGTCCAAGAAATAGGAGAAGCTGGAAAATATTTTTCAAATGTGAATTTACGTGTGCTCAGAGTGAACGAAAGCAACGTTAGAAATAGAAGCTGGGGTACTGTGGAACTTAACTTTCATTGTAAATAAAGTCATTCCTCACCCCCATAAACTGCTGGGGCCTCTAGGATCCCTGGCTGGACTTGGCAGTAAATCTCACAGCGTTTGTAACTGGGCCCAAGTGAATATCTAGTATTATTTTGGAGACTGTGTTCAGGACTTAGAAAAAAAAAAAAAAAAAAGAAAGACTTTATTTTGCCTTCTGGATACAGGTCAATGTGATTCCCAAATTGTTTCGCCTGCCTCAAAGAGAAGAATATAACTAGAAAATAAGCCTCAACTCCCCTGTATTGAAGAGCTGAAAAATAATGCATCGCTCTTACCCAAACTGCTGATGTTGACCTCATATCTGCAGGTAACAGGGGACATGCAATGTCTTAAATGTGTCAGACAGGACACGGGTGACTGGTTATTTTATTAGTGAATTGAGAAGCTCTTGGCCACCGTATTTTAGCGCCTGGAGGTGAGTTAGGCAGGCAGACAGAGCAGCTCCTGGATTTCTGGGTTAATATCAGACACCCTGGTGCAGTGATAAGCCGGAGGGTGAGGCTGGGAGCCAGTTGTGTTGTGCAATTCGTTGCGAGTGCTCTGCCAGGAGCCAGCAGCAAGTTAATGGCACCGTTGCTGTGGCTGTGCTGAGTGTCACGGCACAGCCACCCCATAGGCACCTCCTTCAACTTTTCTCCATCAACCAAACCTCATTCTTGTGTCCGTCGTCTTTCCCCATCAAACTCAAGCCGGGTTTCTCAGTCTTTCCGTTTCCCCACTCTTGTAAAGCTGCCTTTTTGGTGAGGTGGGAGAGATGGAATGCAGTGAACGGTTCCTATATCCAGCTCTACAGGCTTCTTGCTAGAAATATTGATGAGATGGAGCTCATCAAACTAAAAAAAAAAACAAAAAAAAAACCCCAAAAAACACTTCATGCTTCTGATAGCAATTGCGTTTGCACATATTTTTCATGACAAACAACAGATGGATAAAATAATACATATTAATTCTAGTGTATAAAGTTATCCGATTGTCTTAAATTTGAAATAGTTTCTACAGGAGAGCATTAGGAGAAGCTCACAACGTTTTTCCAGAGGCCGATGTCATTACCCCATTTTACAGACAGCGAATCTAGGGCAGGGGAAGATAAAGAGCTTTGCTCAAGGTCAACCAATAAGGCAGCAGCAGACCTGAGAGCAAACTGAGCTTTTCATGAGTCCCTGCTCATTCTTCTGCCCCTTGCCAGCGTTGCTGCTCCACTTCCCATTACTTTTCTTTTCCATTACTCTATTTCTTAAACTTGCAGACTGCGCTTTTGGCTTCGTTCTGCAAAGGCCATCGATGATCTGTCGATCTGCATCTGCAGAGAGTCATTTTGGAGAAGGAAAGAAGCGGGTGGACCAAGCAGGAGCACTAGTAAGGGAGAGAAACCCAAACAGCTCTCTCCCCTCCCACCGTCCCACCCCCAAAAATAAACACAACCCCCCAGGAATCTCATGCTTCAACATTCGTGGTGTTAAAGGGATGATTCATTCCTTTTTCCAGGACAAGATATGCCCTGGTTGGTATGTCTGCCCATTCTGTAGCAGAGATCTGTGGATAGACCTCTATCTAGAAAGGTAAAGCTTGGCTTAGCCTTGTTCTCTTTTACGCTCAGACAGTAAAAGTGGGCAAGCAGAAACCTCTTATAAATAAAATACCCAAAATATTCAGATGATCCGTACAATAAAGCAGAATAGAGGTGCAGGTGAAAAAGCCACTGTATAGTAGTTACTGTTAATGGGGGGGGCAGGAAATATAATGATTAGAAGTCTAAATATGGTAAAAAATATGCATATTTAAGAGAGTGAAATAGAAACCTGCTCTTCTTTTAGCCTTTAAGGAGAAACTACATGTGCAGGGGAGCAGGGCGCTGTGTGACAGTGGCTTGGGTACCAGTGGCAGTGCCACCCCCTCTCTGTAGGTCTCAAAACAGGATGGCAGAAGTACCATCTGTGTTAATTCTGTTTCGTTTCCCAAACACTCGTTGATTTCTGATGTCCACACTAAAACAAATCTGGGCACTCTCAGACTGATTCCTAAGACACGTGTAGAAAATACTGCAGGAGACTGGGGTTTGTTCAGTACGTAGTTATTCAGTGGCTTTTGTGATATAGTTGTGCTGAATTTAATTATTGCACAATTCTGAAGCCCCAGAGGAGGAGGGAGGATGGGTTTTATTACTGTTTTGAGGTTTCTTCTGGAGATTTGATCCTTCTGTGTTTCATCTCTGTGTCACTGTAAGTCCCGCCACAGCCAAGTGGTGAAATCCATGCCTTCTCCAGCTGCAGGGAAGCAGCATCTTTGGAAGCTTTTTTTAGGTTTGTCATTAGAGAAAAAAAAAATGTTTAAAAAGCATGAAAAAAATAACTTGGTTTTATTCCCTGGTGTCTTCATACCAGGGTTCCTGGAAGTTGAAATTAAGTCTCTCTTAAGTAGGGATTTCTTCTAAAGATGCAGCGCGAAAGTTTCTCACATACTTAAAGTGAGACCATAATGGTTTTATAATGTCAAGAGGAATTTTCAAGATCAGACAGCTGTTGGTTACACGTAGGATACAGGAATTACCACGTCGTTGTTACTTACTAGGCATTTTGAGGTTGTTTTGCTGGTTCTCTGCCTGCCGTGCGTGGAGCTGGGAGGCAGAGCTGGGTGATGACCCGAGTTGGAAGGGACGTAAAGCGAGCAGGGCTGGAAAAAGGAGAGGAGAAATTATTCCTGACTCATCTGTTATATTTTCAGCCTTCTGCAGAGAAGAGAATACCACGTCTGCTTTAACCTGTTGACTTAAATATTCTGTTCATCTGTCTGCAGGAAATCAGGCAGACTCTTTTCCATAACTACCTGACTTATATTTCTTGGTGTTTCCAGTTCAGGCAGGGCTACCGTTAATGACGTTTTTGAGCTCAGACCTCTTCCTTGTCCTGAATTGCTCTTCACCTCTTTTTTTTTTTTTTTTTTTTGGTGTGTCTGAGCATCAGCTTGTACCCTGCCTTCCCTCCTTGTCCCCTGGACAGAGCGGTGCAGGGCACGGGGAGTGATGCTGGCACGGCCACCCCGAGCCGTGCATCTTTGTCAGCGAGCTGCCGACCGGCCATTAATTTGTCATCTCCTCGGATGAGCCCAGGCTCAGCATTGTATTAATATGGCAATGCTGCTCCGGGAACAGCCTGTTCCTCCTCACAGGGCTGCATTCCTCCAGCCTGGGGCTCCAGCCCGGCTGTTTATGCAGAAGTTGGGTTTCCTCCCACCTCACCGCTGGTGTTTACAGAAGGACTCGCAGTTTCCTGTTGTGTTAGATGGAGCTGTCGCTCCGCTCTGGATCCCTGCCCTCCCTGCTTATGCCCAACTGCTTTTTAGCCTTGTGGGCTTGGAAGTCTATTGGTTTTGCTCACTCCTGCTATAAGCGTGAGACTGACTTTTTGCAGCCAGTGCACTTGGGGTCATAGAAGAATTTCTGGCATTTTTGAGAGTGTTTATATACATATTTTCTCCCTGTGATGTTCTGCAAGGGTTGCTAGAGCCCAAGACTCTTCCTGTGAGATAAAATAGGGGTGATGCCCATTTTAAAGAGAAATCTAAGGCACTCACACTTACTTTTCACAAGTTGCAGAGAGACCAAGTAACACAGCTGAGACACAACCTTGGTGTTCCTCCTGCTGCAGAACGTTCCAGCCATTTGACATCGATCGAGCAATTCAGTGGTTGGGTTCCAACAGAAGGTACCTCCCTGTCTGTCTCATAGTAAATGGTAGGAACAGCTCCTCCGGGGCAGACAACTGGTGGGGTAGGAAAACCTCCTCTTTGGCTAAAATTTTAAGTTTTCTGCCTGAAGTTATATAGGAACTTCCTACAAGAAAGCAGTAGGCACATCGCCCAAGGACCTTGCCCCTTGACCATTCTCAGTGGCAAGAAAATCTTGGCATTTCATAGGGACGGGATGCCAAAGAGGTCTGTTTCATACTAAGAAAGAAGCTGGACCAAAAGTTCTCTGAAGACTCTGTGCTTTACAGTTTAATTGTCTGTTTTGTGTTATCATTAATTTGAGAGCTGTTTTGTGCTACAGACTTTGTATAGATTCCCTATTTTGTTTACCTTGGCAGCTTTTTCTTTTTGGTTTGTTTAAAATCAGTGATTAAAATTAATGGTTTCAGGCTTTTGGATTATAAGGGAAAATACAAATTTCAAAGCCTGTTACTCACACAATCCCTGGTGCGTGTGATGGAGTCCTTGTTAAAGGGTGCCAAGAAGGAATTGATCATATAAATATTATGATGATGGAAATGGACTTTATTTTCCTTCTGCAAGTTTTGTATTCGCTCCAAAAAGCAATTTCACTTTAAATCCTCACTTTAATCTTGCAACGGTTCTTGCTGCAGGAAATCTTTTAAGTGAATACCAGAGTTGTGCAGTTTACTATTTGCTGGAGTGAAAGGCTTGAAATCTCTCCATTAGTTAGCACTGTGAAAATATTTTTGCTTTTAGGGTTGTCAGAGTAATATTTTATTTTTGATCTGATTTTATTCTCAGAAGTCTGTGAAGAGTCTTTAGTTTCTCCTTGGATTATAGGAGGAAAAAATGACTGATGTAATGGCAGCTTTATTAGCAAGGTGCTGTGGTTTAGACCTCTCAAAACTCCCTCCATCAATCTGAAAGTTGCTCTTAAGCAAATCATCTACGATACGTAGAATGTTGTTTCTTATTTTCTTAGTGTTTTCATTGCGTAATATCCTTTTTTGGCGTATTACACAATTTATCCTTGAATAGGAAGTGGAATATTTAGGCTTGCAGTTTCATGTAATTTAAAAAAAAAAGAAAAAAAGAATGGCAGTAGATTCGCATACATCACTTTTTCCTCTTGTCTCTCCAGCAGGGCTTGCTGATACCACCACTGTCAGCGTGAGCTAAGCACGTTTGCTCAGTCTTTGTTCTGTAGGAGCGCCAGAGGTTTAACGTTTCCCTATATGACACGAATGGGAGTTTGTACAAACAGCAGCGGTTGGAGTTCTATTTGGGAGGGTGGAAATTCTCCAAGTAAAACTTTTCAGTCTTGTGGTTTGTGCTAGTAGTCACCGATTCTGCCAGCCCAGAGGTTTCGTGAGCGTTTAAACCCTTCTGGTTTCGTTCTGCAGACAAACCCAAGCTGTTCTTCCAGACCCTGGTGTGTGTGTGCACCTGGGATTGTGTATCTGAGTATAAGATTGAGCAAGCAGAGTACAGGAGGAAGTAATCACCTATTTTCTTTAACCTGGGTAGCTTAATGCATTTAGTTATCCCCTGAACTCCAGCAAGTTGTGGTGTGTCTGCTCGTACTCGGGTCAGGGGTTTCAGAGAATCGCTTATGATCATTATGGAGTTATCGGGGAAAGAGACATTAACTGCAGACCCCTGGATCCAAGCCCCGTCTTCTTCTGCTGGCACCAGCCTGATGTTAACAGGTGACCATGGGCCCCACCATCTGAGAGGGTGGCAGTGGGTCTGATGAGCAGGGTGGGAGCAGAACAGCCCCCCTGGCCGAGCTTGTGCTACTCGGGTGCAGGCGTGGAACAAACCCAAAGGAGACTTCAATTTGATTCCCCTGGAAGGACAGGGGTGTTGCATGGTCCCAATACCAAGCATCTTTAATGATGAACCCAGAGATGGTGCTCTATCCTCCCTGCAATTTGCCTATGAGCATCCTCTTTAACAGTTACAAAAATATGGGTACAAATGATTTCAGCTGTCCAGGTGATTATGGTTTCATGAGAAGTTTTTGTTATTTTAATCTGAATAAGAATGAAAGTTTCTTGCTGTTTTTAAAGAAATAGCAGGCTCGATTCCAGACTTAATCTGAGCTTTTTGACTTGGGACATGAAGATACCTGGTGTGGTCACATCAAGAGAGAGTGAGAGACTTCCTGGTGCTTGCTGGAGGGTGCCTTGTTTTCCCCCTCCCTGTATCCAAGATAAAAAGTCCCATTGAATCAGATAATTGTGTTGGTTCTAACTTCAGATGGTGGAAAGGAGACAGGGGAGTGTTGAGGGTGTCTGAGCACAGGCTGGCTGCAGAGGATGCAGAAGAGAATGGGCAGCGAGCTGAGCTGGTCCTGTTGGATGAGGACCTTGTTTGAAAGGGGGAAAACACATGAAATCCGGGTGGGAGAAAGATTTCTGCCTGAGATGTGCCTAAAGGATTGTGTGAAGAGCTGTTCTCATGAGAGGTGGACCTATGCTGAGAGGAGACCTTCCAGAACAGCAGACACAGTTCTCACAACTGCAGGGGAGAGGTTACTTTTATGAGATTTCTATCTCCAAAGCATCCTTTCAGCTTAGTTCAAAATATTACCAAAAGAAGCATGTATGAGTTGTAAGCATTAAAGCATCAATGCCACTTTGAGCATAGACCTAATCAGAACCCAGATCTTAATATGTTTTTTGGCTCATCTTTATGAAACCAAATTATTTCAGTTGTTTACAGCTGGGTGTGCTTTTTTCCATGACTTGGTATTCTGTCTTGCCTCCTAGCAGTTTGTTTACTAATATTAGCCCTATTAATGTCTGTTGGCAGAGATTTTCCTTTTCATTCGAGCGCTGACAGCCAGCACACCTTTGAAGTCCTTGAAGAATTAGTTGCCTTGGGAATTTTTCATGCTGTAACCTATTTATGTTTTTTAAGTCAATTTTTTGATCATTAACTGAATTCACAGCAATCATCTTCATAATGTCATTAATAAAGGTTTCTTAACCATACTCATGGTCATTGAGGGCATTGTGCAATAGTTCAATAAAAACATTACAAAACACACATAATCAAGCATATAAATAGAAAAAGGAACAGACTGCAAAGGTTTGAACATCAAAGCCTGAAGGTATTTAGGAACTAGAGCTTTATTCAAGCCCATCTCTCAATGTTTAAAAAACCCCAAACACAAAACCAAAAAAACAATGAAAAGACTCTATCAAGGACAAAATTCCAGAAGGGTGTGGTTTAAAAAAAACAACACAACAACCACCAAACAAAATAACAAAAACAAAAAACAACAAAAAGGCCAGACAATTGGGGAAACTTTATTCACGTGGGCTCCAATGCTGGTTATACCAAAGCGGGTTTTTCACTCGGAAATCTATGTTTTGGGGACCAGTTTAAGTATGGAATTAAAGAGCTACCCACCTACTTGTGGGGTGTCTGTAAGTCAGGGTGGGTGTTGTGGTTAGGTGTGTGTATCAGAATACACAGGCAGTGGGAATTAAATAATCAAAACCATATAATCCATCAAAACTTAAATATAATCCTTTTTTTGCTGCTAATAGTCAAGCACAGCCCGTTGCTAAACCACTGAAGACTCCCCAGCTCTTTAAGACTGAAAATTTGGAGGATGTTGCTGGATACCCATTCCCCTCCTGAAATTGTATTTTCTACTAAATCCCTGAACTACCAGTACAGCTGGAAAATGCGTGCGTTAGAGAGAATAGAAAAGTATCTCCTGAGAAGTTCTGAATTTCACTGCGTCTTCTACAGTGGCTGGATATGGCTGTTGAGGAATGAGTATCTGCTTATATTAGGTTGGTATTATTGGCATTTGTTTGGCAATTTAGGCTTTCAGGTAGTAGCCTGTGCCCACTGGTGGTTGAAATCTAAGAGAAAATTTTACGTGGTGGTGGTTGCTTGTAGGAAAGATAGGTGCACCTCTCTGCTCCCACGTGTGTTTCTCAGTAATCCCCAAGCAATTAGCTAATGGTGAGCATTAAGTATGTACGTAATGGGCAAATGGCATGCATGCACACGTGTCCATTTTGGTCTCATCCTCCCCCATGATATTTTTTCTTAGCGATAGACAAAATTTTTAACGTATTAATGCTCTTACTGTAGGGATGGTAAAGATCAGTTGATAGGAATATTTTTTTGTTAGCATTCACCAATGAATTCGAGTTGTACTTTGACTTTTGTTTATTTGCTTTAAAAAGGTATGTTTTCCATTTAAGTGGGCATTTGTTCAAGAGCTGTTGCAAAACTGTGTTACACAATGCAAGAATTCCTGATACATAAGCAATAGGCAGGCGGGGCGAGGGCCGTGAGCTTTTTAGGTCAGTATGCCATGAATCAGTATTTATTATCTAACTTTGTCGGAGTCTGAAATTTCGACCTCGTAACTGTGCAGCTTAGTTTGGGACTGCACGAGGAGGCAGATTTTAGGCAAAAATACTATCACTTCTGAAATCTTGGCATTTGTAGCCTCGCACTCAAAGGGAAGGCAGCTCTGAGATGAGGTATTAGTAGTCTCACCATGTACAGCTTGGGCGTCCTTTCTCTTCTTGAATAGTTAAATGAAAAAAAAAAAGAAAAAAGATTGAAGGCATGAAAAAAAGCTGTGTGTTTCCTGTGCAGTTCCCTCGGCCGTGGGAGCTCCCTTTGTCAAGGGCAGGATGTGACCTTTGAATGTCTGCAGCACTGTAACTGAGATGAAATCGTTTTATAAGCAGCGATAAGCGTATTGATGGATACAGCAGTGCCCTGTGGCGTTTTATCCCAGCATCGTGTTAATCCAATCTGATAATCTGTCAAAGCTCCTGCTTAATGCGAGTGAAGACTTCCAAGCTGCACCTCTCCTTCTCCTAGCAGTTTTCCAAACCACTCCTACCATAGTTGTCAACTTTGTAGCGATGGCGTGGGTCATTTCATACCAAATATTTCTAGTGAAGAGATCAGAAATCCTTTGGTAAATTGTTTGTTGATCAGCAAGCCCTTATGCCTTTCTGGCATAAAAATCCAAGGGAAACAGCTTACGTCTAAGTCAGACAAAGCACCGAGTGCTTTTGAGTAAAACAGTAGGTGAGGACACAAGTTTCCTGATCTGCTTCGTAAAGCAGATTAACGTCTCTCTGAGCTGTGATCTGAAGCTGCATAGCGGATTATGTGGTTACTGCTGTGGTTGCTGTACGTGATTGATTGTGTTTAAAAGTCCTTGAGATGCTTCACGTGGGGAAAAAACTTGTTCTTAAGTGATCAGGTAGTGTTTGGGTCGAGCACCCACCCAGTTCACGAGGGCAGTGTATGCTCCTTGGCATTGGTAAGTCACCTGAAACTGGTTGTTCACCCCTGAATAAACCCTGTATCTGGTTAGTATTAAACTCAGTAATGTTTGGTTCTCAAATCATTCCTCTGAATCTCCTGCTGTGGGTTTTTGCTTCCCGTATGTCCATAAAACTTTGCATAGTTTTCCAGTCTGGTTTTCAGATAATGGCGGTAATTCAGGAATTGTTATTGGGATGATTTTCTAGGATAGCCCTGTGTCTCCTACAATTCTGCAGATAAATTGTCCTGTTACACCGTCACAGGCTCTTACAGCATCCACAAGCTGCTTACTGCTTTTATCTCTGGACGGATTTAGAAGCCAAATGGCAAGGAGGGGTGGGAGCAGCAGAGCCCATCAACACCCATCTGAAAGTCAATCGCAGATTTGGCTTGTGCCTTTATAACGCGAGATGGATGCATCAGATAAAATGGGAAGCCTCATGAAAACAAAGGGTGTTTCTTTCCTCTAGGGAAATACAAAATAACTCCTTGGAGTGTTCCAATTGCTTAGTCACTCATTTAAAAACCAAAAAAAAAAATGTTGCCCCGGAAATACTGGAGAAAGGGAAGCTTTGTCGGAATTGTGAGTTTTTTCCAGAGATTTTTAGACAACTGATGGTGCAGACAGGTTTTCTGATGGCCACAATTGGAGTCTGGTACCCAGTTGCTTTTGAAAATCCCCCTGACCTCTCTTGAATACTCGGTGACCATGAGCTTTTGTGTTACAGCACTGCCCAGGAATGCAGAGCTTTGTGGTGCCATTGTTTTCCTTGTTCAAATCTATTTTGTAGCCTGGAGGGTGGTTCAGTAACTCCAAAATAGATGGGGCCTACATCTATGGAGCTGATGGACCACGGGTGGTTGCAGTGGAGAGAATGCCTTGAGTAGGGTTGAGTAGATCCCACGGGATGGGATGTACATCCACGTTCAGGAGCCTGGCAATGGCTGGTGGTTGGGGCTGTGTGTGGACAGCGGTGGGAGAGGCAGCGTGGACCTGGTACCCGAGGTGAACTTTCACAGCAGCTGCTGTAGGCCCACACTGAGGTCAGGACCTTCTCGTCCTTGACATTTTACAAATGCAGTAGCATGAGACTTCAAAAACCACTAAGAAGGCGTATTTTGGCAGAGGAACAGAGCCCGTTTGTTTAATCTGAGAAGACCATACAAGCTAAATAGACCATCAAGAAAAGAAAGGAGGTGAGATCAGGAACGGGGTCATCTGAGTACAAAATGCCTTTCACAAAGGGAAGAGCAGAGCAATGCGGACACCGACTAAGCCCTGCTCTCCTCCAGTGCCTCATCCCTGGAGCCAGCAGTGGTGGGACGTGCTGGACCAGAGACTACGGCCACAGCCAGCCTTGGAGCAGCAGATCTGCTGCCCCACGGGCCAATTACTTAGGCTTGAAACAAGAAGGGTTCATGGATCTGTTTGTCCTAATGATAAAGCACATTGTCTCTTCTGTGCAAAGCAGCAGAAGGGAAATCTTGGGGCAAGGGTTATGCTGCAGATGACTTTTAAGGAGGTGAAAGAGATCCACTTGGAATTGGAGCTTTTTTTTAATTCAGGTGTTTTGCAATGACCCTTCTCCTGTCACTTGAAGAACTCATGACATGTTTGCTGTTTCTATTTCAGGCCAAGAACATCCTAATAGCCTGCGGCACAAATACAACTTTATTGCAGATGTGGTGGAGAAGATAGCTCCTGCTGTGGTTCACATTGAATTATTTCGCAAGTAAACAAGATGCCCGGTTTTGATTTTTGTATTCTTGAAAACAGCTGCCAGTGTGCCAGAAATGTTGATTGATGCTGCGTAATAGCAAAGAGGTTTTTGAGATGATAAATATTTGCCATGCTTAAAAATTGAAGATAATTTAAGAGTCCTGGCAAAAATAAAAACCTAACACAAAGTTAAACTATGGCATGTGCATTATCTTGTTGATAACCAGAAACATCAGATATCCTAAAAATTAAGAAACTCCAGACTTTTTTTGGCTGTGTGTTACTTGGAATGATTTGTGATCTTTCAACTTTTTGCAGTGACAAATGTTTATTTCCCATGTCTTCCAGACTCCCTTATTCGAAGAGGGAGATTCCTGTTGCCAGTGGTTCAGGGTTCATTGTCTCAGAAGACGGGCTGATAGTGACAAACGCCCACGTCGTCACCAACAAAAACCGGGTGAAGGTGGAACTGAAGAACGGTGAAACGTATGAAGCTAAAATTAAAGACGTCGATGAAAAATCTGATATTGCACTAATTAAAATAGATTCTCAGGTGAGTCGTTAAAGCAAGACCCACTTGGGTCCTCTTAATTTAGTATCCTCCTTTCCAAATTCTATTGCTAATTTTCGTGTTTGAAGGGAAGGCTGGCAGTTGAGTGGTCTGAGTTACAGAGAACCTCTGAGCTAGGTGGATACACATTTTTCAAAGCCAAGTTTGTGGTTGGTCATGGTTAATTTTATCACCTCTCAGTGTAGTGCAAGCAAGACATCACTCTTCTGTATGCATCCTCAAATTAAAAAAGAACATCAATTACTGCCTGGTTTACACACATGTTGGCTAAGGTAACGTGCTTGCTCTCAGCAGAAATGGGATTTGTTCCCTTGTGATTGGTAGAGGGACGTATTAGTCTTTCTTATGTGCCTATATTGAATTCAGAAATTGCTTTTAGAAGATACATTTGTGCCTGTGAAGGACTGTACCACACTGGTGTAGGTATTAAAATGGAAAATATCTTAGGCAGCCTCTTGAACATGCAAATTAAAGCCTAGTTAGAAAGATGCTCTTGCAGTGCAAGCGGTTTTCTGAATGACCCGGATGCAACTTCCCACCCATAGTTTTCCTCCATATCAAACAGACAGCTGTCAGCATTTTTCTGTCTCCTGCAACAGCAGAAAAGCTGTCATGCTGTTCTGTACACGTCGACAGCACAGCGCAAGTGGAATATTGTGTTGAAATACTGTGTAATGTAGATGCAATTGGAGGCATGTGATTGCTTGGGGTGCTGCTCATATTGGTTCCCCTTGTTTGGACTGTTAGTTAATCACCTCCAAATTTAACGGGCAAGAACGTTTCATTTGAAACACATGACTCAAAAATGTGTAAATCTTGCAGTGTTATTTTAGTTCAGACCTATTCCCCAGTGGGGTCAAAATTGTTTGTGCCAGAGTTCATGACTAAATCAGATATTTAATTCAGAACTCTTGGATGACCCAAGATACGAAGTTCTCCTGCTGCTCCCTTGCCACCTTTGTCATTTAAAAGCTCTTTCTTTTCCTTATTTAAAAGCTTCTTAACAGCAACATGGCAAAAAAACCCAAAAACGTAGCAATACCAAGAATATTTTTTGCCATGTTGTTTTTTCCTGTTTTCTGGGATGGGAGACCAGTTTTCCAGCAAGCAGTGGTGACATGGCACTGGGAAATCCCAATCCTCGGTGAGGCCTGAGGCACCTCTGTTTGCAGGACAGGATAGAGGATGCTTTGCACTTGAAGAATTAGAAACACAAAAACGTTCGGAAAAAAAAGTTAAAATAGAAATGCAGTCAGTTGAGAAGTTGATTTTCAGACTGAACTTTCATGGGAAATTTTTATTTATCCATTTAAGTTCAGTGTTTGCGCTTTCCTTTTTGTACTGAAATACCTTGCGATCATTCACATTCATAAAAGATATTTTAAAATCACAGAGGTAATAATCTCTTGAAGTTGAAATAAATTTGATGACTAAAGAAGTCAATGGGATGGTACAAACAACTCTAAAAATCTGGATATGGCATGAAAACCCTCCCTACAAATTTTTAAGAAAGAGGGGAAGTTCTTACTTTTGAATAAATTATTTGTAGGTGACATCAAAGATGGATTTTTTCCTTTTCTTCTGTTTTTCTGTGGCATGTTAAGGCAGGATCTGAAGGGTGAAGAATGCCTCTGTGGTTAGGGACAGACCTGGGCTTGAAGTATGAGTTTAGGCTGTCAATTGGCATTTCTAAAACTGTTAAGTTTTTGCAGCAGCCTGCATGCTGGTGTTCTTTCAGGTGTGAACATCTGGCCAAAGACATTACTAGAACTGATTTGGCTTTGCTGAGTGTGATGGGAAGCGAAAGAGGGTGTAAAATATGGGCAGCAGTAAGGATGAACCATTTCCCTGATTAAATTCTTCTCCGTGGAAAAACATATTGCAGTCAATGAACAGAAATCTTGGAGTTGTTCTTCTAATCCTAAAATGCTGTTGTTTTTAGAGTCTAGAAAAGAGAGAAACTGTATTTCTTGTGTCCACAGTGAGACACAGCAGCTGGCTGAAGTGTTGAAAGTGAGAAGTAAGGTTGGAGTTGTGTGGTAAACGCGAAGGCAATATAACTATCCTTCCAAATACAAACAGCTTTGGGGAGGCAGCAGTACTAGAAAGAAAGGGTTGCAGACAATTTGGATATAGGTGTGTAGAGTTTATACAACTTCCCTAGAAAAAATATTGGACTTTGGCAGCACAGGCAGAGGCTGGTGAAATAATCCACCCTGTGTGACACGGGTGATACTGCAGTCAGCCTGAAGCCCATCAGAAACATTGCACAACACTCTAAAGCCAGCAGATGCTTTTGAGCTGGCAGAGCTTGATTATGAAATTCATCTCCAGACAAATAACTACCTTGTTGAATGTGTGAGACAGCTGCTGAAAACTGTAAACACCAGAAGGAGGAGAGAAAACTTTTAGGGGTTGTTTAGTGGACAATGCCAGGGTTAATGGAGGGCAGAATTATAAAAGAGCCCTGTCCCCTCGCCTAAATCAAAGCTGGAAGCCAAAAGTAGTGGAAAGCAGAGCTGTTTTTTGCCTGCAGACTCCTTTCACCCCTGGAAGTTGGACTCTGCCCACAGAAATGATCTCTCTGGCAGGTGCCTCTGGCTTGGCAGTGAGTACAGGAAGGGGGGAGCACAGCGAATGGCTTTATATCGAGGTGTATATCTTCTACACACCTAAAAACCAGCCGTGAGGCACTCGCCACCCACTCTGAAGTAGCAGCTATGTCACGGAAGACGTGCCAGGGTCTGAAGATTTTTGTTCCTCGATGTGACCAGTTACTGCCTTCTGTATCCCAGGCAGGATTTGGCATCTATGTGGTACGGCCGCGGTGGGTTTGTGACCGATCTCTAATTTGCGGTGGTATTTCAGCCCATTTGCTGAAGGTTTTTCCTGCGTCTTACTAATAACCACTTAGTTTGACACTTTTAAATCAACAAGACCTCATGCCCTCATTCCTTCGGTGGTTTCGTGAGGCAATGCAGCGTCTGTATCTTTGTGGTCAGAGGGGATTTGCTTTTTTTTCCCCTGTGTGTACAAACTGGAGGAAGCAGGAAAGCAAACTTTCCTGTTTATGTATCAATATTTTAATAGCCCGCATTTTGAAAAACCAAACTACTTAAATACCAGATGTAAGTGGCTTTTCTAAAATGCTATTTTACTTTGAAATCTGTCGCTGGATATTACGCTGCTTCCTCCCGAGAGCCCGAGAAAGCCCACATATTGCTTCCAGAAGTCTTCGGGACCCATAGAAATGAAGTAGCTTGTAAAAAGCTTGCATGTTAACTCCTGTTTATTCGTCGGTTTAGGCAGCAGTGGTTTCCTGCCATCTTCAGTCCCTAGTAGCCCTCGCTGAGGGGACGATGCCCTGGTCCAGCTCCCCATGCAGTAAAATGCTCATGCCTCCGGGGTGGGTCTGCCAGCACCAGGGTATTTTATATTTTATATTTTATTTTATTTTATTTTTATTTATTTTATTTTATGGGAGAAGAGCAATGTCTTGCCAGGTAACTGAAATCCCGGTGACGTAGCAAAACAACGCTTCATCCTTTTTTTCTTCTTTTTTCTGCAAGCTTCCCATGCTCCATATTTAGATAAGGAGACTGGGTTTTGTTTTTCTAACTATAGATGAAATACTTTCAGAGGCTTGTAATGCATTTAGCTTGGGTTTTTCATTTGCTTTGGCATTTTGTCAGGCAGTTTCTAGATTGTAGATGATACTCTACATTTTTACATGCTCACGGCCTGTGTTTTTATTTTGCCATAACATATTCTGAAAGTTAAATAGTTTCATTAATGAGAACAGAAATGCAATTCCCAGGGAAGTTACATGTATTGCCAGGGTTAGTTACAGCTGAATTAGCGTACCGTACAAGCATCTGTTTCTTTTCCACCTAAAAATAAAAAGCATGAAGGAAATCTGTCGCTATTTAACACAAATTGAACTTGGAACATTTGTCTCCTCTTCATCGTTTTATTGAACTGCAAACTGCTTCCTGTGAATTTGTGATCTTCCTTCCTCAAACGAAGGGTGTTACAGAGCAGAGACGGGGATTTACTCGCTTTCTGTGCCAACATAGAGATGGATTCACTTATTTCACAGATGAAAATGATCCAGCTGAAACCCGTGCTGGTTATGGCCGTCTGTCTCTTGGTTTTTATTTCTCTATGGCAGTACCTATGCCCAGGGGTGGTTACCTGCTGCCTCTTCTTTTTGTCAAGGTTCCGCTTATTTTGCTTTGCTCAAGTTATGTTGCTAATATAGCACAGAACAGTTTGGGTTGGAAGGATCAATTTCCAACCCCTCTACCATGGGCAGGGACACCTCCCACTAGACCAGCTTGCTCAAAGCCCCATCCAGCCTGGCCTTGAACCCCTCCAGGGATGGGGCATCCACATCTTCTCTGGGCAACCTGGGCCAGGCTCTCACCACCCTCATAGTAAAAAATTTCTTCCTGAGATCTAATCTAAATCTACCTTATTTTAGTTTAAAACTATTCCCCCTCATCCTATGGCTCCCCTCCCTGACCAAGAGTCCCTCCCCGTGTCTCCTGTAGCCCTTTCAGATAATGGAAGGGGCAGTAGGGTCTCCCTGGAGCCTTCTCTTCTCCAGGCTGAACAACTCCAACTCTCTCAGCCTGTCCTCATAGGAGAAGTGCTCCACGCTCTATATATCAGGTGAACATCTGGCTCCTGGATGCTAATGTTGTTCTTCTAGACTTGTCCTAGTCTCCTGTGTCGAGCTGATGATTCCCATCCATGGCATAGCTGCATCTGATGTTTGGGTGAAGCTGTTTCTTGTGGTGGTGTGCAGCTCTCTGTTTCGTGGGAGTTATGTTTATCTAGGGTTGGAGTCAAATCCATATATAAAAATGTCTGAAGCCCTTTGGGATGAGAGGCTTAAAATATTAGCTGTAATTAATGGCTCCTTCTCTGGCTGGGTGTAAACAGTGAGTCATGTGCCAATTATGGTTTTGCATGTTTAGTCCTATTTCTAGTGTACTTGCAGAATGCCGGCTTGCAGATTTGCTTTATTGAGTAAATATGGATCCCAGCAGAGCCCCGAGGGTTCATCAAATGAAAAACGGAGGGAGGAGGGAAAGAAAAGACGTTATGTGTTGCCCAAGGTCATGCAGTGAGTCACTGGGAAAGCTGGGTTTAGGTGTTGGGTGTTTCTGGCTCCCTGTTCATTGTGCTGCAAGGCATGCTCGTTTGCCTGGGATTTTAATTAACTGTTGTGGCAAATCTATAGTTAACTGAAGAGGATCACGAGTTCTAACAGTAGTTATGTCATCCTGATGACCATCAGACATTATGTAAAAATTGAAGAGTGCCCATTTATTAAGTATAGTCATTAGGGGCCCCAGACCTAAGCACTTAAGGCAGTCCTTGGAAACCAAGCTTAACATCCTCAGCAGGAGTTGCCAGTGGAAGGGGGTGAGGGCCAAGTCAGGGTGTCCTGGTACTATTCTGATTACAACCACCACGATAAGTGCTTGCCTTGCATCTCCAGTGCTCTTCTTGTGGCCTGCAGAAGGATCTACTTCCCACTTGATCACTCAATGCCCAGGGAGTTTGATTGGTTTTCTACTGATTTCACTTCAAAACCACCTCTACAATTTAAATAAATACTTGGGTTTTTTTGATAATGAACAGTTTTGTTCTGAATGTGGCAATGTTATTTTTAAGCTTTTTCAGAGAGCAAACGCCAAAATTTAAAGCCACTACAATGCATATATTCATCAGAACCAATTCTTCACGGCATTTACTTGTGGAGGCCCTAATGAGAGTATTTCCATGCAGTGTTGTTAGTGTGCTCCACACCACACTGCGAAATCACAAGGAATAGCACTTCAAGTAGTATGCAAACCCCCCTGACGTTCATTTACCACGTAGACTCCCACACCTTGGAGCCCTTTTTCAACTGTGCTCAGCATCCTTCTTGTTCATTTAAGTGTGGTAGATACCCATGCGGGTGGTCCTCCCACCCCCTCCCCATGGCGTGGGGCCACGTAACAGGCAACAATTAATTGTCTTGGTTAATAGTATATGACAAATCAAATGCGTTGGTTACATTTGCAGTTATCTTGAGATGGTGCATTTTCACATAAGGCCATAGCTCTTTTAGAAACGTACTGCATAGAGAACGCGTTTTCCAAAGCTCTGTTTTATAATATCTGCAGAGCAAGGCGATTTTTGCAATTGATTTTCGTTTAGCAAAGGAAAGGTTAGCCAAACTCTTTCCAGAAGGCGTGTTGAATCACAGGGATGACCCACAGCCAATCCGCACAGGGTTAGGCTTTGAACTGAAGCCTAGCTGGTATAGGCACGGGCTTGAAAACTCAGCACAATCAAAAGTAATTGTATTAGTCAGAGATTGTTCATGTTTTTTCTTTCTGCTGCCAAATGCGAATTTGGCTTCGTGACTGTTTTTATAACTCGGGGACATTGTATAAATGTTTAAATTCATACACAGCCAATCTTTCTTTTTTAATAATGAAGAAAAAAGGTTTTAATTTTCTTTTGCTTGTCTATGTTTCATTTGCTGATAGATGTCCTCTTTCTATATGAAGTATTTGTTCTTGGTGCACTGGGATACAAACAAAAGCCACTTTTTGCGTTGTTGGGTTAGTGCGTGGGTTTTTGTTTTTTTTTTTTTAAATAAGGAAAATCAGTGCCAAAAAGAGATGCTCTTCTTGACCAACAACATCTTGAAAACACGTGCTACGTAAGCTTAATAGCATCTGGTGAGAGAAGGAAGAGCCAGGGTGCTCCCTCTCTCCAAACGAGACCCATATGGGGCCACTGGTGTTGCATACGCTGCGTGCTTCCCAGCACAGCTAATGGGAGCTGCCTCTTCCCTGCTGCACGGAGAGGTCCCTGGGAGCCAGGGCTGTGCTCTGATGTTATGAACTGCTCAACGGCGTTGCCTTGGGATGTTGCTGCTTCTCTGCCGCCCTGCAAACAACGATGGAGAAGCTGGGCATCGCCCTTGAGTCCTTCTCAGAATCCAGCCGCAGCCTTGGCTGGGTTTATCCGTGGCTGTGGACCTGATAGGGACCACGGATAATTATTATTAAATAGGGCATTGCTGGTTGTATAAACTTTCCCCTGAAAGATATTTAGAAAGGGAAATGCTTTCCTCCTTACTGTGTTGCCAATTCCATTGCTCTTCCAACTGATTCTGTTTAACAAGCAGTTGGTTAATTATTTTCTTGCTGTCTGGAGACTGAAAGATAAGTTTCCATAGAGCATCTTATCCTGTCTGGGATTTTGACAGTGAATTTTATTGAAACAATCTGTTCATCTGAGTAAAATTTTGCTGGTGGAATTATAACAAAGTTGGATAAAGGATACACAGGACCAGGCTTGTTAAATATTAAAACCATAACTTCTGTATTTGCAGCAGTATATAGTGATGACTGATGCCTTCATTTTTTTTTCCTTTCTACTTTGCAGACATTGTGTATCTCCTAGGATATATGAAATAAAACTGTGGGTGAAAATTACAAAGTGGTGGGCATCTGGATTAGTTCATAATAGTGGATTTTTGTCCCTAAGGGTGACTTACTGACACAGACTTTCAAACTGCTCGTGGCAAAAGACCGCTAAAGAGCTAGCTCTTGATTTCCAATTTAAACATGTAATATTTCCCCCTTTTTGCCAGAATTTAGAAATTATACAGCCTCTAATAAATTCTGAAACAAAATTATCACTAACTTGGGCATTTGTACAAATAATCAGATCATACTATTGCCTTGTTTCTTTGCTACATGAACATGCATTGTACAGCTTTATGATCCCATAAAGTGCATAGGCACATACATCTGTGTGCTTTGGAACAGGTACGGGATGAAAGGCACCTGTACAAGTTTTCCAGAAGGAATGAATTATAAGAAGGGGCTATTAAGCCAATTTGTACCTCCGTTTTAGGTACATAGCTCAAGAATACCTTGGGGGTACCCCGGTTCTAATAAAGTGACTATGTTATCCACTCCTTAGAAAATGGTTTAAATTAATCTCTAGGTGGGGCTTCCACTGCATCTACAATCGCTGGCCTGTTTTGAAAATTTAAATCAATGCCTTTTTCCCTTTTGGGGCTGGGTTTGATGAGCAAAGGAAAGAATTTTGAAGTGGGCTGAGCTGGGAGGAAAGCTATATTAAATTTATTTATGTTTGCCAAGCAAAAGATACATCCCTTCAGACTCCTTCTGTTTTGATTTCAGGTTCAGTAACCTCCTAATCCTTCAAATCCTCAAGTTGAAACCTTTATTTATACGTGTCTAGGTCCATTGATGCTAATAGAAATAGACTAGTGACATGATTAAATATGTAGTTAAACACCTGGGGAGGGTCAGGTTCATTTGGACAACAAAATTAAACAGAAAAAGATTTAAAAATATGTTATATCACTGAAAGGGTAAAGACTAATTTTTAAAACTGCAGAGAAAAGGAGAAATGGCACTCAGTGAGTATTTTACAAGCAGGTGATAAATAAAGGCAAAGTATTTATTTGAAATAGGATCTGTTTCAGAACATCCTTCTTTATTACTTGGTGAGTAGGAGGCCTTAAGGACTTCCCAGCTGTTTTCTGATTGCTGCGGGGGGGGTTATTGGTCCAGCTTGAATCGTCTGTTATCCAGCCAGTTCGGTTCCTGTGCAGATACAACACATCTTGGAGAAACCGTGCTCGGTTCCCTTGATCCATTGCATTGACAAGGGGGTGTGGATCCAACCGTCCCTCCCTATTTTTTTTTAATTGCTGTAAATTGCAGCAATCTCCGTTGATGCTGGGTTTTAAGAATGTTTTGTGTCTTAGTGGGAATGTCTTCAATAACATGATAGTTAATATGTTTAGAGATAAGATCTTGAAAGGAAAATATAGTGGTATCCTCTACTGTCATAACAGAAAAATCCCATAAGGTCTTTAAATCCTAACATCTTCAGAAGAAGACATGAGTGTATGTAGGAGGCAATATAATTATTTAGAAGAGATGCGCCATTGGAAAAAACAGGAAGATGAAACATTAGATGGTGTCTTATGAGAACATAAAATGCTTTTAACTATACATATGCATGTTTGATATGCTTCTGCTCTTGCTTTCATGACTCTTCAGTGTTCACTCTTAAACAATACATTATTTTTACTTCAGCAGCTGTTGGCTAATTATTTCAAGAAGCTGTTGGAAACAACTCATTCCTAGTATCATCAGATGTTTGCTTTGTACCAGCAGAGCATAAATATTCCTTTGGTCCTTTAATTGATTGTGATTTAATGTGTACCTGTTGTGGAAAAAGTATTCCTACCGTCTAAAGAGCCAGCTCTTAGAGTTCATTGAGATGTTTCTGTATACAGAACCACATGAAATATTCAAAGAAAACTCAGTGAGGAAAATCCCCAAGGGGTAAAAGCCTCTCTTTTTCCCTCTGCTCTATTAATGTATTCATACTTCTATAGAATTTGTTCTACCAGCGTAATAGTGTCTTAACAACATTGGAATTTTTATTGATTTCTTTTTGTTTGTAGGGTAAATTGCCAGTTCTTCTGCTTGGTCAGTCTGCAGACTTGAGGCCAGGAGAATTTGTGGTCGCGATTGGAAGTCCATTTTCCCTTCAAAACACGGTGACTACGGGGATCGTTAGTACCACCCAGCGTGGAGGGAAGGAGCTGGGGCTCCGCAACTCCGATATGGACTATATTCAGACCGATGCCATCATCAACGTACGTCCCGTTTCGACTCTTTAGATGTCTTGAATAGCTGCTTTGAAAATCTCACCAGTGATTACAATTCTTAAGAACAGTGAGCACAGTTGGCTTTTCTTTTATCCATGTAAATATGGACATCTGCGGTGCAGCAGCACTTGATTGTTATTTAAAAATCCCCCAAGGAGCCACACCAAGTACAATATCTGCCTTAACTTCAAAATTCTTACAAATTCCGAGGAAGGAGGCAATATTCCCTGGGGAATAAGTATCTTTTCGAAATCCATCATGTTTTTAAAAAGAAGCCAAGCTTGGTCTAAGGATTCAAGTTTGTTTCTGCAATAAGGCAAAACAATAGTTTTTGTACTTCTACTGTTGGCCTTGTAAGAAATCTTCACTAACAGCTCCCAGAGCTGTCCTAAAATCTTCTAAGTTTCTAGTGTGGTACTACTAAAACAAAAGAAAAACCCTGGCTTTCTTAAGTTACTCTGGCAAGAGAAGAAGGACTAAGTGTTTGCAAAGCTCAGCTAAAAGCAATGATGTTAAGTGTAGTTAATGGGTTTGGATGTTAAGACAGTTCTATTGCACATATTTAACAGACAATGAAAAAATTACTACAGAAATATTTCAAAAATTTCTTTTATGTTTTGCTTGCCATGAGTGAAGAGGTAGATATTAAAACATGTTCTTGCCATATGTTTATTTTCAGTATGGAAACTCCGGAGGACCCCTAGTAAATCTGGTAAGAGTTTCTTAGTGTCAAGCTTACTACTTTTTAGCTTAAAACCAAAACAAAAACCCACCCAAACCAACAAACAAACAAAACCTCACACCAGAAATGTGATTCAGAGCTTTCAATGTCTGGCTGACTACACAAAATTCACATGGTTCTTACTAATCACTTGTCTGTGCTTATGTTGGCAAATCCTAAGATACGCTTGGATTTCAATATTTAAGGTGTTTATGGTTTGCATAGTTTTGAGAAAGTGTAATGCCCAATTTTATTTTTTTTTTTGCTTATGCTTTGCAAAAAGCACATTTTAAAGTTGAGCCATTTGCACTTGCTGTATACCATGCAGCTGGCACTCTTTTTTTTTTTTTTCAAATAGAAACTCAACTTAATGGTTCAAAAACATAACCTCCCTTTTATTTATCTGGAACTTTCTCTTGGAGTCACATTACTGGGAAAAGTTTTGCTTTTTGGTGAACTGTCGTTTTTTTTTAGATTACTCTACAATATTTTCTCAGAACCAGCTGGTGCCACGCTTCACACGGTGCCTGCTGAAATAAACAGGCCAAAATTGCTTGTAGAATATGCTGCTTGTTTGCTGCAAGCAGTAGAGCTTTTCTGATCACTCTTCTGCTAGTGGCAGTATGAATACCTACATCAGTTCTCTGAAACTGTAGAATACTTTATCATACAATACTTTATCAATAGATGATTCAGAGAAATTAGACTTAAAGAAAGCCATTTAGAAAACCGAAAAACAGCTATGGAAAGTGTTGTACAGATTTGTCTTTGTGATTGCTTGGAAGAAACCATCAATTTCTCTTGAAGACATTTCACATTTGCTAATAACTTTTTCTTATTTCTCCAGGATGGTGAAGTCATAGGAATTAACACATTAAAAGTTACAGCAGGGATCTCATTTGCTATCCCATCAGATAAAATCAAGAAGTTTTTAACCGAATCCCATGACAGACAAGCTAAAGGTACTGTACTTCCCTGCTTTGAAAGAGAAATGACAAACCAGAAAGTCAACAGCCGTTGAGTCTCTTTTGGTAAGAGTAGTTGATCAAGACCTGTTTTCCTTTTTGTAGGAAAAGCTATAACCAAAAAGAAATACATTGGCATACGAATGATGTCCCTAACTCCTAGGTAAGTAAAAGCGGCGGTTCCTCACCTTTCTGAAGTGTGGTCACTGCATGCCTTTGGATCAAGCTCGCGATCTGCAGAAACAGCCAGGAGGAGGAACCGGCAGCCTCTGCTTCTGTAGGTGCTGCTGAAAACCCGCAGCCAATTTTTGCTACCTTTCCTCTGCGTCTGCCACATGGTTGAACTCTCCTGTAGACTCTTGTATGAGCTAGTTTTTAAACAACTCCCTGGACGTTTTCTTTTCCTTAATGCTTCGGAAGAGAATGGCTAGCCATCGTTAATTTGTCCCAGGGCTCTATTAGTGTTAGCATTTGTCCTGTGCTGTCACGTGGGTCAAGGAGATAACAGGACAGTATGTTTTCAAGGATTACAACAACTACGTGCATATTTCCATTTCTACAAAGTTATTTTCATTAAACAACTCACTTGATGTAAAACGAAGCTTCTGTGTGGACTTGCTTATTCATACTCAAACCAGAAAATACTCATGAGCGTATGATACTACGTCCTGTAGAAAAAACCAGAAGGTTTCACATGTGCAGGACCAGGGGTGTAACAAAGCATTGGATGCTGAAGGGGCTTTTTTTCTACATGTTCGGGATCTGCTAGTTGTAAAGCCATGACCAAGTTTTGAAATGTTTTAACCCTGATCCCCTGTATGTATTGAAATAATTGCTTTTACCAGAAATAGGCATTAAAAAGCTGTATGCATGCAAAAAGTGTGATAATTCTTGAAATCCCTTTAAGAGTTAAAATGAAGTGTCACATCAACATGTGTAAAATACCTCAGCTAGTGAGTTAACCAAGTAAAAATGTGTGATTTTTTTTCCCCATGTTGTCAAAATACTTTTGTTGCTGTTTTTTCATTTTCCAGCAAAGCTAGAGAGCTGAAGGATCGCCATAAAGACTTCCCTGATGTTGTCTCTGGGGCCTACGTTATTGAAGTAATTCCAGAAACACCAGCTGAAGCGTAAGTTGAACTACTTTTTTCTCAAAACCACTGCCACTGACTTAAGGGGGTAACGATGGAGAATGCTCCCTGCTTAACTGGCTATCTTGATTATGCTAAATTAACAAAATTACAACCATCTGATAGCGATTAGGTTGTCTGCTGGAAGGCTGCTTGTCAGTTTGTGGTTTCAGTCCGGTCCCCGGTGGGCAATATTGGGAACGTACCAGGGTTTTGCAGTGAAGCCCTGTCAGCGGTCCCGGCCGAAAGGGCAAGGATTCAGTGGGCGTGAAAACTCCATTTTCATTTTTCTCAGCGATTGCTTCCAAGACATCTGTTGTACCGATGCCAGTGCTGAATAAAGACATTCGCTTGCGTGTGCTCCCCATGGCTCTGTAGGAGAGCAGGGGAGAAGCTTTGCCTCCACCTTGTGAGGTTGTGTCCGTCTCAGCCCAAGCACCTCAGTGTTGGGCAAAGCCACCAGCTCTCCTGGTGTGCCTCCATCGGGGGTGAAATCCTCTCTTGGCAGTAGACACATTCCCACGTGAGAGTTTTGTCAGGAGTCACGTTGCTGGGAAGAGCTTCTGGTTTTGGCCAACTGACCTTTTTCTTCACCTGCCGGTCGGTACCACGCTTCACGAGGTGCCTGGCTGAAGTACGGCATCTGGTCTGTGGTCACTGGCACTGGTCTGGCTGGCTCTTGCTGGAGACACTTTCCTTTCAGAGTCTGGCTAATGCAAAACTGTTTAGTAATCCAGGGTAGGAAATCGGAAACTTTATTCATTTTTCTGGAACTAGAGATCGTTTGAGCGAAGAGCAAGTCTTTGTGGCAAGAGAGAGGTGTGTGTAGCACCGAAGGCATGTAGGCAGAAAGCTGCTTGGAGCAGGAATATGTTATCTCCTAGGGAGACTGCGAGGATGGTTGGATGATGCCATTTTGTTGCAGTTTGGATGCCACCGTAAGATATATACAGTGTTAGCTGTCTGGTTTGTTTTTTAAATTATTGCTGCTTTTTGTAGGCAATTCTGGTTGGCAGCACTGTTTGTGCAGAACACAGGTGGATGTCTGTAACGTGGAATTAAACTGCAGTTAGTGTAGGAATAATGTGGCTGCTCCAGTGGGGGACTGAACGTGCTGGCTTGACGTGCAGGTCCCATCTGGAGGTGCAGAAAAATCGTTATCAGAGTATGGAGAATAGTTAGCTGGGTGTGGCAGAAGGACATTAGAGAGTTAGAAGAAATGGGAGGCTACATTGCCTCATAACTTAAAGGCGACCTCAAGTCAGGACACTTCACCCAAAGGCTGGCCCAGCCATTAACATGCAGGCCCTTGTCCCCTGCTCCT
Organism: Tringa tobata; assembly: GCA_033628505.1. NCBI lineage: Eukaryota > Metazoa > Chordata > Aves > Charadriiformes > Scolopacidae > Tringa > Tringa tobata. Next base: position 11,622 of record JAHREE010000570.1, on the reverse strand, counting down.
AGTCAATGGATTTCCCCATTCTGCTGATTTCCTCTCAGATGCACGTTGTGTAGACCTGCTGGTCGGGGATCAGAGTGGTTCTGCAGCGACCTGCCCTGGGTATGAGTCGAGAGGAGAGGCTGCATGAGAGACCAAGATAACCCCAACGGTTTCTCCTGTGGAAATGTTTTAAGCCATGCCTTTGGTAGGCAACCAGATTTGTTGCAATGGTTGGCCAAGGCAGGTCTCCAAGTTGCAGGAGACAACTCATGTAAGGCGATTTCTGCGGGCGGAAGGGGCCGATGACTGCTCTGTGGTTTTGCGAAGAAGGATTCTGCTAGAAGGGCTGAATCATGTCTGATCTGGTTACTCGGTTAGTATTTCCATAACTCGGAGCCAGACCGTTGTGCAAGACTGGGCAAGACGCTGTGGTCGCTGGTATCCCTCACCACCCCCTTTCTCTGTCCCAGCAGTTGTCTCAGCCAGCTCGGGGAGAGACCCGCGGCCCCGGGCAGGGCAGCCTCATCGTGCCAGCTCCGGCTCTGCCCCATCTTGCTTTGAGTCAGGAGGGTTTTGTTTTCAGTTTGCATACGGTGCCAAGGTCAGGAGAAGGGAGTCTGGGGGCTACAGGCAGGCAAGGGGAAGGACACGCACGTTTTTGGTGACTTGGCTGGATCGCTGCTATCTGTTAATCTGCTCAGGTTTAAAACATGAAGGTAAGGTGAGGTGGCCACCAATAAGCCATGCATGGAGGACAGCGTGGATCCAGGACTGAAATTCCTCATGTGTTAACACACGGTGCCACTCAGATTGCTTTGCTATGTATATGTGAACAAAAGCTTGGAAAATTTCCCCGCTAAAATGCGAACCTTGCTGCAATTATTTCAAAAGAAAAATATGCCTCTGTCTCTTCCACCAAATAGGCATCTAGGATGCTGATTGCAGAATCACTGCTCTATTTGCAATAGTGAATTCCTTTAAAGACAGTGAAGGATGGGATTCATCAAACTTGTGCTTCCATCCGATCTTCTGAGGTTTCTGCATTGTGTTGTAATCTTCACTGCTTCATAAATTCTGGTTGCTTTTTGCTTGCCCGCTGGGTCGCTGTGCGACTGCCATTGGGTGGGAAATAATAGGAAAAATCCAGCAATCTCTTTTTATTTAAAAAAAAAAAGAAAAAAAGGAAAAGGCAATAAAATGGCAATTATAATAATACATTGCTGCTTTGTGTTTTCAGTGGTGGCCTGAAGGACAACGATGTGATTATAAGCATCAACGGACAGTCGATAAGTTCAGCCAGTGATGTCAGTGACATCATTAAAAAGGACAGTACATTGAACATGGTTGTACGCAGGGGCAACGAAGATGTTATGTTAACAGTAGTTCCCGAAGAAATCGATCCCTAACCAGAAACATGAGCTGGATTTCATGTTTTCTTTTAACAGCATTGGACTGCTTATATTCTCTCTGTGCTGGTACAGGAAACATTAGACTTCTGACCAACATTCTGCTTGTTCAGTGGATTAGTATTGGCCAACAGAGTAACTTCTAATAGGTTTAAGGTACAAAATCAGCGTAATGTCACATATTCCAGATGATAATTTTTTTTTTCCTTCTGTATTATGTACGCAATGTATTCTTTACTGGCTGTTACGTTCCCTGCTTAACAAATCGACGTTTGCTTCCCTGTGTTGAATAGATTTACCATTATTTCTGCTAAGATTTAAACAAAGCCCATGCACACAATGTGTGTTGTGGTATTCAGGTATTTATAGGTTAGCTGAGTTTTAACTGGAAATACCATTGTAAAGGAGTAGTTGGTTTAAAAGAAAACACAATTGGGGAAAAAAAAAGTTTATAAACACAAAGAAATCCCAACCAAAATAACCCTTTGAGGACCCCATGCAGGACTTTAATACTATGATATTTTCCTAGTGTTATTAAAAGAATTCAACAGTACTTCTTCTTGTGAGTGATTCATTTTACTTCCCCTCGTGGAGTGTTTTTCCTTTGAACAGCACATCTGTCTGAAAGGATGTCCTGATGGTCTCGCTTTTATCATCATGAACCAAAACACTTACTTTTCAGTATGTGCTTATATTTGCGCTCTTGTGCATCTGCTTTCCTTGGCATGGCTGGCTCAAATCTGTCATTGGCTATCCCAGATCGCCTGTCTTGCAGATGTTAGTATGTTTTCCTTATTGTTTTAATTACAACTTCACCAATGCCTGAAATCTGTTTCCCCACTATAGAAATTGTCATATTGTGGATCACGGATCCTATACCATTCAGGTTCAGATATCTGGATGTCTGTAACCATTGTGGATCTGGTCTTAAGCTCTTTCAAACAGGCTAGTTTTGTCACAATCTGAGTGCTGGTGTGTGTACGGTGGGACCTGGGTTTGACTGGGAGATGGGGCATGCCTCCAACATAGAGACTAATCCTTATACATAGATTTATGGATCCCCTCGAAACTCGGGTAATGAATGGGATTACCTCACTGTAAAGGAGAACAATCAACTAAATTTAATTACAGTGTAATTACTCATTGGGTAAACAATAGGCTAAGCAGCTTTTCCTTTCCTCTGTTGAAATATCTGACTCAGAGAATAAATCCAAGGGCTATAGGCAAGTTTTGGGGACAGTCATTCCTAAACATGCTCTTCTCGTGGAAATTGCATCTTAGGAAAACTCTTCAACTGTGTAGCTGACAGTTTATGATTTTTAAGAAAGGGCTTTATTACATGCAGTTACAGTAAGAACTCCTCTAGATGCAAATCCCTGACAGTGCTCCTTCTCCACCAGCTGTGTTTCAGTTCTGTTTCAACCAGCTTGTCCCAATTTGGGGAGGTGCTGCATCCCCAAGTGCCAGTGCCTCCCCTTACTCACCTGGGTGACTGTAAATTCACACAGTCACCCACTGCATTGACATTTGACATGACTGAACACCTCAGTCCTGATTTACTTGTTCTGTCGCTGTAGTAAATCACACACAACTGAAAATCTGCCAAGGTATTACGGTGCCAGGGGCTGAAGGTGTGCAGTACTTTCTAGCATGAAAGGTAGAATGATCTTGCAGAGTTGGATATTGGAGTTGTAGGATATTTGCACTGTGGGTTCATCTTACTGGCGTTGATTAATATTTGAGCTGCCTGTTGAAGTGGTATTATATTTTGCAGACCATCCATGTCCTGTGTAGTGCACAGTGTGGTCACATACAGCTCTCAGCAAAAATGAATTAAAAAAAAAAATCACCTACCTGCACTTAACCCAAGTAGCAAAAATTAAGCTAAAGCCCCAAAGCGAGGAAATGGTGTTTGAAACAAAAGTTATTTTTCATCTGCCTTTTTATTTCAAAACAAGTGGTTGCATAATTTACCGAGCTGGTTGATTCTCTTTGTTCCTATTGTCTGTTGTTGTGGTCTCTTAATATGCAAACCCATTAATTTTTTTGCTTGCTTTTCAGCTAACTACTTTGGGCTTAGCGATGATGTGCCCGCGGCGGCAGCTAACACAGCACATCTCTGTGCCTGTGCTTTACTCAGATACTGCTGTGAGGCACAAATGCCTCGGGACAATGGCTGGGTTTTTTGCGTGTCCATCAGGAAAGAGGCAAAAGAACCTGATTTCGGTAAATGGTTTTCCTGCACCAATGGGATTAGTGAAATATTTGACCGGGTTTCTGGGCTGTGTAGTCAAGGTCCGTAGCTCCATCTAGTGGGACGCGAGATGGTCTTTTATTGCAGCCAGTCATTTCCCATCTTATATTTGAAAGTGGTTTTCTGATTTATCTCCTTTTTTTTATTTATAATTTTTTTTTGTGTTAGATGTCCATAACCACATGCACATCCTGAAAAATGTTTAGCATCTACTCTTCTGCTACCCATGTTTGCAGATACCCAGAGGGTTTCTTACAGTCAAAACCTCTAGATATTCTACAAGTATTTAAAATAAGGTTACTGATAAGTAGAGACACAATAGCAAAGTTTGTCTTTAATGCAATTAATTAGTATGTATTTTTTATGTATTATTGGGTTATAGATCTGGAATGGGTTTTATTCTTTGTTGCTTCAATGCACAGTTCTCTCCAAAATGCAATTGGAAACACTTTGTACAGAATAGCTTTGACACAGTTGGTATAAATATAACTTTCCTGGAAATTTTATCAAGTGTTGGATGCTAAATCAGGGAAATTGGACCTTCTGGCTTGCTTTTCAATATTTTGGAATGTCTGAAATGGAAACTGGAGTTGCTGCGTATGTGATGTGGAGTAGATGGCTACATGTGACTACTCTCAGAGGTAGTTCTGAAAAGCTTGTTCACTTATTCCATGAGGGAATTGTCTCAAACTGTAGAAGAACTGTAAAAGATCATGACTAAAAATTGTCTGGTTTCTGTGTCTTGTATGCCAAGCAGGAAGATCCTGTGGTTTCAATACCAGAGGGGTTTTTTTCTTTTTCATTTTTTTTCTTTTTTTTCTTTTTTTCTGTTTTTTTCTTTTTTTTTCTTTTTTCTTTACACCCCCCCCCCCTTCTTTCTCCCCATAACTATTTTGCATTGATGTTAAGGAAGCTGAGGATGTTTTAAAAACTTGTATCTTTCCAAATTAGAGTGAGAGAGACATGTAGTAGGGCATTAGATAATATACATGTTCTTATTGTGTATCAGAAAAATACCGTAGAGGTGATTAAAACTGCAGTTGCAAATACTCGGGAGAAATAATGGTGATGAAGTTAGAAGTAACCAGTCCAGAGCAGTGAATGATGAGTGCCACTGAGTATTAATTTGATGTGATGGTGGGTCCCTGCAGGAGTCCCTTTCATCCTTAAGGAGAGAATAAAGTTCACTGGAGGTTCCAGGGATCTCCTTGACTGAATTATATTAGAGATTATTCCTGCTGTTCCTAAATTCCGGTATTATTTCCCACTGTTTCCTCTTCCTCCCAGCCAGTAAGGATGGATCGTGGCATCCTTTGCTGCTTTTCCCCTCCTCTCCTTGCTCCGACTCCCTCCCCATTAGTCTTCCTGCTGACTGTCAGAGGAAGGGAACTGAAATTACACCCTGGGCTGGCATTAAGTTTGACTTTGAAGTTAAACATCATCAAGCTGTTGTGAGGCTTTCATCACACAGAGAGGCAGAAACGTCCTGAAGAAGACAGGGAGGAGCCAGACAGAGAAGTGGTGGCAAGAGGTCTGCCTCATCCTGCTGTACCCTCGACGTTAGGATGCAGATCTGCCATCCGGACCCCCAAATTCAACCAGCATCAGATAAAGTTGTCTGGAGGCAAAGGGATTGGTAGAATTACTAATGTGTGAAGGACATTTTCATTCTTGACTGTATAGAAATGTGTAGTGGAAAGCTTTGTTGATTTTACACTCTTAGTGTGCATAAACTGTATGTCTGTACATCTGTGTGTCCAGCTGTGCTGTACAGGTGTCTGACACACCATCTGTTTTGTTCCCCCCCAACTCCATTCTCTTGTGCAAGATGCTGAGAAGTCAGAGCTGGACCCCTGAAATTGGTCCAGTTTAGCCTCTTTGCACCATTACTCTGTGAGTATGCAGTATCTGTGTCACTTATTGCACAAAATCACTGCTAAAACCCATGCATATGTAATTTGACTAATTGGACAGAGCAAAGGAGGAAGGAAACTACCAGAGCAGCTCGTCAATTTAAGCTATGTGCATTTTCTGCAAAGTTTTCCTCCAGTTTTTCATGGTTCTGTTTAGTAGTCATGGTACTGCCGTATCCATGCCCATAAACTCCCTGGGGAAGTGGATAATAATTAGGAATTGATTAGAGAGAAAATGAGTCAGAGCTAAAGCATGGGAGTCGAATTTACTGAATTTGGTAAAGAATTAACTTTAGTAGCTTGGAAATACTGCAGAACATACTGGAGAGGAAAACTAAATACTTGTTCTGTTCATTCCTTTTCTGTTCAGTGTTTATGCAGAGAACACAGTGATTTCCAGAAAGTTTGCCACGTGAGTATCTGAGGGAAACAGACTGTGTCGCAGCAGCAATTAACTGATCTCTCTGGACCTGCTAGAAACTGCTACTTTTGGGAATTACCACTTTACCGTGGGTGTGGGTACAAAGCTGTAGATGCATCAAGCAGGGACTGCATCTGCCTGGGTCTGTGGGGTTAGAGCAGGACACAAAGGCAACCGCCTGGTTTCTCTGTACCTGTTGTTGCTGGACGTGGCCCAGCTGCCATGCAGCAACTTCCTACGAGTGTCTCTCACAAACAGAATTTTTTTTCAAAGCACGTTGAGATGAAAAGTGGTTATGGAAAACCGTGTCAGTTAATTTTTATTTTATTTTTAGTACAGAAAGGATTTCCTATGCAAAGACTCATGTACAAATGCATAAAATTACCTTCCCTGAACAATTAAATCAGTTGGTCCGTCTTACTGATAAAACCAGACCAGTCTTCGTTCTCTTTCTCCATTACATTCCTTTCATAATTTTAATTCATATTAACTACTTTTTATACTTTTAACTGCTAGTAGAACAAATAGGCTTGTCCTAGTACTGAATCTGATCTTCTACTTTGGATTTTTCTTTCGTGCTCCCTTGCTTTCATTCAAAGCCCCATAGCAAGCAGAGTGTAAGCACTGGTACTTCATTCATCCCATCTTCTTTTGAACTCCAGGCTAACCTTGCAAACTCTGACCTCTTCCAGCTGATGACTCTTGCAGTGCTTGCACAAAAAGTGAAGTTGTGCATTGTCCTGCTTGTGCCCGCTGAGTTTTTGGGGCAGACGGCACCCATAGGGTTGCTGAGCTCCTCCTGTCCCCTCTTCGTGGGCTATGGCCGCTTCCAATGGAAGCACATCCCCTCTGGAATGGAGCTAATGAGGCACGATCATCACTCTGTAGAGGGAAATCATTATTGGTTGAGAAAGCTGTGATTTAGGCTGTGTCCCCGTGGGAGCTGTGGGGTCTTGCTGTGTCTGCCTGGCTGCCCCTCCTTTCCCAAAGCCCCCAAAAGTTGAGAGAGGAGCAGCAGCCCATAGAATCATAGAATGGTTTGGGTTGGAACGGACCTTTAAGACCATCTAGTTCCAACCCCCTGCCCTGGGCAGGGACACCTCCCACCAGACCAGGTTGCTCAAAGCCCCATCCAGCCCATCCTTGAACCCCTCCAGGGATGGGGCAGCCACAGCTTCTCTGGGAAACATGTTCTAGTGTCTCATTGCCTTCACAGTAAAGGAGTGACCTCCAGGATATTTATCCTGGAGGTATTTCTTAGAACCTCTCATCAGGAAAGTCCACGAGGGGGCGAATTGAAGCTACAGAGAACAACTTCAGGGTTGTTGCCTGATGTTGCTAGGGAGATTCCTGCAACCACTGGTGGTATCTCCATGGCACATGTGGTCTGAGAGGTGATGCATCTCCTGGGCACAGCCCGGTCATACACATCTGAATCAGCCCTGTCTGAGGGTTCCATAAATTTGCTGACTCCCGTTAGCTGTACAGTTAGGTTCTTTTCCTGATACTGAATAGTCTTTCGGGTTATTACTGAAAAGCTTTACTATTTATCCTGTCTGCTATAAGCATGGACATTGCATGTTGCCTGCTTCCTCTTTTCAGCAACTTACTGTATATTTGAGGACTGCTATCACATTCTCCCTCTGGGCTTTTTTCCTCTGAAGACAGAGGACAATTGTCCTCAGCAATTATTTTAATCTCTTTTTGTCTTGGTTCACGTTTTTCTATACCTTATTAGTGGGCTCTTTTTGGTTGATTCAAATCCTTTTTGAAGTGCCCAGCCTGGCCAAAGGGCATCACTTGCAGCCATATGGGCAAAGTAAAGCCACATGCAGTGGTCCAGCTGCACCTTCTAGCAACCCAGCGGAGACCGACCATTCATTCATTTATGGCAGGCAGTGGAGTGATGTTATACAGGATAATATTTACACTTTAACTCTGGCTTCAATCTGTGAGGGTTTGAAATTGCAGCCCGATTTCGACACCTGGTTCCCCTCTGCAGGAGCTGCTGTGCTGGCTCCCAGCACTCGTGATCCCCCTGTATCTCTGGCACCCTGTCCACTGATCGTTAGCACCATCCAACCAGCCTTATCTCTTTTTTTGTTCACATTAAGTGGTACCGTCTTGATGCAATGCAGATATGTAGTAATAAGTTGATTGATGCATAATGCAATTTGCTATTATTTTTTTCAGTAAATTATTAACCCGTTTTCAGGACGAGATATTGCACACTGTGTAATTTCTTAAGAACAGGGAGGACTTTGTGCCTCATTTCTGATCGTTCACATTATCTCAGCAGTAAAATGTTATCAAAGAATCTTTACTGCTCAGTTCTACGTAGCTTCCATATTAAATTACATACCGTATACTGAGATATATAGTTTATATAAATATACTACCCATATTACTGCAAATAACACTTTTTTCTGGCGGGATAGTTTTCTTTCTTGGTAGTCTATCTGCTCTTAGATGTTTCTGCAGGCTGGCTGTGCTGACTGAACTGGTCTCTTTTACCTCCGACTCACTTTTTCTTCAGTTGTTTCCCTCAAGATTTAGGGCATCAGACACAAGCTCCCACACCAGAAAATCTTTATACACAAAGGGCTTTCCCCTGCAGCTGCAGCTATTTCACACAGTTGTTGGCCATCAGATACACTGAAGACTGAAGAAGGCAACATGTACTGCCTCATCAAGTGGTAAAAGGTTTATTGCTAAAATGGAAAGGGTTGTTTATTTTATTTCTCTTCATCTAGATGTCATGATATCCAGATATTACTGTAGGGAAATCTTTACATAACTTCTATATAACCATCAAATAACTATAACAATCTATTAACCAATTATTTTATGTAATTTTAAGTCCTCTTATTTAGAATCAAACATTAATTATTATGTTCAAATACAATAATTGCCTGTGCAAACCCCTTTGGTCAAAATTACATCCACATGTCATATTTTGTTAACTTTGCTGCTGCTACTAAAACCTGAAACTTGCACTCATTACAGGCAAACAATTCCAGCAACCTACCAAACATTTACACCTCACAAAACGATTAACCTTTTGAACGAGAATTAAGTCTTTTGGAAGAGGTTACCTTCTGGATATTGAGCTGCTTACATTAAAGTTTGCTTTATGGCAATTAATTTTCTTAAATTTGTTTTCTTTGCCTGCATTTCTCCCAGGCAATGAGAACTCAGAAAGGTTAATGCATTCTTTGTAAGATGAATTGATGTCCAAATCAAGCATATATGTGTTCTTCTGTGGAAGTGGACATTGTGCAGAAAGGCAACAAGACATACAGTCTGGGCTGGGCCTTGCAGGAGTCAGACAGCCTTGCATTTGCAAAAATGTGTCATATTATGAATATTTTGTTTTCCTTTTCATGTTGTTAGAGCCATTCTGTGGTAGAGCTTGAATGGGAACTTGGTGAAGCTGCCCTGTTGTTGCACCACTGAAAGTGAAGTAGATCAGCATGGTATGGGGTGGCAACACTGTGGAGGTGCCCTGGGACTCAAAGGCCTATTCTAAAGGTCAGGCAGGGCTGAGTGTTGGGAAGAAACATGGTTTTCTGGGAGAATTTTGCCTCTGAGCTTTGCCTGGCACCTCGTTACTGTGCTATGCTGCCTGTATGTTTCTGTAAAATGGTGTTTGCGATTCTCATAGCTGCTGCCCTGCAGGGAATTGGGTTGGGATCTGCTTTAGGGTTTTTTCTGTTTCTGAATCAGACTCTTGCCAGCCCTCAGCCACAGCAGGGAAATTGTGCTTCCAGGAAAGTCTGCTTCAGCAAAGAAATATAATAAATTTATTTAAAGCAAAGGCCACAGAAAATTATTCCCAGACACTGTGCAATCGCTTTGAAGACCAAAGCAATGGGAAGCGGCACAGAAACCTGAGGCAGGGAAAAATGCCTTAATCTTATCCCAAACCTCCTTTAGAAGGGCAGTGCGAGGATAAGGAGAGCTGGGGCTCTCTCTGCCAAGAGCACTGGTGCCAGGCTGGAGCCATGGCCAGGGGCTGGTCCTTCAGAGCAGGGACCTATATTTGAGTGCTGTTGGTCATTCATGGCTTTGGTAAGTGCTTGGGCTCCTCTGAGTGGAAAACTCCCAGGGTGCAGCCTTAAATGTCTGAATTTCTGGCATTTGGTGTTGGAAATCAATTTTGCCTCCAAATGTTGGTCTGAGTACTCAAGAGGCTGGAGGACGCTTGGCAAGTGTTGTGCGGTATTTTGGAAAACACATTCTAATAATGAGGAAGGACAAAACTGCAGAATTCAGTCAAGTCTTTGTGCTGGTCAAATAGTTGTTCCCCTGATGAAGCATATTTTTGTGGTTTCCTTTTTTTCTTTTAAATGTCTTTATGGGCACAGTTTCCTTTTTAACAGGAATGCCCTTGGCTTTGATTTTTTTGTCTGGTTGTGGACTTATTTATTTTGTCATGATTGCAGAAGTATTTTGTCATACTGGGAAAAAAAAAAAAAAGGCATAACTCTTAAGTTTAGATGCAGAAGTGACCAGCCCAGCCCAGCTGAATTCAGGAAACTGTTGCCCTAAATTCAAAACTAGGTGGGATGGATTGCTTAGGAAGTTGGCCAAACTGTACAGGCCAAAAAATAGTATGCATTAATAATACAAGGCATTGTTGGTTTCTCTCCCACTGCAGAAATGATGTCAGAACATTGTCAATATTTGTGTAAAATCAGCGTTAAACTTTATTTAATGACAAAACAAAATGTTTTGTTATTTTTGGCAGTGAAACAATTCATGACAGGTTGTGAATGTTAGCACTGACTTTGGTTTTGGAGTTCCTGGTTGCAAAAAAATGTAAATTTTTGAGCTATGATATCTGTCAAATGCTTCTGGTTATCCTTACGTTTATGGTAACGTTTTCACTTTTGCGTGACATTTTATGGGACTGTGTTTTAATGGCTCACCCTACTAATTATTTTCCCTTCCATGTTCAGCAAACAGTAAGATGTTTCAGACCCGTCCTCCTTCTGCAAGGCACTGCTCGCCTTTTTCAGCTTCTGCTGTTTTGTCAAGTATTAGATCAAGTTTGTGGCAGAAGCTTAAGGCAAGACTCAAGGGCGATCTTGGATGGATGGAAGTTGAAATGTCCTTCCTCGTCTCTTGCTGGTATCAGTTACCACCAACCTTGGAGGCACTAAAACTTGATTATTGGGACTCAGATATTTAGTACCTGCCTAAAAGGTCTGAAGTGGTGGGTGATCTCAGCTCATCCCTGTGTGCTATGACTGGATGAGGCTACTTGCTATTTCTTTCTGACCATGGGTGGTTCCCATCTTAAAATTGCTGAAGAGTTAGTCTGTTCAGCAAGGCGAATGCCCAAGCTGAGAAGGGGTCAAAGCCACCTATCTCACCCCAGAAAACCAATCTAAACCCCTGACTATCAGTTGGACAGGGCAGGAGAGGTCTCCATGCTTCTACCTGCATGGTGCCAGACACAAAGAGTTTCAGGGTAAAGAGCAGCTTTTTAGCAGGTGGTAAAGGCTGCTTAAAAGCATGCAAGCCTCAGCCCTAGTCCCTGCTGTAGGTCTTGTTATTGCCTCTGTTCCAGTAACTGTTTATGTAGACCTTAGGTATTCAGACTTCATAGTGACAAGGAAATTCTCTGAGATCATATTTTTCATT
>JAHREE010000569.1:1205606-1228278 GCA_033628505.1 Tringa tobata | reverse complement strand
GGGGCCCCTGGGTCCCCCCTGTCCTGCTCACCTGAGTTGGTGCTCCCAGATGCCTGGGTCCCCCGAGAGCTGTCAGCAAAGGCAGGGTGGGGGTTGTCTGGAGGACACTAAGAAGGGCAAAAGCAAAGGAGAGAGGAAAACTAGGTAGGTCTGTTTGGAAAACGAATCTGATACGCTTTGAAAAGAAAAATGTGTCCTATGTTTGTCTTTGGAAAATAGATTCCTGCAACCCCTTTTCAGGATTACTGTGAAGGGCAAGACGTTTTCCTGAGTTTGGTGGAAACGGCATAATGGGTTTTTCATGAACTTCTTTGTTTTTTTAGGACAACTACAGGAAGCAAAAAAGCAGAGAAAAAATCCAGACTTCAGGTATGACATTTTTCCAATACTTACTCGCTTCCCCATTGCTATTCCTACCTCAGTAATAAATGAGAGAAGCTGAAACTGGATGACCAGGGAGTTGTTTAGAACAAATATTCCTATGCCCACATTGCCAGTAGATCAGCACTCGTGTGGCCAGGTTATGAGACTGTATCCTGTGCCCGTTCCCTGTTGGGATCACATCTCACCTTCCAGGGTCCGGTTTCAGCTTCCTTCTGGAAAGTTACTGATGTTTGACCTGTTTGGCTGATGGCAGCAATTGCAACTTCACTGCCAAATCAGATCAACAAACACAATTAGACTAGACATGCATTAGTCCAAAGGGTAAATCATCGAAGAAAGGGCTGGGGCTGGGAGCTCTCGTACTGCAAAACTAGATGACACTAGGCAGAATTCAGCAGGAGACAATTTTTGGTTTCTGCTCTGAAGACACTGACCAGCTGCCTGGTAAGAAACAATTTTGGTTGTAGCCAGCCAGTGGGCTGTGTGCAATTCCCTGTCTTAATTGCCAGCTGGTGATCTTACAATGATGAACATGACCTGGAAGGAAAAGTGGTTTGTTGTATGATGTGCTCTAATTTCACTGCTTTCCTCCATTTTTCTGTGAGCACACATCTCTCTCTCCACTAACACGCGTCTGTCTCTCTGTCTGCAAGCCTCATTGCACCTTGCTCTACGTGCACTTTGGTACATGAATCACTTTTGATACACCCTTGCTATGTTCCCTTTCACTCCCTTCCTCTCTTAACAGCCATTCCTTTAGAAATGGGGGGGACTGACAGAGAGCAGTGGGCTGTGAGGAGATGTAAATTCGTACATGCTCAGGAACTCTCAGGGGTTCTGCAAGGACTACAGATAATTTCTGCTGTGAGGCACGTAGGTGAGACAGCTTGGAAGAGTGACTGCAGGAGAAGAGCATGGGAGAGACCCAGAACCTGGCCCTGGATGTTAAAAACAATAAAAAGAATTTCTATATTAATAGCAAGAGGAAGACTCGGGACACCCTCCATTCTCTATTGGATATGGGAGGTAACATGGTGACAAAGGATGAGGAGAAGGCTGAGGTACTGAATGACTTCTTTGCCTCAGTCTTTAGTAGTGGAGTAGGGTGTCCCCTGGGTATCCAGACCCCTGAACTAGCAGTTAGGGGCGGGAGCGGAATGAAGCCCCCTTAATGCAAAGGGAGGTGGTGAGGGACTTGCTCCAAAACCTAGACACAAACAAGTCTATGGGCCCTGATGGGATCCCCCCGAGGGCACTGAGGGAGCTGGGGAAAGTGCTTGCGGAGCCACTTTCCATCATTTACCAGCAGTCCTGGCAAGCTGGGGAGGTCCCAGCTGACTGGCGTCTAGCAAATGTGACGCCCATCCACAAGAAGGGTCAGAAGGATGATCCTGGGAACTACGGGCCTGTCAGTCTGACCTCGATGCCTGGGAAGGCCATGGAACAGATCATCCTAAGTGCCATTATGCAGCGCATGAAGGACGCCCAGGTGACCAGGCCCAGCCAGCACGGATTCATGAGGGGCAGGTCCTGCTTGACAAACCTGATCTCCTTCTATGACAAAGTGACCCGCTTGCTGGATGAAAGAAAGGCTATGGATGTTGTTTACCTGGACTTTAGCAAGGCCTTCGATGCAGTGTCCCACAGTATCCTCCTGGAGAAACTGACTGCCCATGGTTTGGATGGGAATACTCTCCGCTGGGTTAAAAACTGGCTGGAGGGTCAGGCCCAGAGGGTGGTGGTGAATGGAGTTAAATCCAGTTGGCGGCCGGTCACGAGTGGTGTCCCCCAGGGCTTGGTACTGGGGCCAGTTCTCTTTAACATCTTTATCAATGATCTGGACGAGGGGATCGAGTGCACCCTCAGTAAGTTCACAGACGACACCATCCCACCAAGTTGGGTGGGAGTGTCGACCTGCTTGAGGGCAGAAAGGCTTTGCAGAGGGATCTGGACAGGCTGGATCGATGGGCTGAGACCAACAGGATGAATTTCAATAAGGCTCAAGTGCCAGGTCCTGTACTTGGGTTACAACAACCCCATGCAGCGCTACAGGCTTGGGGAAGAGTGGCCGGAAAGCTATCCGGCAGAAAAGGACCTGGGGGTGTTGGTTGACAGCAGGCTGAACATGAGTGTGCCCGGGTGGCCAAGAAGACCAACAGCATCCTAGCCTGGATCAGGAACAGCATGGTGAGTAGGACTCGGGAGGTGACCGCCCCCCTGTACTCGGCACTGGTGAGGCCTCACCTCGAGTACTGTGTCCAGTTTTGGGCCCCTCACCACAAAAAAAGACATTGAGGTGCTGGAGTGGGTCCAGACAAGAGCAACAGAGCTGGTGAGGGGTCTGGAGTATGTGTCTTATGAGGAGAGGCTGAGGGAGCTGGGGTTGTTCAGTTCAGAGAAGAGAAGGCTGAGGGGAGACCTTATCGCTCTCTACAACTACCTGAAAGGAGATTGTAGAGAGGCGGGGGTAGGTCTCTTCTCCCAAGTTACAGGCGATAGGACAAGAGGAAATGGCCTCATGTTGCACCAGGGGAGGTTCAGGTCCAACATCAAGAAATATTTCTTCACTGAAAGGGTTATCAGGCATTGGAATAGGCTGCCCAGGGAAGTAGTTGAGGCACCATTCCCGGAGATATTCAAAAGGCAAATTGACATGGTGCTCGGGAATATGGTTTAGTGTTGGTGTGTGGTTTTGTTTGATTGTGGTTTTTTTGTTGTGCCAGGGAAGGTTTGGATTGAAAATGAGGAAAAATTTTTACACTGAAAGGGTTATTAAACCTTGGAGTGGGTTGCCCTGGGAAGTGGTTGAAGCACCATTCCTGGAGGTATTTAAAAGATGTGTTGACATAGTGCTTAGTGACATGGTTTAGTGATGTGTGTGTGGTTTTTTGTTTTGGGGTTTCTTTTGTTTTGTTTTGTCTTGTTTTTTATCTGAGTTAGGTTGATGGTTGGACTAGATGATCTTAAAGGTCCCTTCCAACCTAGACCATTCTATGTTTTGTGCTGAGGAGGAAGCATGGAGCAGTTCATATCTTGTTCTCCTGACATCCATGGGCATTCTTTCCAAACTTTTGTATCAGACTTCTGTCCACTTGTTCTAAGATGCCAGTTTTAGAATAGTAACTGCAGTGGAGAAAAGAAAAGAAAACAATGGAGAATGTAGTAGAAGAACAGAGTAGTAGTAAAAGTCACATCGGAAGAGTTCTTTACACGGACTTCACGGCAGGAGAACAGCGTGAGTCATTGTGTTCTTTACAGTCAGAGAGCTCCTGTCTTTCTGTTAAATTGCTCTTGTGACTTTAAAGAGCATCAAACTTTTCCACATGCTTTGCAGTATGCCTTCCACTGTTTGAAAGATACAAGAATTAAAAAGAAATGTGTTCTTTGGTTGTATTTTTTCCCTAAGCTTACTACAGTTTCAAAGAAACCACCAATGTTACTGTTAGAGCAAAAATGATCATTTTGAGGGGTCATTTAGCAAACAGTCTAAAATTCTCAATTGAGGTAAAGTGTTACAGCTTTGTTATCATCAGTACAGTTACAACTCTGCTTCTGGACAATATCATAGGGCTAAATGTAAAGCAGTAGAAAGCAGACTAGGTGTTATCTCATAACATATAGAAAAAATTTAAGACAATAACCAGACATCTCACCATCCACTCACACCTCTGCCCTGAGTTTTCAGTATAATTATGAGAAATGGATGCTGAGGTAGAAGTCAACTGAAATGAGGGGTCCTGCTGCCTGTCAACTCGCCAGAGAGCTCGGCTCAATTTTTCGTATGTCATTCTCTTATTTTTCTTCCTTTGTCCCCAACATCTTTGCCAGAGCTTCTGATTTAACAGCCAAAAAAATGCCTTGTTCTCTGTCTTCCCATTCATCAGGAGAAAGGAGCAGATCTCTTACAAATTCCCACAAACAAGAATTTTGCAGATCTTAAAGCTATTCAGCAATTTTTTTCTTACTCATGCCAAAGTATTAAGATAGAATTCTATTTACAGTACATTTTGTTTGGCCTCAGATGGCAACAGAGAAACACACTGGAGCCGCTCTGGAGAATTGGAAGAAAAAAGCCAAAACTCGTGGGTTGAAACAAAGGCATTTTAACAGAAACAGCAAAGGAAACAAGAAAACAACAACAATAATACTGAGGGAGGAATATACAACCACGATTACAATACCACTGCTCACCTACCGGACCCGGGACACCCCAGCCCTCTCTACTCCCTCTATGGGGACTTCCTCCTCCTCCCCTCCCCTGGCAGCTCCTGGCTACCCCTGGGCATGGCTCCCATGGGATGGAATACCTGTGTCCCTGCTGGATCCTGGGGAGAATTAACCCTATCCCCACTGGAACCAGGACAGTTGTCAACTTCACAAACCAATTGCACTTAGCCAATTTAACTCTCAAAATTGCAGTGCATTGCCTCTCTGTAACTGGCTTCAAGTTACTAGCTCCAGAAAAAAAAAAGTGGAAGTGGAACACAGGTAAATCCAGCGAGAAACATTAGTAACCCAGAGCTGACTGAGAGTTACTAGATTATTAGGGCTGGTTGTGGTCAGAACTGAGCAATTACAGAATATTCTGATCGTGCTTAGATGTAGTCAGACACCTGATATTTTGTTAGCTTTACCCATTTCCGTCCTCAGCAGGTAAATAGTAAGCTTGGCTGTGTTTAGGATCAATGGGATCTGTATTTCCAACTGTATGTTAGTCTACCAGCTGTACCACCACCTGCAAACATTCAAAGTATTCTCATGGGAATGAAGCTTTGCTTCTCCCCTTTTGGAATCTATGCACAAACAAACAGCTTTGCTCTGCTCAGTGCCTGGCTTGCAGCCACAGCAAATGTACAAAGGCTCCTGGGATCCTGCTTCCCTTCAAAATACCAATTCAGAAATGCTAGGGTCTCTGCTAATCTTTACTTCTCTGTGCACTGCAGGTATTTCAGGAAAAGTTTTAGAGAAGAAGTAAATGTCCTGGATTTTTTTTTTATTTTAGAAGTCTGTTGAACTGTTAAATATTACTAATCTTTGAATATAGTGCATTCCCATTGAATAGAGCTTATTATGTACACACAAGTTTACTTACAGTCCTTGTTGGATGGCTCTGTTTCTTCTGCATCAGTAAAAAAGGAAATGCCTAAAAGCGAAAAACGTAACCCAGTGTTCAGTTCTTTTCTTTGAAAGAATAACTTCTGAACTGAAAATTAAAGCCAAGTCCTGGCCTTTTGCATCACTGCTTGTGAATATATTTCAGAATAGAAGTTGTAGAAAATGCAGACTATAAAACCATTAAATAATTTTCCATCTTATCTGCTGCTAGAATGATTAGTCTGACTTATGTCTGTGGGGCTTTTTTAAAATCTTGGGGGCTTTTTTGTTACCTTTTGCATTGTGTCTGTGTCTCTATTCATATGATTCATGTGTACCAAGTTTCCTTTCCCACGGTCCCTTTGCATCCCCTTTGGTTTTTGCTGTCATCTGGATCAAATTTTCCTCTCCTTTTGTTTAAACTTAGATTAGTTCTTTCTCCTTCAGCCCCTTGTCCCTTTAAAACTACTTCTGCAGTCTTTCTTTCTTCCTTCTCCTAAGTAAAAATCATCTCTGCTGCTGGAAAGCAGATCTTCACAGGGCTGGAACTAGTCTGTATTAGTAGTACAGTATGGCTTTGTAAAGGAGTCATTACATTCACAAGACATAAATAAATGCATTGCACATACAAGTGTGCATTCAAGGATCTTAATTCTTGTTGTGAGTCTGGCATGCAAAATTGGGAAAAGCTAGATTTAAGCCTGCTTGTGCAGCCATAGTTTGGTCCATTGCTTAAGTGTGTTGTGGCAAGGTCTTAGACCATATACTGGCTTTCCTCATAGGCCTTTATGCAATTCATGAAGATGGATATGCATGATCTGTTGTATTTCATTTACTGCCAAGTGTTCAGTCTTTGTGCTATAAAAAGTTACTTTTATTAAGGAGATTTTCTTCCCAGCTCTCTGTTCTTCAATTCCCTTAATAACATCCTTATCTCCTGTGTTTAATAATCTTCTGAATGTCCGGCCTAACATGATACATGAACATTGGGTGGGAGACAGAAATTGTTCTCAGTCCCAAAGGAGAGCAGTGTCAACCTAAAACAAAGGGTTGGTTTGTTCTTCCAGCAGCCTCTAGACTTCCTCACCTCTCCCAGTCTTACCCATCTTATTGACAACAGTCTCAGTCACTGCAAAACCCTACTTCATTTTGATGAGGCCTATCCGCACATTTTCTTATGCACTGCCTTGTTCTCCGTCTTCCCAGTCTCTCAGTGCTCCTGTTCCTTTCAGCTTCAGCCTGCCCCTACCACGTTCACTGTGTATCCAGGTCACCCTCCTCTGCTGCCTTCTCCTTTTCTTGTCCCTGTGACTTGCCAGCCACTCTTCCCATTGGGCAGCTGAGAAGTGGGTAGGGGATCAGCAAAGGATGGCTAAGCTCCAGCACCTTGTGACCCAGCTCAGCCCTGGGAGCTACTGGCAGTGTCAGCTCTCACTGGGATGCCCAGGACCCTCATACTGAAGCCTTTACTTCTTTTCCAGCAGCCCTGTGGCTCCAGTTTGGTCAAATACTGCCCTAAGACAGAAAAGCAGCTTAATTAATTAAGCAACTAAGCAGCTAAACTACTCCTCAGTTTTTCATTGTTAGGTGTGGTGGTTTCGACCAGACTGACCAATCAGAATGACAGATGGCCCCTCCCTTCCCTCTCTAAGGAAAAGAGAGGAGAGGAAGAGATAAAAGAGATTTATGAGTTTAGAAAAACCTAAACTGCTTTAATGAAAATATTAATAAATAATGAAATAAATAATAGTAAGGAAAAAAAAAGTATACAGTATATACAAAACCATATCAAGCTCCCAGGATGACGATCACGTCACCAGCAGCCACAGGGAAAGTCCCAGACTGGACTCGGTGACAGACAGGAGCTGGATTCCAGATCTGGAGTCAGGAATGCTCAATGATCGAGCATTCGAGATCAAAGGCAGACAAACAGACAGGGTCTTCCTCGCACATCGGCCATTGAAGGAACAGAGTCGACCCTTTGATCCCTCAGCTTTTATACTGAGCTAGATGCAGAAGGGATGGAATACCCTGTTGGTCAGTTTTGGGTCACCTCTCCTGTCCGCTTCTCCCCGCAGGTGTGACCCCTCTACGCTTTTCTGCTTCCAACCCTCCAACAGGGCAAATAACAAATTTGCCTGACCTTGGTTGTTATAGCAATAAGTATAAGCAAGGGCATCTCTGCACACCATTCCTTGGTATAATCAGGTCTTATCACTGTGAGAGTGAACAGTTTCTGAACAATATGCTGTTAATTTCAGAGTTTAGTTAGTTAGAAGAGGCCCAGCTAAAAAAGTAAAATTACTGAACAGAAAATTAGTTCTGTTTTACTTCAAACCAGGACACTAGGGCATAGGGAAATGATTTTTGGAATTACTCTGCTTAGTGGAAACTCTTCTGCTCATATCATCACAACAGACCCTGGTAAAATTACCTTAAATGGGCATACACACTAATTAATCTTTGG
Source organism: Tringa tobata (assembly GCA_033628505.1). Classification (NCBI taxonomy): domain Eukaryota; kingdom Metazoa; phylum Chordata; class Aves; order Charadriiformes; family Scolopacidae; genus Tringa; species Tringa tobata. Next base: position 1,220,333 of record JAHREE010000569.1, on the reverse strand, counting down.
GAAGCAGTAAATACAGAGAAAGGGTGTCTGCAGTGGAGATGTCACTTCTATTTCACTTAGACAAAACTGTCAATAACTTAGTTTTTGAACCTAAATTCATTGAAGCAGTAATAAATCTTCCAAGACAAGGTCGAAAATAGCAAATTAAAATTGTTTCCAAGAACATCATTAAGCCTGCTACTAATGCACTGATAATAACCCCATCAAACAAAACTTCTTGCTTAATTTTTAAGAAGCAGAGCAACCTTCAGCACTTTGAGTTAAAGAAATAACAATGTTATGCCTTTCGATATTCAGTCAGGAATGTAAACCTCCCTTGTATTACGCAGGTTGGCTAGTTTCAGTAGAAACGTCAAGGAGAGAGCAGTGCTGGGGTCTGTTTGGAGACTTGAATGGCTCACAGAGATGACCATGGTCTGTGTGTAATTGTGAGGCATTGAGATCGTCTCCTGCTTGCTGTATTTCTGTGTGCTCCTCAACGCAGTATCTAAGCGGCCTCTGCATTTTGCCTTTCTTCAGTGCTTGAGGCTGTGGGTGCCACATTTTCTGTTAATGTGAAATTCTCACAAAAATGCCTTCCTTTTGGTTTTTTTGTTGATTTCAGGAACACTAACCATGCATCCTGATACTCTGTAAGATGAGGTACAAGTATTTGCCACAAATGCCTGCAGCATCTAAGAACTCTTCCTGGGTCACTTTGCGCGACTGTAAGCTGTTGATACTAAAGTGGGAAAAGGAAATGCAGTTGGCATCTAGTTTGTACTGGTCACAGCAAAATTGCAACCATTCACAAGTGTTGTGCTTAGTCCAGTATTCTGGGTGGATGGATGTCCAGAAAGAATAAGAATCTGCAACGTATTTTACAAGAAAGAGGAACATTGCAATGCAGAAGTCATGGTGTGCTTCATTTTAATAAACATGTTTCAAGCAAAAGTAATCCCTCTTCCTCCTCCTGTTATGAGTGTAATCTGCCTTCCTTACTCCTCTAGAACACATCAAGCCATGCAATTTGCATTTTTCTGTCTCTTACTGTCACAGCCTTTTGTATTTCAAATACTCATATTAATTGTGTGATATTTCAACAGAAAGTGCTTACATTAAAAAAAAAATAAAAGGCGCCTTTTAAAATGGCAATTCAAAAACATTGAAAAAGTTCAGAGTACAGAATTTGTGAGAACTTAACACTCTGCAACACAAAGGAGCGATGCATTCCTAGAACTAAAATAACCTTGAGTCTTACATGTGAAAGTCCTATTCCAAGACACCTAGCTACACTCTGTTGAAAATGGATAAATACCATTTATTTATTATAATTTTTCTTATAATTCCAGCAAGTTCTTTCACTCCTTTAATCTAAAATAATGTTGTTAATATCATCATAAGCAAAATTTTTTTGTTAGATTAGAAACTGAAAAATATAGTACTCAATGCATCACTGGATAAACATTTCAGACAGAGAAATGAAACAGTGAAAGAGCTTTTAAGTTAACCTGCCAGGCAATTGTAACCTAAAACTATTTTACCAATTAAATGCCCAATTTTTAATAGGCTTCTCTTCCCAGCAATGCAGTTACCAGGAAAATGTATATATTTACAATAAACTTTTTTTTTCCTCAAAAATTGCATTTTAACTATTACTGATGTAAAATCTAGGCCTGGAATGATAAACCTACATGCTGCAGCTAACAAGCATGATATGTTACTCAAACACTTCTCTAGAATCAAAACACAAGCTCCTATTACTGAAGCTGGTTGGGCTTATAGTGATTGGCATACTCTTTAAAAAGCTCTGCTTTTTGTTTCTATGATCTAGTGCTACATGCATGCAAAGTTCTAATCTTGCAGTCTTCTGTTGGATGTCTGTGCAGATGCAGCCATCTTTTTTTAGGTGATTGGAAGAAATATAGGCAACGGAAAGAATATGTATTTCCTGTATGCATTCAGATAATGCTTCAGGAAAACAGAATTCAAGTCTGCATCTTGGAATCGTTATTTTCATTCATTCATTACTCAGTTTGCTTCTATTATTTTAAACTTTTTAAGGATGACTTGTAATTTCTCTCAGGTGAGATTCTTAAGCAGTTACAGGAACCCCAGCTTTGAGAGGTTACTGCTTTAGGAGCATTACGGTTCTAAATTGATTTTGAATATATTATCTGTAATATTTATTATATCACTGGAGTGGCCCAGTTACAGAACAGTAAATAGCAATAGAAAGGTAAACAAACACCTGAATGAGAGAAATCAGAAAATATTTACTTTATTTTCACATCTCACAGCATCTTACACTTGACTTATATTTCACAGTTTCTTAGTCTGATCATCCATATTTCATTTTCAAATGAATCCTGAATATTTAATTTTAGGGATTGCTTATATGAAATTGTAATTCAAAATAGGTTTTCATAGCACTTCAAGCCAAGTGAATTGTATCTGTCTTTTGTCTAGATAGCCGGTTCAGAGGAGAAAATGATGCAAAAAGGCTGAATATGTTTCCAAAGTAGAATTAATTCAAATTGTGACAGGAAAACTAAAATATGGATCTTGCACCCTACATCGCTTCTGTGAAGTAATACTTCTAATTGTAAGTCCTAAAAATTTACAGAGGAATTTGTGGTTGTTTTAATGAATCATTCCCATGCTATAAATATCTTCATATGTATGCACATACAGATTTAATGTCATACTGGTTGCTGGTTTTTAAACCCTGAGATGCTACTGTGACATCCTAGCAAAGCCAAGGGGTGGGCAGAAGCTCTGGGTCTGACTTCTGGAACCCATACCTTGAACATATTTGAGTCTCAGATCTAATTCAGCTCCTTATTTAAAAGGAGGATCAGATGAGCTTGACATTGGATCAGCTTTATGAGCCCTATAGACTGCACACATCTGGCTATTTTCACAGTCTGAAGCTTTCTTGGGGGAGGAGTGCTGTGAGCATCAGGCTTTAAAAGCTTCTGTCAGGAAAAAAAAAAAAAAAAAAAAGAAAAAGGCACCTTAGCATTAGGCTTGAGATCTGCAGGAATCCCAGCTTCAGAGGTTGCTCAAGAAAAGGAGTAGGATGAATTGATCCCTTTCAGAACCAGGCAAACTTTTTATTTAATCCTCTGCCAACAGCCTCCAGCCCCTTTGAGGACAACTAGAACATCACCATGGTCTCACCTAGACGGACTTTCCAGCAGAGGGGCCTCCCTGGGTGGCTGGGCATGAATCCAGCCCTGCTTTCACAGGCTGCTCCATCAGCTGCCGCAGGAAGCCAGCCCACACCTTCCACTGTGCACAGTGCAGGCAAGTGACAAGGCTTTGGTTTTCTATCTACGGGAGCGTTAGATTGCTCTTTTTTTTTTTCTGTCTTAAGGTAACATGAAAGAAAAGCAGAACTATTAATTTTGTAATTCCACAGTTAAAGTGAATAACCTTGAAAGATTTTGGACATCGGTCTCGAAACTTTTACTTGATTGTGATTAATATCAGCTTTGCTGGCGATGTTTATATTGCCATATAAGTGGCACAGCATGTTTCTTTCATGGAACAGCACTCATCTGGTCTAGTTTCCTTTTTTGTTTCGGCTTTGGAAAGGCTCAGATTTCAATTATTTAAAAATATTCCAGGGCCCCCTGAAGCACTGTTGTATATGATGAGCATTTAAAAGGCCTTGCTTTTGGAAGTGCACTCGCCTTTTATTTCTCATATCAGAGTTAAGCATTCAGGGAGCTTTTCCATCTTCTAAATGATGGACGTGACCAAGGTATTATGCCACCATGGAATAAAATATCGGCCAAAGACAAAGGCTCTATGAAAGAATTTGGAGGTAAAATTTCTGTGTATTTTCTGGTTTATTTTCCCCTTTTCACCCAGTGCTGGAAATCAGAAGAAGCAAAAACAACAGAATATTTTTAGTGTCACAGGTTTTAGCTTCCTCGACTTTCTATTATAAAGAAAAAAAAAAATGCTCTCCCTCCCTGCCCCCAGTATATATGTTCTTATTGCCAGGAAATACAGGAGCACAGAAGCTGAGCCCAGTGATAGCCTGTAAATCTTCATCTGTTCCGTTCTACGCAATCTTGCCATTCCTTTTTAATCTGTTTAACCTTGACCTTCTACTTTGTTTCTACCAAGTACAAACCAGGTTTTCAAAAAACATTGGGTTCACAATCCTTAAGCCTATTACTGTCACAGAAGAAAATATAGATTGAATGTTATTACACTGACCTACATTCTTCTCTGGCTTCAGAGAAAAGTATTTATTTCCTGAGCGAGGACTGCTTGTGCAATAGTGGTGGCACTGCAATAGTGGTTTTATTTCTGTGAGCTAGACATGTTGAATGTACTCCTTGGTTGCTGCAGAAAAAAATTATGAAAGAACGCACAGATTGGTTAAATTTGTTTAAGGAAAGAAATTATTGTAGCCATGAAGGACTCCTGGAAAGCCTAAATGCATCAAAAGTTGAGGAATAGAAAACACGTGGAAGAAGAAACATACCTCCTAGCCTGGTCAGAAAAGGCTAATTATTTCCCCGGCTCAGCTTAGCAAGAGGCAGTCTGAGCTGATTGTTGCACAAAGCTGTGTTTTAATTGCTGATGGAGCTTTGCACTTAGCTACAAGTGGGATTCAATTTAACAGAATTGCTGTGGTACAAGCACTGCGTCACCCTTCAGCTGGATGAATTCAGAGCTGCACAGCTGTAGAGCCACAGACCTTACACTGTTAGCAAGTAAGGGACTGCAGTAAAGCTAGAAATTGTCAAAATTACTCAAATGGGCTGCTTTACCTTTGGGATTATTTCAATTTCAGTGGTGTGGGTTTTTTGTTTGGGTGGGGTTTTTTGTTTGCTTAAAAACATGGAAGAAGATTGAACAACAGGCAAATCTGTAATAAAAATCCAGGCAAAAAAATAATTATTCTGACTGATCCAAAACTAACTTTAAATTGAATCATATCAGATTTAAAAATGCATGTTTAAATTTTAAAACAGAATACTGTGATTTATGTGATTTCAAATGAAATCTAGTATTGTGTTCTAAGTTGGAATGATAACTAAAATTAAAACAATATGATTTCTTAAAAAATAAAACTGCAGGGCTTTAAGTACAGCCATGTAATATGTAATTTAGGAAAAATTTTGCTGTAGCTAAAATAGATATGTGCTTGCAATAGCTTAAGCTGCAATAGGTATGCGCTTGCTAAGCAGTAGGAATAGTGTTAGATAATAAGGTTAGATAAAATAGTGTTAGATAAAATGTTAGACAGAAGCAACAGTGGAAAGTACTGAACCATGGCAAAACAGGGGATGGTGTGGTTAGCTAAGATAACTGCAGAGGTGTCAGTTATCTAAAGAATGAAGAAGCCACAAGAAGAACATGGTGATGAAGACTTCGAGCCTTCCTTCAACGACCACCAGGAAGACCCCTGAGGAAGCATTGCACCTGTCCCGCTAAGGGGGTGAAGGCGTGTTTGGGGGTGGGTTACATTCTGAGAACTCATTGACTATGAGTTTTTCACAAGAAAAACCATGAATATGCATGAATAATAGGGGATAAAAGCAAGCATATGTAAGAAAAGAGTTGAGCCCATGGAGGAAGAAATCCCCTGTGTAGCTCCCAGCGCTGTAAATCAATGTTCTTTGCTCCACAGAATTTGTCCCTCACTAAAATTTGATACAGTGAGTGTGTTTCTCACAATGTAGTTAAAGCAAGGTTTATATTCTACCTCGTATGTCAAACTTAGCAATGTAGAAACAAAACACTACATCCTCAGTGGTCATGGATTAGCACCATCAGAAGCCCTGTGGAAAGTTTATTACTCAGTCTGCCTTGGCAGGAAAGGTCTTTTCCATAAAACGAGCAGTGTTCTCATGCAGAAGGATAAAAATAGCTTTGGAAGAGAAAAATGTTGCATAAAACCGAAGTATTTTCCCAGTTTTCACCAAAAGTTTGGCCTATAGTAACATGTGTGGCTTGTCCTACCTTTCTTTTCAGAGCCTGTTGGAAGATTCAGCGTGAGTGCAGAGAAGACTGTCAGGACTATTTAGTAATTTAAACCGTTTAGAAGGGAGAAGATGTCTAATAAGTAACATTTAAGCTTCTGAACTGTGACCTGGCTTGGCACCAGGACATTGGGAACCAGTTTCGTCAAACAGAGTTGGGATCCCCATGTGAGATGCATGGCCTGGTAAAGCATAGGGTGTCCAAGTGCACAGTTAGAGGATTGTATGCTCAATGCTGGCAAAATCTGCAGTGGGGAACTCTTGCATTTCCACATCCATACAGTTCTGTGGTGGCTTTCAGAATCCTAGTTTTTGCCAGTTTAGTGTGTATTTATGTGGTCACAGATATTAATTACAAACTTGCAGAGCTTTTGAGGATCTGTAAATTTCCCACAGTAAACCACTCTTCCATTACATAGCTGAAGTTCTGTATTGTGGGAATGTTTTCAGTAACAAATGCTGGATTTCAAGCAGAAGGGTTGAACAAAAGGAGTCAAGAATCTGAGGCCATAGTTGTCCTGCCCCTCTTAATGAACTGTGCTGTCCTTTGGAAGTTCCTGCTTGCACTAAGTGCATCACCTTTTCAACTGAGAGGAAAGCATCAATTCAACACAATGCACAAGAGAACAAAAGCCACCCCTTGTTACTACTTTTCCTGTGAACCTTTATCTTGCATGGCTGGTGATATGCTTGAAAAGGTCAGTAAGACTAGAAAATAGAATGGGTATAATAGAAGGCTGAGCAGCAGGTTCAGAATCCATAGCCTGTTTGCTCATGATTAGTCTTGAATTAATTAAATTCAAATCTCCCTCGACTTTTTGACATCTTTTCTTTCTATTGGAGTCTATTTACATACCCTTCTGATGATCACAGGTGGTATAGTCGCCTTCGGTTCTCCCAAATAACTGTCCAAGACACCAGCGCATCACAAACCATTGTGTTTGATAGAAACATCTTAATAATGCAATTTATGTATATAAAAGTAAGAGTGAGGAATAAACTATAAAATAATGAGAAACATGTAGATGGGATTAACCTTATAGTTTAACATAGTTAGTAAAATTTTTGAGCAAGTCCCCATACAGACATATGAGAAAACATTGCTCTGGCCATACGTATACTCACTTTGTCCGTAAGACACTGCCACAGATGTCAGCCAATCCAGAGTCTGAGAAAAAAAATATGTTTTCAAAAAAGATTTAAAACTGAGAATTTATGCAGAAAACTGGTTGTACACTTCAGGGAAGAAGGTTCTTGAACAAAAAGTGAGATGACTGAAGAATAAAGTAGTTGAGAACTAGTGATACTTGAGTGAAATAAATGAGTGCCTGAGGCAAACATGATCTATGATGTGAACTAAAGTAGGTACAGAAGAAGATAATTTTTGCCCATCCCTTTCTTTTATATGTAGAACCATAGAATCACAGAATGGTTCGGCTTGGATGGGACCTTGCAGATCATCTAATTCCACCCCTGCTGCCATGGTCAGGGACACCTCCCACTTGACCAGGTTGCTCAAAGTCCCATCCAACCTGGCATTGAGCACCTCCAGGGGATGGGGCATCCACATCTTCTCTGAGCAACCTGGACCAGGGTCTCACGACCCTCAGAGTGAAGAATTTCTTCCTAATATCTAATCAAAATCTACCCTCTTTCATTTTAAAATTGTTACCCCTCATCCTATCAATACGCTCCCTGGCAAACAGTCCCTCCTCATCTCTCCTGTAAGCTCCCTTTAGGTACTGGGAGGTTGCTATAACGTCTCCCCAGAGTATTCTGTTCTCCAGGCTGAACAACCCCAGCTCCTTCAGCCTTTCCTTGTAGCATAGGTGCTCCAGCCCTCTGATCAGTCCAGCTTATCGCCTTCATGGCCCTCCTCTGGACGCACTCCAACAGGTCCATGTCTTTTGTATGTTGGGGGCCCCAGAGCTGGACCCAGCACTCCATGTGGTGTCTCATGAGAATGGAGCAGAGGGGCAGAATCCCCCCCCGCCCCGACCCTGCTGGCCACACTTCTTTTGATGCAGCCAGGATACAGTTTGTTTTCTGGGTTGCAAGTGCACATTGCTGAGTCGTGTTGGGCTTCTCATCCACCACCACCCCCAAGTCCTTCTCCTCAGGGCCGCTCTTAATCCATTCTCCACACAGCTTGTGTTTGTGTTTGGGATTGCCCCACCCTACGTGCAGTACCTTGGCCTTGTTGAACTTCATGAGGTTCATATGAAGTGCACCTTTCAAGCCTGTCAAGGTCCCTCTAGATGGCATGTATCACATATGTACACACGTATGGATTTCTCTGTTCTTTGTGACTAAGACTCATGGCGTCTGAGACCCTAGACCTCCCAGATGAAACTTTGTAGAAATGGTGATGGTTTAGGAGACCTGAAGGAAAGAAGTCAGTCGAATTTAAACCCATGTTTCTTCATGTTCTAATTCACATCTGCTTTTCTGTTTGGGAGAGACTGGAAATGTTTGATGGACTAACTGCTGTGAATGCATAAATGGACCTGAAAGGCTCTTGCCTTTCAGATTTTCAGACACAAAACTGCCCAAGACAGTTTTGGCTCTTTTCTTCAGACCTAATCTGTTTCTGCCTTTCATAACTAATTCAGCTTGTGTAATTTCTAGCAGAAGGACACCTAAAATGGTTAGCAGAATAATATGATCTTAAAGATCAATGTGTAGTCTAAGATTATTACAAAGTCAAAAATTGTCCAAATAGCTGTGTATACTGAGGAAATGTGAAGGATTCAGAACTTTTCATGGATAGATTGCAGAATTGAAACAAAACTCTGATCTTAGCTGAAATAAATCAATGATAAGTTATGGAACATTGGAACATTTGGGAGGCTCCTGAAATCCTTTGGTATATTGGAATTCATATATAAGGCAAGGTAATATTTCAAGAACATTACGTTTCCACCTAATCATACCATTATGAATGGAACATATGAAAATATAAATTATTGATCTTTCAGTCAGTATTGCCAAAGAGTCTTTTCTCTCTGCATTTCTGCCAAAGGATTTAGTGTAGAATACCTCATGGATGTATATGTGTGTAATCTTCCCAATCATACCTTCTGCAGCCAGTACACTCCTGTTCCAGTAACAGTCATCCCCCCACTGCAATGAGGAGCCTGCTGTAAGTATACCCTAGTACACACTCAGTGGGCAGAAATAAACTGCTGAAAGTCAATTGCCATTTTGGACACAATACAATATCTCTGCAGATCATTGGAGATACATGTTTTAAGAATGATGACTTGTTCAAAGTATCTCCCCCACTCTCTATGGCTGCCTCCCCATATGTAAGATTTCACACAAGTAAGTGTCTGTAATGAAATCCCACTCCTAGTCAAGGTAGAGACAATTTTCCCATCAAATTAATCAAGGACAGAATTTCATAGTTTATTTCTACTGGCTGTAAGCTGAAAAAAAATTTCTATCTGACAGTTTCACAAGTTTGAGAATTCTTACTAGAAATGCAAATGAAAAAAGGTGAGAAGAAGGTGAGTTCACATTCTCTTTACACTACAAAAAAAAATACGTTGACTTTTTTAACCTAGTGCTTTTAGTGAAAAAATAATCATTTGGAAATACTTATGCCTTAGATAAAAGAAGCTATTACCTTGCAAAATTGTAATCCTTGCTTCATTGGTGTAAGGTTTAGCTAGAAAAGAAAAAAGCTACTTGTATTTGCATCATTGCTATCTGAATGGTAATGACAGATTGGTAGATTTAGTGCCTCACTTGTAAATTTTCATGATGATTTTTTTAACATGGAAGAAAGTAGATTTCCTCAGGGTGGAATGATACATGGGAAGATGGATGAACTGTTACAAGCAAAGAGGGGACTGAAATAGCCAAAGCCATTGGATTTGGAAAAACTAAGAACTAGGCAGATGCTAGATTTTGTGGTTTATTGTGGGCAAAACCTATTTCTCCAAGCTGGAAAACTAATTTTCTCAAGTGGAATGGCAGCATCACCCCCTGCTGAGGACTAGACCTGGACTCACAGGTGTGGAACAAAGCTGCCAGCTTCAGGTCCTACCAACAGACTTGACCACATGCTGTGACAGGCAGCAAAAGTCACTTGGGAAGGAAAAATCCTGTTTCACCCATATGCAATTTATACTGCTGCTCCCATATAGAGCTATGGATATTCCAGAAAATAATGTTAATTATTAATATCATTAGCAGAGATAATATCCTGCAAACAGGATATTGGTTTGGGTCACATCAAACACTATTTCATTATTAGCTGGTGTGCTTATGTGCATATATGCGTGTATGCCGAAATACACTTTGGGGATATAAACAGGGAGCGTTTTTAGACAACAAGGGAGCTTTACAGCTCTTGGTTTTACTCCAGCTGGTGCTGGGTTCGAAGAAGCTGTTAATTAGCTGTCTCATTACAAACAATCTCTTTCTGACATAGTGAGATGGGATTAGATCGTTAATTTATTAAAAAGCATTTGTGGAGGCTCATACTTGTCTCAATCATTAATTCATTAAAAAAAAGTCAGTTGTTTATCATTGAGAAAACTGTTGATGCACAAATGAGAATGGCAGGCAGTATATACATTGGGTTCCTGATAAAATCAGCACAGCCAAACCACTGTGACAGCCTACAGCTCTTTTAAAAACAATTACTACAGTAAAGAAATGGACCTTACTTGTAGGTGGGTGATTGCTCCTGATGCAGCAGTTAAATCCAGAAGCAGATCCTGCAAGCAAGGGGAGCAGGAGTCTTTAACAGCAGCACAGCCTGGCACTTCGGAAAAAAACTCACCTGCAGGACTGTGATATACGGAATACCTTACAGACAGGTTTGTTTAGTTTTTCAAGTTGTTATACACACCCCTTCTGATGACAGTAATAACATACAGAATATCATGGCCCGTGGATTTGGGGAGAAACCTTCTCAAGTGGACAAAGTTTACCTGTACCCTGTATTGCTTTTTTTTTTCCCTCTTTCTCTAAAAAGTGTTGATTTATGTAAGCATGACTCTTGGACCTCATTAAGCAAACCTGGTATGTTTAAGCACTTGAACTAAGGACTCACTCTTTCACAACACTAGCATGTTAGAAAGGGCTATCACTTTTTGCTCGGAGGTCTCAAAGCCCAGGAACTGGCATTGTCACCATTTTCATCTGGCAAAGGCTAGGATGCAGAAAAGTGACTGGCGTAAAGTCATACAGCAAATCACTGCAGGTGTTAGAGAGGACAGCGCTCACTTGATGTCAGGAGATATCTCTGGCCAAGCACAGTGAGATCCACACAAGCCTGCTGGGTTCCAGCCCAGGTGCAACTGCCTTTAGGTCTGAAAATGACTGTAAGTGATTGGAATGTTCATGGATAGGATACTTTGCATTATTATAAGCAATAAGTCAGAGATACTGGCAGTAGAGAGAATGAACTGGAGAATGAAATGAATGAAATGAAATCTAATATAAAATTATACTTCTTTTTAATATAAATTAGGAAGAGCTTTGATTAGTCTAGACCAAAATATTTTTGTGCCCCATGTTCCATGTTTATTAGTAGTCTCTTGAAGATTCCTGCATGAACAGCAAGAGTTAAAAATTTAGGCACCTATGACACCTCAATTCTCCTGAGAGGTACTATTTCTAATACTGAAAATACCTCATTTTTAATATGTTTTAGGTGGGCTTTGTATTAAGATTTTCATTAAAAAATTTCTTACCCAGAATTGTCATTCAGGATGAGGGGGGTGAGAGAGGCATGAGTAAATGAGACAAATAACAGAGGCAGAAGCTTGCAGGATCCCTTTGGTTTAGTCTTCTGATTTTCTTTTATGTTATCATTTCAAGTGAAGGCATTTGTTTTCTCCATTGTTGTGGTGCTGGAGTGCCTCATGAGCTTCACTGTGCTGCTCTCACGTGCATCTTATGTGAGTGGTGCTGCAGAGTGTGACCGTGGGGAGAAGCGACTGATGTAAGGTAGTGCTGTTGCATGGGGTGAATTCAAGCAGTGACTCAGAGGAAGTGCCACGTTTTATCTCCCCAGAGCAATATGGGCCATGCCAAGACATGCTGCTGCTGAGGCTGGTGAAGGGCCACCCAGGTGCAGTGTCCCAGCTAGCTGTTTCAGAGATAGTCCTTCTCCCTGCTACGCTCTCCTCGTTCTCCTTTAACTACGTAAATTCTCTCTCTTGCCCCTTTCTTTTTTATCTCATTCTCTGCTTACCTTCCTTCTATCTTTCACTCTCCACATTTCTTTCAAAATGGCAGAATGGTGGAGTTTGCTTCTACCAAAGGCAAAAAAGCATTGGTTACATTGGTTAATGTTGTTAATAATTCTATAACTACATCATTGCAAGACGATCAGACTGTTCCGCAAAAACTAGACAAACTGTTCCTTTGCACAACAAATATCTTAATTTTTCTTACAATCCCTCCCCTTTCATTTTCTAAGTGTATTGCTTTTTGCACTAATTTATCAAAATATTGCTTTTGCACTAATTTATCAGGGTGTAGTCCCATAAGAAGCTTCTAAATTTGAAAGCATCAGTTCATACTCATCTTCTTTTTTCTTGTTCTTCTCTCCACGTGGAAACATTTTTCCAGGATACAGAGGAGTGTCAGCTTCCATTCATTTTGTTAGAGCAGTGTCAATCAATCGTTGAACTAACCCTTGTATACGGGGAATGACACAACATCCTACAACCACTAATACTCCTGCTGCTATTATGAGAGAAGTAACTATTGATACCACCATACCTTTTCATTTTCCAAACCAGGAATCCAGCCAACCTGTCAGTGAGGTGTCTATTCCAGAGTTCTCAGCTAACTCAATCAGCTAGAGTGGTGAGCCCCTGAAGGGCTTTAGTTATAGTGCCATCTGGAGCTGTATTGTTTGGGATGAAGGTGCAGCACCAATTCCCTAACATCACACATACCCCTCCCTTCCCCAGGAAGATCATATCCAGGGCAATCCTGTTCTCCCATGCCATTCGGCTGGTTACATCCAATTGTTCTGCCATTCCTTTTACTGAATCTCTCGTGTAATTAATAAACCTTTGTTCCTTGTAATAAATATAATTTATCCAATCTACATTTTTATTTATGGTAACCCACCAGAAAAAGACAGATTCAAATCCTGCTCCAATCTGATGCCTTGCTTTATGTTCATCTGGAACTCCTCTAGGGACTCCAGTGGAATCTATATATATCCATTCATCAATGGATACACCTAAACTTCTTACTCTCTTGCCTAAACTCAGGGATCCTGTTTCTTTTTCAAATACTAGGGTGAATGGTATTGCCAGTTGTACCATTCCACATGTACCTTTTCAGTTAGCCGACAACACAGAGCACAAGATCTTCTCTCCACAATACCACCAGAGGCACTCGTAACACTGAGAGGTTTCCCATCACATCCTTGGTCACATTCAGAATCTCAGTGCACAGCATAAATTTCCCTCCAGGGTTGGTAGCATTCACACCCTGCGTGAGAGGCACGCTGGACGGTTACCAGTTGCTGTGGAAAATACTGGTGGCACTTTAACATCTCAGGAAAGTGAGTGACAAGTCTTATTTCCCCAAGCGGTCTTCTCTTAGTATAATGCTACCACACACCGTATTCCTGTGGAATCTTTTTTCCACCCCAAGGGAAAAAGGATGATCTGTGCTGTGGGCCTTCCTGAGGCACAAGCATTCATCTCACCATATACTGTCTCAACTTCAAATGTTTGTCTAAGAACTTTAATCTTGGTAAAGGTCACCAAGGCTGGATCATTCAGTAATTTTCACTGTCGTGTTGCTGAGAGTTTAGTCTTAGCTGGGAGTTTAGTTTTGGCAGGGAGTTTAATCCTAGCTGGGAATTTAATCTTAGCTATCCCTTCCACTTCGTTGCTGTTTTCCAATACTGCTATTCTAAATCTTCCCCTTGGATCTCTTCTGGATACACCCGCTCCTGTTCCATATACTAAGTTAGCCATGTCATCGGCCTTAGTTATAGTTATCAACAGAGGATTACATTCTAAAAGGCCACACTCTGGAGAAGGTGACGCTTTGTAAAAACCTACTCTCTTTTTGAGGGGAAAATAATAAGAAGACCTGACCCACCCATCATCAGCAGTCCACCCTCCAAATTGGCCTCCAGGCTACAGAAGGTGCAACCTTGTCAGATCCTACTGTACCACAGCAAGTTTCTGGGCACAGATACTTGTTCTTACTACTCAACTGTCTTTAGGCCTCTCAATCCCCACGCTCCAGTACTTGACAGGCATCAAAATGTATGGTCTGTGGAGTATCTCTTTTAGTGATATTTATGGTAAGCATGCTTGGGTCATTTGTGTGCACTCCAGCTTCCTGGCAGGAAGCACAAGACCACCCCTATGACCAATATAATCTCAAAATGCTTCTTGAAATTCATGGCATACACAGATTTATAGCTCCCGACTGGATCCCGCCCCAGCCCATGGCTTATTGCCCTTTAGGGTTACTCGTATCGGGCAGCAGGAGGTACTGTCCACTGTTCTACCAGACCTGTTGGTGGGGGTTCAGCTGGTGGTATAATGGGTCAACCCTTTTTCCATTGTCCTTACTGCCAGTGAGGAGCACTGGGAATGGTCCTTCCCACTCCGGTTGGAGGTTACTCTCCTTCCAGGATTTCACAGGCACCCAGTCCCCTGGCTTATACAGAGGGACAACAAATTCCAGTGGCAGAGTTTAGGCAAGAAGGCTGGGCATGGAGAGACAACCTGAGGGTGTC
>JAHREE010000569.1:1175551-1205247 GCA_033628505.1 Tringa tobata | reverse complement strand
CCAGGCTGGCACAGGAGGGCACCTCGACAGGCGGGGGGAGGGGCAGAGGCACCCCTGGGTGGGGGAAGGGCAGGGAGAGGTGAGGCGAGGGGGGGGCAGCACCCTGAGGAGCAGATAGCACCTGTAGGACAGGAGGCTGGCAGAGAGACACACAGATGGCACCCGGGCACACTGCTCTCAGAGGACCTTGGCACCGTGGATGTACAGCAGCTGCGAGAGAAATGATGCAATAAGGGGAGGTTTAGAGATTCTTTATTCCTGGCTTGTCAGCGGGACGATACCACTAGCAAAAATCACGTAATAAGGGTTTATCAATGGGCCTGGCAAAACTCAAATGGAACTAGGACCTATTTTAGACAATTTTTCTCGGCTACGAATTGAACTAATGACATGGGATGTAACTGTAGATGGCACCCAGAGGCGGGAGCCTTTGAATGTGGTTATTCCAGTTCCTATTGATGCCGTGAAAGACTCAATCAGGACTCAGTAGTCAGGATGACTATTAAGCAGGTATCCTTTATTGCAGTGCTGGACGCACAGGGGATCGCTCCTCCAAACGTGCATGCCAGACAGAGTCAGTTTAACATATGCACACCACACATAGTAATTAACATATTCATTAGTTTCCAGTAGTTCATTACCCTATGCTACCTCGCTCTTGGAGCTCCCCATTTGTTAGAGATGCGATAACATTGTGCTGGCCTCACTATTGCTACCTCCATACATGCCTTCCTGTCTTGTTACTTACCGTAGCTCTGCAGGGGGGTAGGCCCCTGATTGTGGTCAGCCAAGTTAAAGAGACAAAAACACACAATATTTGCTAACTCATACTTAGGTAAGCAAACCTTCAAGCCATACTTAGCCTTATTCTTTAATTCACTATGGTGATTTAAGTACAGCCGGGGGACCGTTGGGATCAAAAGATACTCTATACTATGAAATACCACATGATAATGAAACATGGGAAGGCCCATTTGCTACCGGGACTTGGGCTATGAATGGCCATTATTGGATTTGTGGGCAACACGCCTACCGAAGGCTACCTCCAAATTGGTCAGGGATATGTTCTATAGGATATATTAGACCATTGTTTCTCTTATTACCACAAGTTCAAGGAAACAAGTTAGGGGTTAATTTGTATGATGATTTGATAAGAGAACGACGATCGATTGATAAATCCCTAACTAAAGATAAATCCCCAAACTAAAGTTCCCAATCGTGGGGAAAGATGAATGGCCACCTGAACAAATTATACGGCATTATAGACCAGCAACGTGGAATCACCACGAGGTGATTTCTGCAGCAAGAGACCCCATTTATAATTTAAATAGGATAATTATCCTATTTAATTAATTAAAGTATTAATTATTATTTATTTAATTAATAGAATTATTATAATAATTATTAATAAAATTATCCTATTTAATTAATTGATTGAATAGGATAATTATCCTATTTAAGATTACAAGCCATTTTTGAAATTATAACTAAGCAGATATCTCAGGTTCTTGACCTTCTTGCGGACGAATCTACTCAAGTGAGGAATGCAATTTTCCAACACCAAATGGTCCTAGATTATTTACTAGCAGAAGAAGGGGGAGTTTGTGGAAAACTAAATGAATCCAACTGTTGCTTACAAATTGATGATCATGGGAAGGTAGTAAAACAGTTAACAAAAGGAATGAGAAAACTAGCTCATGAGCTGGTTCAAACCTGGAAAGGATGGGAATTAGAGATGTTCTCGTGGTTGCCTGGTGGACCGTGGATTAAACGCATGGTGTTTTTCTCTCTTTGTGCAGTAGTGGCTCTGATTTTTGTACCATGTGGGATACTTGGTTTTATGCAGTTCATTCAGCATGGAGTCAGAAGAATGCAAGTAGTAGCTGTGCCCACTGACCCAGAATTAGCTACAAGGGAACAAAAGATGATGTCTCTGCAAATAGTTCCAAAACCAAAAATAAGTCAAGAAGAAAAGATCCAATTAAGGGTGACTAAACTTTGTGAAGACAAATATTAAAATAAAAACAGGAGGGATTGACAAGATAGGGATATGAGTGTCTCCACAAACAGGAGAGTTAATTGAAACTGCAGGACTGAGATAACCGAAAAATAGGGGAATTAACTGCAAATGTTAGACAATTATAAAACCGCAAAAGTTAAACTTTTATGTAATATGCGGATCGAGAAGTCTGTACCTTCCAAGTAGCTGAGCCAATGGGGAAAGGAAGAGGGTTACATGGGGCAGGGGGATTAGGATAAAGTGGAGGTGGCGTCCTCCAGAAAATCGAGACACGCCACAGGAGAATGTCTCAGTGGACTCTCTATTTGAATAAAGTCTTTGCAGGACGACTCCGTCTCCTTTGTGAACATCGACCTCTGGCTATGGGATTTTCTGCACTGTCCTGGGTTGAGAGACACAGGACTAACTTTTCTTCTAATACTGGGGAAAATTGCACTTTTAGAAGACTCTAGTGTCTGAATTTGTGAAAATATTTACTTTATAGCCAGCCAGGCTCTGTGGGATTCAAGGTCTTAGTGTTTTCAAGCCTTGCCAGGTGCAGGGACAAGGAGGAGCAAGGCCTGGGCATTTGACCCAGGCTGGCCAACAGGATTATTTCATACCATGAACGTCACATTCAATATAAATTAGAAAAGTTTGCTGCGTAGCTCTCTCTCCCTTGACGGCGGCGGGTCCAGACAACTCCTTGCCCCAGTGCCGGAACCCTGAGGCCTTCCCTTCCTCCTGAAGCCATTGTGCTCACGGTGCCCAACATTTGCTGTCCCTGCCGGGAGTGCACAGCTTCGTACTGATAGAGCGGGCTGAATATAATTCTTGTATGTCTTATATCAGTATTGGGATTGACACTGGTTCTTTAGCATTATTGTTAATTGTTTAGTCTTATTCTATTAAATCAATCTATCTTTCAGCCCCCATGTTTCATTTCATTTCCTGATTTCCCTTTCTGGGTGCGGAGGGGTCATTGGGTGATAGAATAATTGTCCAAATGACAATAAATTGTTACGGGTTTTCTCAAACCATAACAAATTTTGTGCCCAACGTGATATTTTAACAAATTTGGCGCCCAATCTTCTATCTTAACAAATTTGGTGCCTAACATGGTATCTTAATAAATGTTGTGCCCATTGTGATATCTTAACCAATTTGGCACCCAATGTGATATTTTAACAAATTTGGTGTATAACATGGTATTTTAACACCATTTGGCAGGCAGCGTTGCATTTTAACAACCTTGGCACTTAACCTGATAGTTTGCACTTAATTCAAATAGTGCTGGGAGAACCAGAGGCCTTAATTTGAGAGTTCTGAAGGGTTGAAGTTGTAAACAGACTTTAACAGGTTTTTGTAAGCAGCTGTAAACAGACAAATCCAACAGATAAACCTAGTCCACCAGCCACAGACCCATGGAATCCCCACCAGCCAAGTGAGCTGGACAGGAGTATGGGAGGGATGAAAAGGACCTTTGGGACCAAGCCTCTGTGCCTTATGCACCCACTCAGCAGCAACCCAGGGCGTGCTGGGCTCTACTGTGGGGAGCTGCAGTGAGGACAGGGCAGCCAGAGTAGTTCAGAGGTGACTTCCCAAAAATACCCTGGACTACACAGGGAGTGTCCCTACTGTGGGACCATTGTTATCTTCACAATGGAAATCCTGCCAGGGCTTAACCTCTTTTGGTCACGGCCTTCCTGGGTCTTCCTGCTTTGCTGGAACTCAGCAAGCTCCTGGTCATGCCCAGGGCAGTCTAGTTCAAGGGGAAGGCCCAAACTCCTGTCTTCTCTGACTGGTTTGTTCTTAGTTGTTGGGGCACGTAGCTGACTAAACCCTAAGCAGTTAGAAAAAAATACTGCTCACCAGAAAGCCGCGCTTCAACAAAATCAAGGTGCTGATGGTTCCTTGCAGGTGTTGCCTGGTGCATAAGCACAGCAGCAGGCCGGCACCAGCCAGGGAAAGGGGCCTTGTGGGAATGGTGGGGAGCGGAAACATCAGCCTGCTGTCTTCTGCTTCTGTGAGGGAAATGCTTTGCAACTTGAGAAGCAAACATAATCGAAGAGGTCTGGGTTTTGCTGTGGTCAGCTACCCAGCAGGAGCGTGGGCCCCACAGGCAGAGTGGCGTGCTGTCAGCAGGATCGAGGGCTACAGCCTGAGTTAACCTCGCTGGCGCTGCCCGTGAAACTCTTGCACCTACACCCTCTCCTGTGTCCTCAGCTGTGTTACCATAACTCGTCTTGGAGGGGAAGCACATTCACTAAGTCCCCAGTCACTGGGAAGACAACATCACCAAAAGACAGCTCCAGGGCTGTGCAAGCTTTTTGCCACCTTCACCTCCTTGAGCCCGCTCACCCTGGGGCAGCTGCTGTGCAGCGGTGAAGAGGGGGTGCATGGGAGCTGCAGGATAGCATGGCAAAGCTCTGATATTTCAAAGCGCACCTGGCTGGTAAAGAGGGAACTGGCCTCTTCAGGAGAAATAGGAGAAGCAGTTCGATAAGGGTTTTGCCTTGTACACATCCCACTCTGCAGCCCCCCTACACGCACCCACCCTCCTTCCTGAGGGTGGTGCAACACAAGGCCTTCCCCTGGCTGCGCTTTGTTAAAGAAAGGCCTTAACTTCACTTGCCACAGGACCTGGTGGGTGGTGGAAGGGGCTGGCAGGGCTGCAGGGCCTGCAGGGATACAGCCCCGCCAGCGTCATCCACACACAGAGCCTGGCCCTGGGGCCACAAGGATCAACCAGTGGGGCTCTGCCCTGAGGCTCACCTCAGCCCACCAGAGATCATCGCCCTGCTCTCCTGCTCTCAGCTCTCTCCCCTTGAACCGGAGGGCTGGCTCCTGGCCAGAGTTTTCTGAGGTGTCCAACTCCACAGCCCCCTCAGTGCCAGCTGTGCTTGGGGCTGCAGAGAGGCATCTAGCATCAGGGACTGACCTGTGCCATTCCTGTGGCGTGATGCTGTCCCTGTCCTGCCCCCGTGGCTCTGGGATTTGCCTCCTCCACCCGCAGCTGAGTCACCAGCCCCCAGCCAGCACAGGTCTGGCCTGAAGCTGGCCCACATTCATCTTTTCAGAGATGAGGACTCCGAAAGGCAAAGGCTTGGCTTGTCCTCTGGGCTCTCCTCATCCTCCATGGATGACTCTTTTCTGCCCTCTCCCCACCACTCTGGAGTGCCACAAATGCAGGAGCCTTGCACAGGGGTGAGCACAGGAGATGTCGCTGGGCAGCAGGGAAGGGGCCTCGAGCTGGTACAGCTCCACACAGGATAGTCAGTCCCCATGCTCCTAGGGTTTAGTGACCTTCCCACCACAGCTCCCCAGAAGGAGGGGAACACTCTCTTCCTAATTGTTTTTCACTACCTGCAGGCCCTGGGCCTCCCATTGCTTTTGTTCTTCTTTCTAAGCCTTCAGGGATGCCACCTTGCGTTCTGCAGGCACTTCCTGCACAAGGAGTCCCAGAGCCTGTTTCTTTCCTCCTCTGTGCATAGGCAGGGCTGTACCTGCAGGGCTAGAAAGTAGAAAGCAGCAGAAAGGCCTTCCTCAGGATGCACGTCACCACCTCCCCCAGGGCCTGCTGTGTCCGTGGGGAAAGGCTCCTGCAACAACAAGGACAAAGTCTCTCTGACCCTTCAGCTGTGACCCTCCTGCCTCTTCCCACACCCAGCCCCACACATACATGGGCCCACTTGGCCCCACAGCCCCTTCGAAGCATGAGGAGTTTCAAGCACCTGCTGTAGCCCTTGCCATCAGGCTCTAACCCAGCTCGTTCCCATGGCTGGAGAAATCCCCAGGTGCTCTGTGCGGCCCCGTGGCTCAGGGGTTGGCTTCCTTGACCCACCACCGGTGGCTCACCACCACCCCATTGCCCCAGGCCTTGGCTGGAGCTGGCACGCTCTTACCGCTTAGCGGGGACAGTGTCGTCCTCATGGACAGTGAGGTGCTCTTCTCCGGCCTCTTCACACTCCTTCATCATTGTCTCCGGGAGGTCGGGGCTGGACTCCTCCATCTCCACGCTAGTCAGGGGGCTGACTGATGATTGCTCAGAGGAACTGGATTTCTGCACAAGAAGAGATTCTCATACAACAGCCCTGTACCCAGAAGGTGCCACTTCCCAGCATGCAGACCCCCAGACCACTTCTGGAGGGACCCTGGCAGGACAGGGAAAACCAGAAGAACCTCAGCATGCCCTTGAGGTGACCCCCAAGTGTCACCAGTGTTTTACCACAGCTCCCTGCCCTCTTGTTCAAGAAAGGCAGCAGTCACCCACCCAGCTCTGCTGCAGCAATGCTGCTATGATAACTTGGGTGCTAGAAGTACCTTACAGTCTCAGCACCCTTGAAGGAGAAAGTGCCCTTTTTCTGGAGGAATTTAAAGTATCTGGCTCTTCTCCATCCTCATTTTTATCTTAGCCTTGGCTTTGGTCACTGGTAGGGTTTGCCGCTTCCTTTTCTGCCAGCTCTGCTTTCTTCTTTTCTTCAGCCAGATATTTCTGGATGTGTTCTGGAAGCTGCTTCTTCCAGTGTTTATTCTGGAGGGTAACCAAACTGCAACAGCAGGCAGCATTATTCTGCCCTGCAGAGGGCTGAGCTGTTTTCGTTTCTGCCCTCCCTTCTGCCTCTTCTCTTCTGCCTTTCTGTCCATGCTGGCTTGCTCCAGGAGTCTGCAGGCTACACCAAAGAGCCCACCTGTAAGGATCAGGGAGCAAGCGACAACCAGGCTAAAAACTACCTGGCAGCTGGCTATCCCAGACAAGCTTTGCAGTCACCTTGCTGACAGAAACAGCCACAAGTAGGGTATTTGGGTGTGTTTCAGTAGGCTAACAGAAGTGAGAAGTATATTCTCAATACCCACCTCTTTTCAACTAAGTGCCAAAGCAACTAGTCAGGGGGCCCATGAACACACAGGGAAGAATCTTGTGAGAACCAGCCTGCATGGAGCGATGCTTCTCTACAGTCCAGTATGACATGCTCACTACAGCAGCCCGTGTCTGGTACCTTTTCTCGCTTCTTAATATTTACAGCAATGAAGTCTACCATTCTGGGTTTCACTGAATTTCACTGAATTTTTAGAGTTGAAAGGGACCATAGAGATCATCTAGTCCAACTCCCCTGCCGAAGCAGGATTGCCCAGAGCTACAGCATGTTACTCAGGACGGCATCCAGGCGAGTCTTGAAAATCTCCAAAGAAGGGGACTCCACGACCTCCCTGGGCAGCCTCTTCCAGGGCTCTGTCACCCTCACTGTGAAGAAGTTTTTTCTCATGTTTGAGTGGAACCTCCTACGTTCCAACTTATGCCCGTTACCCTTCCTCCTCTCACTGGCAACTACTGAAAAGAGTCTGGCTCCCTCCTCCTTCAAACCACCCTTTATATACTTATAGGCATTGATAAGGTCTCCCCTCAGCTTCCTCTTCTCCAGACTAAAGAGCCCCACTTCTCTCAGTCTTTCTTCATAAGGGAGATGCTCCAATCCTTGAATCATCTTCGTTGCCTTTGGCTGGACTCTCTCCAGTAGTTCCCTGTCCCTCTTGAACTGGGGAGCCCAGAACTGGATGCAGTACTCCAGTTGTGGCCTCCCCAGTGCAGAGTAGAGGGGGAGAATGACTTCCCTCGACCTACTAGCCACGCTCTTCCCTATGCAGCCCAGGATTCCGTTGGCCTTCCTGGCCACAAGAGCACACTGATGTTATTGTTGGGCCACTCTCTATCATCTTTGAAAGATCATGGAGAACAGGAGAGTCTCCCAAGAAGCTACAAGATGCTTGCCATGCATTCGGGAAGCCATTAGTTAGTGTGAGGTGGGATAACCGCACTTTGAGCTTGTGTAGCATCTGTGTCCAAAAGAAAGTTCTCACTCCCACAGGGACAAGAGCACAGGGTCACGCTCAGCCATTTATGCAAGTGTCTCACCTACCATGAGGCTCAGTCCCCTCAGCTTTCTGACCCTGCTCTGACTTCACAGTCATTGCAGGCAACACGTTTGGAGAAAGCCTTGCTCAACAAAGGAGGCGCTTCTCAGCAAGATCCTCTATAAAAAGTCAGTGAAACAATTCTTCAGAAGAGCATCCTGGTGGTGTTCTGTCTCAGTTCCAATGAGAGTGGCATGCTCAAGTGGTAACACTGAGGAAGAGGGGTCCTTTTCATCTCCATGGATGAAAGCCATGTTTCCTGGGAGTTTTTTTGTCCAGCTCCTCATGCCTACAGTGCACCATTATTCACTAGGGAAAACTGTTTTGACGGCTTTCTCTCATGCATGTGCTGAAATGGGGGGCTCCCTGGGAGATAATGCTGGTGGTCTCCAAAAGTCATTCTGGGGAGAGGAATCATTTAGCACAAGAGGAGGCAGCTCATGGATTTCTGGATTGGTCCCATGCACACAGGTTTGCTGCTGGGGCAGGTTCACACTAAAGACATTGCTTCTGACACATCTGAGAATACGATGGAAAGAAGCAGGGTCAAAGCTCTGCACCGTTTGCAGCACAGGCTGGGGGGTGCAGGCCACTGGGAAGGTGCCCTTCAGCAGTCCCAGTGGCCACTTCTGGTGCAGGGCTGTCCTGTGACCTTGTTCCACAGTGGGTCACTGGAGCTTTACTGGAACGGGTACAGAGAGTCACAGGAGGTGGCTCTCCCTCTTCCGGGCATCCTGGGGTAACCTCAGCTCTAATCCCCTCCAGATGCAGAGGAAGGAAAACCCTCAGCCGCCCTGGCCAGCAACCTGCCAGTCCCTTACCTTTCTCTCCACTGCCATCACCTTTTTGCCAGCGCTGCTCTGGGGCAGCCTTCACATGTCCAGTCAGACCTGCTTTCCCTGCTGGCATGTTAGGCACGGTCTCAAGCTTGCACCTGGAAAGGGGAAGAACGTGCCAGGCTGTAAAAAGGACACGGCATTGTTCCCCAAGGCAGTCTATCCTGGAGGACCCTAGTAGGAATGCCTCGTCCACAAGCAGGCAAGGCCCCCGTCAGCCTGTGCCAGGATTTTTCCATCCTTCCTGTGAGAATGGTCGTCCTCCCACAAAGACTCCTTGCTACTTCTAGGGGAAATGATTCCTCTCTTACTCATAGTGCACACGGGGAGCAGACTAATCGCTAGCGTTCTGACTGTCCAATACCCTTTGGAATTCTGATTTTGTTCTCCAATTTTCTTGTAAAGCCTCACAGATAAATGCCTTTGCAGCTACAAGGAGTCCTCTCCCTCCCCTCAGGTGTCGATGGCACTGCACAGGAATGCTGACACAGGACAGAGCTCTGCGGAATGCCACCAGATGCAAACTCCTGTTTGAACAAGAAGCAGCCCCTCTACCCCTTGGCCCCAGCAGAAGGCAGTCTCATGCACAGGAAAGAAAAAGAGCAGGAGAAACCTGCTGGAAAATGCTGCCTTAATGCCTCAAGAGGGCCACAGTAGGATGGGTGCATAAAGCATTGTGCCTGTCCCGTGTTCCTCCATGTGAAGTCAAACTGAACAAGGGCAAGCAGGGAGTTCCCTGCCAACAAGGCCCCTGAAACATTCCCTCCTTGATGCCCTCACAAAACCAGTTCTCGGCGCCTGGCAAGCCAGCACTCCCACGCATGAGCCGAGAAGCTGCTTGCTTGCTTAGCCAAGGGCTGCAAGAGCAGACATACCTTGGCAGGATGAGGTCTTAGCCTCTGACCTCCAGAAGAGGTCTGAGAAGCAGCAGTGTCCTGGCATGAGACAACCAAGTCCTTCATCTGTTGTGGAGGACTGGCTAGCCGAGAAGGGTCACGTAGACATGTTTCAGCTAGCTGAGCAGGAGCTTGAGAAACATCGGACTCAGCTCTTGTGAATGCTAAACTGGCAAGGGCGTCCTGTCCTTGAAGATAAGAAATAAATGACTTTGAGGTAAAAGCATCTGGTCCGAGAACAAGGAGGAACCCTGTGCCTCAAACTGCAAAGTAGGAGGAGTATGACAATGTAACCCTTAGAATTTGGCAAATAAACAAGTAACTAGCAGACACAATTAGCTGTAACAGTATAAAAGTGTGATCGCGCCGTAATAAAGTCGAAGCTTGCTTTACCACTCATATTGAGTCGACCGCTTGCTTCCCTCCGTCGTGACAATCATCTGTGGCACCTGCAAGGAGAATGGAGATGGATGATGGAGAAGGGGACACTGGGAAGCACTAGCTGCCCAGTCCACCTTAGACCAACACAAGCAAAGAGCCAGAGCAGCCAAAGGGCTCTGGCCTCAGCAAGCCTTTGCCTCTGCTCCCTACCCTGAGAGTGGGGCAAGCAGTGCCCACCACCACCAACACT
Source organism: Tringa tobata (assembly GCA_033628505.1). NCBI lineage: Eukaryota > Metazoa > Chordata > Aves > Charadriiformes > Scolopacidae > Tringa > Tringa tobata. The sequence continues at coordinate 1,194,972 of JAHREE010000569.1, read as the reverse complement.
GGCCTTCTGTCACAAAGCGAGGCCCCTCTCGGTGTCTCTCTTGCAAAGCCAGGCCACTGCATGCAAGGGAAGGGCTCTACAGAGAACCTGCTGTACTATAGACCATGAGAAGCCCAAGTGGCGTGGCATGGCAAGCCAGGAGAAAGCAGTCCCCCAGTCCCCAGAAGGAATTTCAGAAGAACCAGGAGTGGCGCTTGGGAAATGAAAATCCTACCTCGAGAACAGCTTGCAACATCTTCTCAATCCCATTCAGCCTTTTCAAAAAGTCTGTGTAGAATGTCATTTTTACATCTTCTCTCTGGATAATCAGCATGCCCACGTCCCTCCAAACAAGGGCAACATTCTTCCTGTTCTCCAGGCAGACATGGAAAAGACGTGTGGAAAAGACACGATGAAAAGCTGCATCGTGTTCTCAGACACAGCATTGTCTGAGGCTATGTGAGCATATGGCAGTTGCTCACAATGCTGATGACCTGCAAAACAAGAGAAGAGCAACACATGAACTCCCATGTTCAGGCTACAGTCAAAGCTCTCCAGCTTCCAGGTCCTCAGGCAATACATTGCTACTGAGTTGTCTAGCTGGTACGGCGCCCCTGAGGAGAAGCTTGGGTCATTCCTTCCTGTTAGAAGTGCTAAGTGAGGTGTGGAGTGGACAGCTGTGGTTTCTCAGATACAGAAAGGGAAAGAGGGAGTCTTAGGTGCTCAGCAGGAAGAAGAGCCACAATTGCAGGACAAGGCAGGGAGAAAGGCGCCAGGTGCCATGCTAAGCTGGAGGGTGCCAGGCCGCTGGGGCCGTGTCCACACTCAGTGCTCTCTTTGTCCTTAGAGAGAAACCCACCCCAAACACAGACCGAAGCTCCTGGTGCCCCTTAGGGCCCTATGAGAACTGCTGCAATGGCAGCAGCAGCTAGAAACACAGGCATTGTGGGCACTGGGTTTTGCAACAAACCGTCTTTCACACGGGTTTCTCCTGTTTTTCCCCCTTGCAAAGAGGCTGTGAGAGCCAGGAAGAGCCCTGGCATTTGCCTGTATGAGGTCTAGTGCAGCAAACTGGGGGAGCGAGAGCTGAAACATGATGAAACAAGGAGACACGGCACCAATACAACCGGAAGGAAACCTGTTGCTGAAGCGGGTCAAAGAGAGTGTGCTGTTATGCTGTAGTGTCCCCTGGTAGGTAGGCAGGGTCCTTCTCGCAGCAGGCTGGTTTTGTGGAGCTGAAGCTGTTCTCAGGAATGCGGCAGGAGTTTGGTTACGCAGTCACCTCCGGACAGCAGAGCACACCTCCCCGTGCTGCTCAAGGGCAAGCACCGCTTTCAGTCTGTCTGCTTACCAGGAACATCTGTGCAAGCATATTGGAAGTCATGATCTTGCACAGTGGATTTTGCAAGATGAAACACGGGTCTCTCCACAACCACCAGATCCTTCTCCTTGCTGGTGACTCACTTTCCGACAATTGCAAAAGTCCCAAGTACAGGAATGTGGACAGCCTGAAACAGATGAGATGGTGGATCAGAAGAAGCCTTGGAGGGACAGATGCATGACTTGTCAGGAGAATGGTGATGGTGCTTAGTGCCCTGCCCAGACCTGAGGTACAAAGGAGCAAGGTGGGCTCTTTGGAAACCTTGGGAGTAGACAAACAGGGTCTGCACTTTTCCCTCTCACTCCCCTTCACCCACGAAGAACAAGATAGTTCAGGAAAAGCTGACAAAAGTCCTTTGGTTCAAGAAGATAAAAGGCAGGGTGTGAGGTGCGGGGAGGGGTTCCCATCCTTGGAATAAACCCCAAAGTGTCCTAGGCTTCCAAGTTTTGTCAAGCAACTCTGACCGTGGCGACTCCAGAAGCCCCAGAAAAAGTCCAACCCTTTTTCTGACACTGGGCCTGGACCTGATTGTACATCTAAATGGACAGAAGAGATGGTCTGTCACACATCTGTGCATTGTAGTGTTGTGCTGGGGCATTGACCCTGCTTTCAAAGGAGGGGAAGAGCAATCGCACTCCATGGCAAAGGGCTGCCAGGACTTCATCAACCTTCATCAGGATGTGGGGGGAAGGGAGGGAAGTAAGTCCCACCTGGTGGAGAGCCAGCTGTTGGCTGAGGTAATGTGATGCGCTGTCCCAAATCTTAGCGAACACTGGAAAAACAAGGGAAAGACACATCATGCTCTGAAGCAGCAACCTTAAAATCATTCAGGCCACTCCTGTTCAAGGACCAATGCATTTCTAACATAGCACAAGCATTTCAGATGGTCTCTCCAGAGCCCGGCAAGAGCCAAAGGACACTTCAGCCTACCTCCAAGAGGGCTCCTTTCCTTTCAGGTGCAGCTCTCCAGGGTGTGACACACTCCCAGAGGAAACTGGCAGAGGATTGCCATATTGGGCCCTGATGTCTCCCCAGCAGGGTCCACTTTCCCTGTGTTGCATCTCTGAATGCATCAACTGCGCACGGCCCACAAGCACCTTCAGCTCTTCTACTCAGACATGAGCCCAGGGTGGGCAATGTCCACCACAAGGCAAGGAGCAGCCCTTCAGGGCCAGTGACTTCTGCCTAGGGTGCCCCAGGAAGGCAGGGGCCACGTCAGGAAGAGACCCAGGAGCCCTGTCTGCCAAATCAGCCCCTGGGTTGGGGGATGGTCAAGCAGGTCCCTCCTCTCAGTCACCAGTACTGAGCAGCCACCCACACAGCCCTCAGGGTTTCCATGCCTCTTTTCAGAGATGTCCTTGACCCAATAATACTCATGAAATTGGGTCTGATACATTTTGGTTTCCTTCATCCCATACATACATTGTAGAACCATACACAACTCTATAAAACAAAATAAAATCAATGTTTTGTACAGAAGCTGTAGAGCTTGTAGTTACTTGTTCACAATTTATGGCCCTGTGTTGACTCAAAATTACCTTGAAAAAGCTTAATGCATGTTTCTGTAGTTTGCTCCCATGGTCGCAGTCTTCAAATATATGAAAGGCTGCTGCAAAGAGAAGTAGAAGAAGAAAATGTGCTGGGATTGGGAAGTAATAGTTGGCATAAACTGCAGCCGAAGGACTTCAGACAATGGGGAAAGTGGATTCCAGGTCTCCCTTATGTCTTAGCAAGTTTGGTGCTTCTGCGCCTGGGGCTGTCCCTGGAAATGTCCGAGTGCCCCAGGCCATGTCTATGGATTCCAGGAGGTCCCAGGAGGCAAGATGGCCACCAAGGGCCCAGGGCCAGGACTACCACTCCTAGCAGGCCACAGGTGTGAAAATGGCCACCAGACATCCCTAGCCAGGACTGCTGTTTGCAGCAGGCCCCGGAAGCGAAGATGGCTGCCAGGGGTCCCAGTCCTATGCTACGGCTCTCAGCAGCCAATGGGAGCCAAGATGGCTGCCAGGTACCCTGGGCCAGGACCACTGCTACCAGCAGGCACCAGGACGCAAGATGACCTCCGTGTTCCCCTTGCTGGTACTATCGCTCCTAGCAGGCCTTGGGAGCCAAGATGACCGCCAGGGCCCTGGGCAAGGAATACCACTCCCAGCTGGCCCCGGGAACCAGGATGGCTGCCTTGGGCTTCAGGGTGGTTTTACAGCTCCCAGCAGGCCCCAGGAGCCAACATGGATGCCCAGGTGCCCAGATTGTGACTACTGCTCCCAGCATGTCCCAGGAAGCAAGATGGCCACCAGGAGCACAGGGATCAGGATTACAGCTCCCTGGAGACCCCAGGATCAAAGATGGCCACTGGGGGCCTGGGTCAGGGACCTTGGCTCAAGGCAGGCCTTGGGGAGGCCAGATGGCCATTGGGAGCTCTGGGCAGGGACCCCACTTCCTGGTGGGCCGCAGGAGGCTAGATGGTTGCCAGGGGCCCCAGATGGAGACCTCAGCTTCTGGCGGGCCACAGGAGGCCGGTTGACAGCAGGAGGCCCGGGGCAAGGATTATCGCTCCCAGCAGACCCCAAAAGGGAAGATGGCCGCTAGGGGTCTCAGGCAGGGACCTCGGCTCAAGGCGGGCCTTGGGAAGGCCAGATGGCCAATCGGCGCTGTGGGCGGAGATCCAAGTTCCCAGCGTGCTGCAGGACACAAGATAGCCGCCAGGGGCTCCGAGCGGGGACCCTGGTCCCATAACTCCCCGAGAGGTCAGATGGCTGCCAGGGGGCCCTGCATGGAGACTCCAGTTCCCAGCACCTGGGAACCTGGCACTGGGAGGCGAGATGACTGCTGAGGACCCCAGGCAGGGACTCCAGCACTCCCGGGGCCTGCTAAGAGCTCTAAGAGCCATATTTGCTGCCGGGCCCTGCTGGGATCAGTAGTCCTGGCCCAGGTCCCTCAGTGGCCATGTTTGCTGCCGGGACCCCCTGGGAGCTGTAGTCCTGGCCCAGGGCTCCCGGAGGACTTGCTGCCTCCCAGGGCCTACTGGGAGTTGTAGTCCTGGCCAGGGTTGCCCAGTGGCCATCTTGGCTCCCAGAGCCTGCTGGGAGCTGTAGTCCTAGCCCAGGGGATCCGGTGGCCATGTTTGCTCCCAAGCCTGCCGGAAGCTGTATTCCAAGTCCAGGGCCTCCTGTGGGTGTTGTTGGCTCCAGAGGCCTGCTGGGAGCTGTAGTCCTGGCCCGGGTACCCCGGCGGCAACCAATGGTGTCACTGTGGCCACCAATGAGGTTCAGGTTGCAACCTGTGAGGTCCCCAAAGCCACCAGCAGGGTCCCCGTGGCCACATATAAGGTTTCAGTGCTAATCACCGAGGTCCCAGAAGCCACAAGTGATGTTTTTGTGACAACCAGTGATGTCTCCATGGAAACCAGTTAGGGTCCCTCTTGCCATGAGTGAGTTCCCTGTAGCCACAAGTGAGGTTTCTGTGGCCATTAGTGAGGTTACTGTGACTACCAGTGATCTTCATGGCCACTAGTGAGTTCGCTGTGGACACCAGTGAGGTCCCCACGGATGCCAATGATGTCTCCATGGCCACCAGTTATGTTACCATGGCCACCAGTGATGTCTCTGAGGCCACAAATGGGTTCCCCCTGGCTACCAGTGAGGTCTATGTGGCCACCCGTGGGTCTCTGTGGCCACAACTGAGCTCACCGTAGCCACCAGCAAGGTTCACATGGGCACCAGCTAGGTCTTTGGAGCCAACGGAGAGATCCCTGTGGCCACCACTGAGGTCCTAGTGGAAACCAGTCAGGTCCAGGTGGCCACCAGTGGTGTCCCCATAGCCTCCAGCAAGGTCCCCGTGGCAATCAGACATGTCCCAAGGGAAACCAGTGATGTCCTTGTGGCCACAAGTGAGGTCCCTGTGGCCACCAGAAGGGTTTCTGTGGCCACTAGCAAGGTCCAGGTGGCCACCGTTGAGATCCTGTTGGCAACCAGTGAGGTCCCCGTGGCAACCTGGACATCCCCTATGGCTACCAGTGAGGTCCCTGTTGCCCGCAGCAAGGTCCCTGTGGCCACCCATGTGTCCCTTTGGCAACCAGCAAAGTCCCTGTGGTTACCAGAGAGATGCCTGTGGCCACCCATAAGGTTCTACTTGACACCAGGGATGTCCCTGTGGCAACCAGTATAGTCCTCATTGCCACCAGTGAGGGATGTCTCCATGGCACACAATGAGTTCCCCGTGGCCACCAGTGAGGTCCCTGTGGCCATCCTTAAGTCCCAATGGCCAGCAACAATGTCCCGATTGCCACCTGAAGGTCCCCGTGGCCACCAGCAAGGTTCCCATAGGCATCAGTGAGTTCCCTGTGCCAGACAGAGAGTTCTGCGTGCCCACCAGTGATGTCTCCAAAACTACAAGTGAATTTCCCCTTACAACCAGTGAGATCCTTGCGGACACCCGTAGGTCCCCATGGCCACCACCAAGGTCCCTGTGGCCACCAGTGAGTTCCCCATGGCCACCAGCAAGGTTCCTGTGGATACCAGTGATGCCCCCATGGCATCACTGATGTCACTGTGGCCACAAGCAATGTCCCAGTGGCAACCAGTGAGGTCCATGTGGACACCAGCAAGGTTTCCCTGGCAACCAGCAAGGTCCCTGCAACCACCAGTGATGTCCCCATTGCCACCAGTGAGGTCCCTGTGGCCACTTGTCAGTCTCAATGGCGACCACAGCAGCTCATGGGTCCCAATGTCCACCTTTGAGGTCCAGTGGCCATCAGTGATGTTTCTGTGGCCACCACTCAGTTTCCAGTAGCAACAAATGAGGTTCCGGTTGCCACCAGTGATATCCTTGTGGCCACCACTGGTGTCTCCGTGGGTACCAGTGAGTTTCCTGTGGCACCAGTGAGGTCCCTGTGGCCACTCGTTAGCCCCAATGGCCACCCCCAGGTCCCCGTGGCCACCAGTGATGTTTCCATGGCTACCAGCAATGTCTCCATGGCTAACAGAGAGGTCCTTGTGGCCACCAGTGAGGTCTCTGTGGCAACCTGTGACTCCCCATGGCCACCAGTGAGGTCCCTGTGAAAACTCGTGATGTCTCTGTGCAACCAGCAAAGTGCCCATTGCCACAAATGAGGTCCATGTTGCCAACCTGTGGTTTCTTGGCATCAAAATCAGGTTGCCGTGGCCATCTGTGATGTCAACCTAGCAACCAGTGAGGTCTTGATGGCCACCAGTGAGGTCCCTGTGGCCACTTGTGGGTTCCACCAGTGATCACCAAGGTCCCGGTGACCACCAGTGATGTTTCCGCGGGCCACCACTTAGGTCCCTGTGGCCATGAACATGGTTCTTGTGGATATCAGTGATGTTCCTGTGGACGAGTTATGTCATTGTGGCCACCAGGGAGGTTTAGGTTGTGACCACTGAAGTCCCCAAAGCCACCATTGAGGTCCCTGTGGCCACAAATGAGGTTCTGGTGGCAACCACCAAGGTCCCTGTGGAAACCTGTGATGTTTCCGTGGCCACCAGTGAGTTCCACGTCATTACCAGTGAGGTCCCTGTGGCCAAAAGTGATGTTCCCGTGGCCACCAGTGATGTTTCCATGGCCACCACTTAAGTCCCTGTGGCCACCAGCGAGGTTCCCATGGATACCAGCGATCTCCCTGTAGCAACCAGTGATGTCACTGTAGCCACCAGTGAGGTTCCAGTTGTGACCAGTGAGGTCCCCAAAGCCACTTTTGAGGTAGCTGTGGCCACAAATGAGATTCTGGTTGCAACATGTGAGGTTCCCAAAGCTACCAGCAAGGTCCCCATGGCCACAAATTAGGTTCCTATGGCCACCAGTGATGTTCCCAAGGCCACCACTGAGGTCCCTGTAGCCACCAGTGAGGTTCCCATGGGCACCAGCGAGGTCTTTGGGGCCAACAGAGGGATCCCCATGGCCACTAGTGAGGTCCCAGTGGCCACCAGTGACGTCTCCACAGCCGCCAGTGAGCTCCCCATGGCAATCAGACATGTCCCAGGGGAAACCAGTGATGTCCCTGTGAGGTCCAGTGAGCGATCAGTGAGGTCCCTGTGGCCATCAGCAAGGTTTCCATGACCACCTGCAAGGTCCCTGTGGCCACCAGTGAGGTCCCCATTGCCATCAACAATGTCTCTGTGACCACCAGTGAGGTCCCTGTGGCCACTCATGGGTCATTTTTACCACCAATTAGGTCTCAGTGGCCACCAGTGATGTTTCCATGGCCACCAATTAGGTCCCTGTGGCCACCAGCAAGGTACCTGTGGATACCAGTGATATCCCCATGGCAACCAGTGATTTCGCTGTGACCACCACTGAGGTTCTGGTTGACACCAGGGATGTCCCCGTGGCAACCAGCGTAGTTATTGTGTCACAAGTGAGGTCCCAGGGGCCACAAGTGAGGAACCGTTGGCAACAACTGAGGTCCCCGTCACCCCCTTAGGGTCCCCATGGCAACCATCTAGATCCCCGCGGGCACTAGTGGGTCCCATAGTCCAACAGCCAGTTCCCTGGGGCCATGGGACCTTGTGGCCACCGGCAAGGTGCCTGGGTCCATTTATGATGTCACTGTGGCCACTAGCAAGATCCACGTTTCCACCAGCGAATTTCCTGTGTCCATCAGCAAAGTCTCCTTGGCCACAAGTGACATCCCCATGGCCACCAGTGAGGTCCCTGTGGCCACCCATGGTGGGTTCCAATGGCCACAAGCAAGGTCTTGGTGGCCACCAGTGATGACCCTGCGGCCACCACTGATGTCCCAGTGGCCAACAGCAAGGTCCCCATGGCAACCGGTGAGGTCTGTCCCTGTGGTCACCAGTGATGTCCCAGGAGCAACTTTCTCTAACAACTGCTTTCATATCACCGCATATCTTGAGATTCTCGCTCTTCCTAAGTCTGGGATCAGAAAAAGAAACAGTCTGGAGCCAGGTCTGACACGGTGCGCTCTAGGAAGAAAATGTGGTACTTGTTCTCTTGGTCTCTGGAAACTGATTTCTTAGCACGACCTACATCGCTGGTTTACCTCTCTTCAGGGTTGACCTCAAAACTTACGATCATCTGGAGCTTGCTGCCAGAAGGAAGGTGACACCCCTGTCCTGAAGGCCTCTGTGGCTACCACCGAGGACCTGGTTTCCACCAATGATATCCCCATTTTGTGGCAGTGTGCTCTCCCCATTTTTTCCTCTCTTCCCCCCCAGCTCCTGCTCCAGCCATAACCATCAGTGGGAGTTGGGATGAGTTGCACCTGGACTTTGGGGGATGGCTAGCAACAGCAGCCAAAACACTGTCCGGAGTGGGGACCTAGATATTTTGTTCTCATGAGAATATGACTATAGGTCGATTATCTTACTCTATAAATAGTGGACAGCCCGAGAGCCCTTTGAGCTCTCTCTTATTGCAGTGGCTGCACGCCAGGCTCTCCCCTTGAGTAGGGACACTTGCTTAAGGTTGTACTCCTTGAGGCTGAGAGATTCCTTGCCGCAACAGATTCTCGGTAAGTGACTGAACTTCGAAAGGGTTGATTGTGCAGATATAATCCTTTAGACGTAAACTGTTGACCAGGTCTGGGACTAGGATTGGATCCAGCCACATCCAGACTCCTCTCAGAGAAGGAGTTTAGAAAGCCAGGGGGTCCTTTCTGTACCTTGTGACTCAACAAGAGGGTCTCCCTGACAGCATGTCTGACCCTGTCTTCTATGCAGTAAATGATCGCTCACTGGACCTCACAGGGTCCCTTGCCATCGAATCTCATAAAACACTGTCACATTTGCTCCTAATTTTGTTAAATCACTATTTCACCTTAATAAATATTTCACTACTTCTCTCTTATGAGTGAAGTTAATCATTCTGCCCGTGACACATGTCCAACAGCGAGGTCTCTGAGGCCACCATCGAGGTCCCCTTGGCCACCAGTGACATCTGATTGTCCAGATTTAACTGAATTAGGTCTGAACTAGAAAATGGATAATGCAGTAGTCTCCATATTGTTTACAGGATTTCATGCTTGGGCTAGTGGGTATCTTTTGCCTCCAAAAGCTTATGAGCATGCGTGTCTCTTGATGTTAAACAATTAGTTTTTAATATGCCATTTAACTGGTTCAGCTTACTTCCAGAAGGAGGCAGCAACGCAAAACATTTTTCAGATAAGACAAAGTAGTTGCCTGTGACAATGCACAAGTGCCATATACTTGGACTACATGGTGTTCAGGGACTGAAGAGACTGTAGATAACTAAAAAGGCCACAAGGTATTAGAGGATCTTGAACTGTCTATCAAATGTGAGCCTGTATTTCTGATGGGGTTGGAGGAACTAAGTTAATTCTTTGGCTCACTTGAATTTTTGTATATAGTATCTTCTGCTATGTACAACTTAAATATGTTTTTTTGGTAAAGGGAGTGAAGGCAGATCTGAGAACACTGGAGCCACAGCATGGACACTTGCCGTGAAGTATAGACACATGAAGATTGTAGGGCTGATAAATTTGCAGGTAGCCCCAGCGCTCAAAGTCTTCTGCAGGGATCCGGATAACAGAAGTTTTAGCTTGTTAATTTTAAGATGAAACATGTAGAGATGTGCTTGATATTTTGAAAGTATGTTACTACATGTATAGAGTAGTACTAGCTGGTCTGTCCTGGAAATTCCAAAATTTATGAGGATGGAAGAGGCATGGAAAGAGCAATTTTTTTGTCTGCTGGCCCTCTTTGGCCTAGTTAAACGGTTTCACCCTCCCTCTTTCAACATTTCCTTTTTATATTCCACTGCATTTATAGGACCAGAAGAAACTAAAGTAGACAAATTAATTACTATGGTCCTAACAATTTTTGTTTGAACTACAAGAAAATATGAAGAGCTGAGTTTCTGAGATGAATCACATTCTACTCCCCAGAGACAGAAACCAAGGCCAAGGGTCTCAGCATTCCAGCCTTTTGCTAATGCAACGGCAGTTGGAATTTGCAGAAAGCTAACCTTGCAGCAGTAAGAATAATTAGAAGTCTACTTGAGAGTCCCTTGAGGTCTTGCAAATACTTTGCAGCTATTTCCGTGCTAACATTATTTTCATTTGGGATTCACATGTGGCTTGTACAGAAACAAAGATAGTGAACAGCATCATACAAAGCTATCAAGTACCCACCTTAAGAAGAAAACCTCTTGAACTCCTTTATCAGGGCTGGATATTGATGAGTGGAACATTACTCTGGAACAAACACTGCTCTTATTTTAATTACTGTTCCCCTCACTCTTGAGAACATTCCAGCTTAACTTTTTGACATAGGCTTAAAAGTTTGAGACACCTTCTCAAGCTCATGACAGAGGAATTGGTCACACAAGTTAAGATATTATTGATCATTAAAGTGAACTTGCTGCTCCTAGACCTGTCAGTTTTGTCTTCCCTGATGCTTGAAATACTCATTAAGTAGAATACTACTAAAAATTATAAACCCCTTGGAAAAAAAAAAGAGAGAAAGATCATCCCATTTAAGACATAACCCCCTGGATGCAGTGATATGAGTTTTGTTTTCTCGTGTATGTGTCATAGCTGCAGGTATTTCCAAGGCTGATTACCTAGTTGTCGAGAATAGCTAAGTGCCATAAGAATATGGACTTAAAGCATGTTCAAAGTTCGGTTTATTCTCTTAATACAGATACAGCCAATGCAGATGGGATAGTGTGTGTTAAAATAATACTGTCAACTTCTGAAAAAGTAGTGGGAGGCTACTAGTGTTTTAACACAGATGCAGTAGGATTGGCTAGAGAAGGGACATAGCTGGCACCTTGCTCTCTTAAGCAGATTTTTTTCACCCTTTATAATTTGGGTATGAATCCTGGCCATTCTCTCCCCTCTGCCTGATTCTTCCCCTTGCATCCTTCCTCCACCTCACGCTTCCCCTCTCCCCCCACTGGCAAAAAAGCAGTAGCTTTCTGTACTGGCACCTTTCATGTGGGAGCAATCACTGGATGTTTCCAATTTTTGAGCCTGGGCCTGGTGAGAGTGAAAAAAAAATGTTGTTTTGAAGAATAGGCTCAACCGAAACTTCCTCGCTGGGCATCAGGTGGCAGGATGAAAAAACCCTGACAGGTGTAGGGCAGAGACATCGTGATAATGACATTCCCTTCCCAGGAAAGAGCAGTCAGAAATGGCTGTCACGGGACTGATGTCCCATGCCCACCCATGCATCTGCACAAAACAGAATGGAAAAGATTTGGCTGCTGATTCTAAACGCGCTCCCCCACAGGAGCTCCCCAGAGCTCAGGGAACTGCTCATCACCAGCTCTGGGGTCAGGAAGGAATTTTTTCCCCGGGCAGACTGGCACAGGTCCCTGGGGGGTTTTCTCCTTCCTCTGCAGCACCGAGCACGGCCCCTTGCCAGGGCTCCTCGGGGCCATTTCTGGCCAGCGACTCCCTGCTCTTACAGGACCGGGAGCCCAGCTGTGCCCTCCATCCCTCCGCCTCTCTTCCCGGCGCCAGGTTGGCAGGGGAACCTCAAGGACCTCCACTCATGGGGTCACCTGGGGGTCTTCTGCCCTGTGCAAAGCATGGGCTGCTTGGAAAACAGATACTTGGTCTCCTCTGCCCAACTCACTGTTTCTGCTCTCAGTTACCACCCTCAGCTGAGGACTTGGTGTCTCACATCGTCGCTAATTGAAGCGTGAGTGAAATAGAAACTATGACTTCTAGCAGCTTTTCCATCTTTGAGTAACCAGGGTGGTGTTAGTGCTATAGAAAATAGGAAGGCCACGCCACTATATAACCATGAGTTGCATCTGTGTGGGATGAAGGCGCGCTGTAACGCTCTTGGAGCTCCACTTAGGTTTTCATTTGTGCTTTCCAAGAAAAATAGCCACCTTGGCTTTGATCACGGTGTGAATCCAAAAGAGACTGATAAAAACCAGACCACCTCCTTGCCTGCCCAGAGAATCTCTGGCACATAGCGCAGAAGAGGTGACTGTTGGCTCAAGAGGGTGACAGGTTACAGAGTGACTATACATGTGGTGTGGCCGCACCAGTAGAGGAGGTCCCAAAGCTTGAGAGCTTGTGAAGCTGCCCTCACCCTCCAAGTTGACTGACATGAACACCAGGATGAGTTAAAACAACAATGGAGTATCCATTGGAGTATGCAAAATAAAAACAAGCCACCTTGTGACCAGCACTTCTGGTATACTCTAATAGCAGATTTCTGGAAGATTAGCTGAATTTGCTGATTAGCTCAGTCATTTTCTATACCAGGTTCACTCCTCATCCTTGGGCTCCTGTTGCTGCTCATGAAAATTTGGTGCTACTGCAGAGTCACTATCGCTGACAGTGGCACAGGCACAGGACATGGTCTTTAGCCAGGGTCAAGGCAGCTCCTGAGTCCTGGTTCCCTTCATGCAATCTCTTGTGTCGGCAACATTGCCTTGGCTCTGGGCGCCGGGGCTCACTCCATAAGTCACTGCTCGGTTTTACTGCCTTGCTCTGTCACTATTGTCAGCCTTTAACAGCCTTGAACACAGCTGGCTTCATCCTGCTGCTGCTAAAGATCTGCAGCTTCTCTGGAATCTCAGTGGTGCAGCTGTTCCTCAGACTCGCCCTCTGTAGAAATTGCCGTAGAAATTGCCATAAAAATTGCATGCTTGTGTGTCTGTGTGTATCTACACTGTTTCTAGGCTGGACCTACAAATGGGAAACGAAACAACCATTTCATTGGACTGAGCAGGAGAAGCACAGGGTCTGGTCGCACAAGACTCAGCTCTAGCAGAAAGGAGAAATCCCCTAGGGCCCAACACCCACTGAATTTGGCTATTTCCTTTACAAAAACTGGGGAAACTGGTTTATCAGCAGATGTGTGAGGCTCAAGGAGGAAACCTCAAGCTTTTAGGACTGTTCTTTGCTTGTACACGACGATGTCGACATGATGTGACTGGCTGTGGTCCAGGACAGACGGGCTGCAGTCCTGCCAGCAGAAGGACCCCATGGGGCTGCTGTGCTCCAGGTGGAGCTGGCTGCCCGGCCAGCCCTGATTTTACCCATGCTAGGAGTAATGCAGACATACACGCTGTAACCTATTAGCTTTATTCTGCAGGTTAACAATTCACCTAGCACAATACAACACTTCTGCTGTGGGCATTAAAACCTCCCCATCAATTGTAGAAGGTGACAGTCAGAGCCAACATACACAACACATGTGTATGCGCACGCAGGAATTTTTTTTTCCTGTCAAGCTGCTTTGGTCCCCTCATCTCATTTCCAAAGAGAAGATGAAAATACCAGCATGTCACATGACTTATCTTGGACACCAAAAGAAAGGAGACTGTGCTTATCAGAAATACTCCAACCCTGTGACCTTTTCTGCACTCCAGCTTGCCACCCCACATGATTTCTACCAAGCCTCAACACATGCTGACAAGTGGATGCCTTCTTCTGAGCTGCTGTTCCTCATGCTGTAGGTCAACCCAGGTCCTGCTGAGTTATCACTTACCCGACCTTCACCCAGAAGTGCAGTGATATGTATCAGCCAGGTACCAGCTTATGCGTGCAGAGCTGCTTCCTTCTAGGGAGTTCCCACAATTTAAAAGGCAGCATTCACGAGGGCAGTAAAACCAGGCACCTCCCAAGTACACAACAGCACTGAGAATTGCCTAAGCGCTAAGGGAAAGTAGAAAATGGGGGGCGTTTCCTCCAGCATCAGGATCTGACCTCTTACAAGGAACCTATGTGTCTTGGGGAGGTTTTGGGATAGTTTTAATCTTTGTTTTTCTTATCTTTGGCCTCTCTGTATTTTCTTACAGGCATGGCTGCTTAAAAGACACCATGGTTGGTTGTTGCTGGAAGCCACTCCAGAAGCCTGGTACAGGCTGCCTTGCTGAGGTTGGAGATCGTCTAGTGCCTAGCTCAAGCAGAGTCACCTAGACCAAGCTGCTCAGGACCTTCAGGGTCCTTTATGACCCTTAGAAAAGGCCTTGAGGGGCCTGCACTCCCTGCTGACGACCTGGGACAGGAGAGGTCTGCAGTGAGACTCAGGACCTGCAGATGACCATAGAGCCTGATCTGACTCCCCATCAATCCCCATCCCTATCATTTCCGCAGCCAAGACTTGCACTGAAAATAGCTGATGGATCCAGCCCAGCTTTTGTACTGAGAGTCTGGCAAGTTGTCGTGGTTTTGACCAGACTGACGAATCACAACGACAGATGGCCCCTCCCTTCCCTCTCTAAGGAAAAGAGAGGAGAGGAAGAGATAAAAGAGATTTATGAGTTTAGAAAAACCTAAACTGCTTTAATGAAAATATTAATAAATAATGAAATAAATAATAGTAAGGAAAAAAAAAAGTATACAGTATATACAAAACCATATCAAGCTCCCAGGATGACGATCACGTCACCAGCAGCCACAGGGAAAGTCCCAGACTGGACTCGGTGACAGACAGGAGCTGGATTCCAGATCTGGAGTCAGGAATGCTCAATGATCGAGCATTCGAGATCAAAGGCAGACAAACAGACAGGGTCTTCCTCGCACATCGGCCATTGAAGGAACAGAGTCGACCCTTTGATCCCTCAGCTTTTATACTGAGCTAGATGCAGAAGGGATGGAATACCCTGTTGGTCAGTTTTGGGTCACCTCTCCTGTCCGCTTCTCCCCGCAGGTGTGACCCCTCTACGCTTTTCTGCTTCCAACCCTCCAACAGGGCAAATAACAAATTTGCCTGACCTTGGTTGTTATAGCAATAAGTATAAGCAAGGGCATCTCTGCACACCATTCCTTGGTATAATCAGGTCTTATCACTGTGAGAGTGAACAGTTTCTGAACAATATGCTGTTAATTTCAGAGTTTAGTTAGTTAGAAGAGGCCCAGCTAAAAAAGTAAAATTACTAAACAAAAAATTAGTTCTGTTTTACCTCAAAGCAGGACACAAGTGCAAGAGAGAAGATAATTCCCCCTTTTTAATCCCTTCCCCCATAAACCTATATTAGAAAATACATTCCAGAGGGATGGTCCTTTCCTTGAGGGGCTCCGGGGACACACCACATCCTGACTCGAAGCGGAGCCTCCCTGGAGCCAGGCCTGGCTGGAGCACCCATGGATACCAGTGTAACCCCAGATCAAAACGGTGCTCTCCCCTAGAGCCAGGGCTGCAGCACAGGGAAAAGTCGAGCCCACCAGCCCGGCCTCTGCTCCCAGGTGGCAGCCAGGGAGCAGACAGATGCCACAAAAACAACGGAATAGCCTGACTCCCACCACATCCCACTGCCACTGACTGATGAAAAGACTGAGCTGTGCTCCAGCCACCCGGATCCAGCAGACTGGAGCAAAGGCTGTTGTGTGCTGAGGGGGCCCACAAAAGCACGACAGGGTGGCCCCAGCACAGGGTCTTGGTACCAATGAGGGGACCCAGATGGGATAAACATGTGACATGGAGCCACGGCTCGACCTAGACTCTCCTAGGCTGGGGAGGATAATGGATGTGGTGGCATCCAGGCAGAGGCTGTATCGGCTGCCAGCTGGGGAGTGCCAGCCCACTGTGTTCCAGGAGGGGATGGAGGAACTTGGCAGAGTTCACACCAGCCCTCAAGAGTCTCCCCTGAGTCTGGAAGCTGGTTGAATTTATAACTTCAGCTCAGGTGTGAAATAACCGTATCGTCCGTTTGTTTGTGCCGACCCTTGTTTTGGCTTCCAAGAAATTTGCCCACATAAAGAAGTTGTTTCTCTGCTCTGCCTTCCATTTCCAGAGCCCTATTGAACAGGATGGACATGTGTTCACCCTTTCTTCTTTTTATCTCCACAAAGTTGTAAGTTCCACCTTGGAGCAGTGGAATGTAAAAAGGCTTCTATCCAGTACTGCAGCAATTCCTTACACAATGCCACCGTGGATGCCCCACACCACGGGCAGTGTCCCGTGGCAGTCCTTGAGCCACTCCATTTGTCACATGCAGTACCTGGCTGGGGGAGCCTAGATGTCTGCTGAGACCAGCTCCACTGCTGCTTGCACTGTGAGAAGCTCAGTTTCCTCTGACTCTGTCCCAGGCAGGGCAACAGCTCCTTCTCCAGAGAAGGGAGCGCCGTGCCCCCCATCCACTGCTGCCTCTCTTGCAGGGACACGAGCAGGACACGACTGGCACCACACACGGTAAACACACTCACACACCTGCAGGGAGCCGGCGCTGCCGGCCAGGGAGGGCAAAGGGCAAGGCTGGACAAGGGGGCAGCTGAGGGATGTGTCAGCTCTGGGACACAGTCAAGGCCCAGGTCTGCAGTCACCTGCACAGTCCAGACATCCAGCTACTGCCACAGCATCTCCCCGTAGGAGGCCCAATGCCCGTGCTGGACTGGAGGTGCAAAAGGAGAAGGAACAAGCCTTGCCACGACCTCAAGTTCAGGGCACATAAAGCCCAACTTCTCCTACCTTCCTTCAGCCCAAGGAAGCCCAGCTCCAGCATCGAACACCTCGGTAGCCTGCACCAGCCTCGTTCCACTATGAGATGTCTTTCTTGTGCTGGGGAGCCCCACATGGGATGTGGTGCACAGAGCAGGGGGGGAGCTCCTTCACCAGCCCATCCCTGCGCTCCTGCCGACCCAGTGCGGGACCTGCTGGCCACCCTCACCACTCATGACCACAGCTGCTGGCATCTCTGCCAGAGCCCACGCTCCCCCACTGCTGGCTCAGCGGTGCCCCGAGTGCTGTGGCAGTGCTGGAAGCGCAGGCGGAGCGAGCCCTTGGCGTCTCAGCCCCGCGCCAGCCTTGCCGGCGGCCTTGAGCCACGTCAGCAGCACCAGGCACAGGTCCGCACAGTGCTGCCCGTCGGGGCAGCCAGCCCAGGGTCAGACCCACGCCCTGGCCAGCCAGACCCCAGGCTTACCCTGCCAGCAGGGCAGCAGCCACCTGGTAAGGCAGTAGGGTGCTCTGCACCGTGGGGCCAGCCATCCTCCCCCCACTGGCTGCTTGGTGGGTGAAAGCCAGAGCACCAGACGTCCCTCCTTATCCTCCATTATCTTCCAGACAAAACCAAATGGGGTCCTGAGTCCTTGACGTGCTCACACACTTGGCAAGCCAAGGCTGCACCACACTGCCAGCCTGAGGCTGGCCCCACAGGGGGCCCTGCAGGCTGGCATGGGGTGGTCCCAGGTGCACTGGGGGTGCAGGGCACAGCCCCAGCATGGGGTGGCCCTGGCTGTGCTAGGGGGACAGGGGGCAGAAGCACAACACGTGGTGGAGCCCAGAGCAGGAGGGCTCTGCAGCTCCCAATGGGGTGGCTGAAGGCTCATTCCCCTGCAGCAGGGCATCCCCCAGCAAAGCCCTATCCTGGCGTCAGCACCCCAGCCCTCATCCCGCTTGGTAAAACACAGCCTCCAGGGTGGAAATGTCCTTCCACAGGACAGGGGCCACGTGAGTCTAGAGGTGGCCTCGCCAGGTGACACAGCAGCCGGGAGACCTTTGCAACACCTCAGGCGATGTCATGGGTGGCACACAGCAGCCATATCACGGCTGCAGAGTGGACTCTGCACTGTCTGTAGCGTTGGCCTCTGTCTGTGCTGTTGGGGAAATGATGATAAGGTGAGATAAGGCTCCACTGCCAAACCCTGGCTGCCAGCCCCTGGGCATGGGGGCACATGGGGGCTCTGCAAACAGACGGACACACACCCGATCCCTCAGCATGCAGAACCCCAGCAGGGCACAGTGTCATCCCAGGCAAGTAAATAAACCCCAGGCTGGATCTGGAAGCACAAGCTGCACCAGAGGAATAACAGTGGCCCACTCGGCTTCCTTCCTTGCCTTTCCAGCCCCTCTTGGCAGAAAGAAGTGAAGATGACCCCCCGGGGACCACTTCTCCAGGGCCAGGCCAGCATCCCTCTGGGATGCAGCAGTGATGCTGCAGAACGGGGGCGTTCTCAGCCCCACCAGCCACCCTCAGCAAGGTTGCCCCAGGGCACAGGGGCTCTAACGGGCCGGCGTAGTGGGGAGGAAGGGGGTTAGAGGGGGGGAGCACTGCCCCACAGCCCAGCCACACTCCCAGGATATTTCCAGGGGAGAGACATCCTGGTTCCCAGTTGGGAAATGTACCGACACAGGCTGGGCCACCAGCTGGAAAGCAGCTCTGTGGGCTGGACCTTGGGATCCCACTGGGCTGAGCAGGAGCCAGGGATGTGTCCTCGCAGCAGAAGCCACCAGTGGCCCCAGTTGCTGTGGGCAGAGCGCTGCCAGAGCAGGGGAGGAGAGTACCAGCGGGGGGGTGGGGGGTGGAAGACACAGCCTGGGCTCACCCAGGCAAGGCATGGACTTGCTGAGGTGACTCCAGCAAAGGCCCATGATGGTGGTGAAAGGACTGGAGCATCTGTCCTCTGAGGAGAGGCTGCGAGAGCTGGGTCCGCTCAGCAGAGAAGTTTGGGGTGATCCTATTGTAATAAATAACTAAGGGTAATTTGCTGATCAAATGAGTCAAGCAAGGAAAACGAACCCATCGTGGCAGCCTTGAGAGCTTCCTGTTTAGCCAGAAGAGACATGTCCACCATGTTATCTTGATATACCAGACATGGGAAGGTCCTGTCTGACAAGAAAGGCTTACCTACTATACTATGTTAACGTGTACCAATCGATCATGAAAAGAATGGATTGTATAGGCTGCCTTTGTAACCGATATCTCATCGGAAATGCCTCGAGCAGGAAGCCACGGTATGGGAAGAAGCCGAGGGGCGTACTGGAGATGTCGGAACCGACCTCCATGAAGATAAAAAGAGCCGTTTAGCTTGGCTTGAACCTGCGAGCCTTTGGTGGAGCTGCGACTCCCCGGCCGCCCAGCGCTGGTTTTGCTTTCCTACCTTAATAAATAATTAGTGAATCTATTTCGGACTCAGTTTTTCTTAATTTAACTATAACAGGGTGACGGCCGTGTCCTGCGCCACCCGCAGTGTCCGTACGCACACACCCACCTACACCCCGGGCAGGTGAACGCAGAGGGTCGGGCACACAGCGGCGATGGGCACCCGCGCACCCCCTCCCCGCAGGGTACACGCGTGCGTGAGGTGGGGGCTCTGTACCGGCGGGGGCTGGGGCCGCCCCACGGAGCTGCATCTGGCGGGAGGCGGGTCCCGAGG